>CM047808.1:17745441-18220461 GCA_026214975.1 Gentiana macrophylla | reverse complement strand
CAAATTCTTACGGGTATATGATATCCAAAGATGGAATCGAGCCAATCCTCGACAAGGTAAATGCACTTTGAAAACCAAGCCACCACCCAAAAACATCAAATACGTATAGAGGATAACAGGTCGAATAACAGCGCTGAAGAGATTCCTCCCCAGGTCGGCATAGCGTGCCTTACATTTTTTCAAGATTCTGAGAAGAGCCAGTCCATTCCATTGGGACGAAGACAGTCAGAAAGCTTTTGAAGATTTGAAATTATACTTGGCCGAGCTGCCAACATTAACAACTCCTCAGGAAGGAGAAACATTGTATACATACTTAGCAGTATGTGAAGAGGCACTGAGTGCCGCACTGCTCAAAGAGTATGATGGAAACTAGTACTGATTTTCTTTGTAGGTAAAGCAATTCACGGACTAGAAGTAAGGTACACAAACGCGGAAAAATTGGCGCTAGCCTCGTGCATGCCTTTAGGAAGCTAAGGCCTTATTTCCAAGCTCACCCGATTGTTGTAATTACTAATCGACCTCTTCGGCAAATATTGGGACGGCCTAAAACATCGGGAAGATTGGCAAAATAGGTGGTAGAAGCTGAAGAATACGATCTCGACTTTCATCCGCGAATCGTAATCAAGTCACAGACATTGGCGCACTTCTTAGCGTGAGGAACATCTATTCATTTAGATGACGAACAGCCGTACAGTAAAGTTAACAAGTGGAATTTATACGTTGATGGAGCAGCCAACAAGGAAGGAGCAGGGGCAGGCCTTCTGCTCGTCAGTCCAAAAGGGGAAGAATTCCCATATGCTTTACGCTTTGGATTTCAAGCTACAAACAATGAAGCAGAATATGAGGCTTTAATCACTGGGCTCAAGTTGGCTGTAAAGCTCGGAGTATAAAACCTACATGTTCATAGTGATTCTCAGCTCGTGGTTAACCATATAAATGATGAGTATGAAGCGAAGGAAGAGCCCATAAAGAAATACCTTACAGTGGCAAAGTCTTTACTTGAAAAGTTTCAAACGGTCCAGGTCGGCCGCATACATCGAGCTGAGAACAAGAGGGCAGATGCGCTTTCAAATTTGGCCTCTAACTTTATATTAGACATGAAAGTGTTGGTAGAGCTCCTCAAGAACAGAAGTTATGATCAACAGATAGTCCAGCCGATCACGCAAAGTAGCACTTGGATGGACCCTATCGTCTTTTACCTTAGAGATGGACACCTCCCTAATGACAGAACTCAGGCCAGGAAAGTGAAATTAATGTCAGTTAGATACTCAATGTTCAATGATGTTCTTTATCGCAGTCGAACATTGCTCGTGGCTCGAGATGCACAATTATAGAGGAAGGAAACTACCTCCTTTTAGAAATACACTTGGGAATTTGCAGAAACCATCCCGGAGCTCGGGCATTGGAAAGAAAAATGCCGCCAGTTCGGCTACTTCTGGACCGTGTTACAGGACGCTAAAGAGCCCGTCGAGAAATATAAGTCGTGTCAGATGCACGATAACCTTTCACACCAGCCATCGCAAGCCATGATCCCTCTCGTGTCCCCATGGCCCATTAATCAGTGGGGGGTCGACCTAGTGGGACCACTCCCACAAGCTCCTGGTAACTTAAGGTTTTGGTAGTAGCAGTGGACTACTTCACCAAATGGGTAGAAGCCGAGCCACTAACTACAATCACCGGTAAACAGATTCAACAATTTCTATGGAAGAACATTGTTTTGCAGATATGTAATTCCAAAGCCATTGATCTCTGACAATGGAACTCAATTCGAGGATAAAACTGTCAAGGAGTGGAGCGATGAGCTGCACATAACTCAGCACATTACATCCGTGGGTTATCCCCGGGCTAATGGGCAGTCAGGCATGATTAATAGGCGATCAAGAATGGGTTAAAGAAGCGCCTCGAGGAAGAAGGAGAAAACTAGGTCAAGCATTTGCCCAACATATTATGGGCATACAGAACAACACCGAACTCGGCCACATGGAAAACTCCATTCAGCCTGGTGTATGGGTGCGAAGCAGTAATTCCGGCTGAGATCGGCCTACCTTCACCTAGATCGGAGCTTTATTTTGAAGAAGAGATTAATCGAGCTCAGGCTTTTAAAGACGATCCTGAAGAAGCTCGAATGTGGCCATCAATAGAATGGTCAAGTATATACAGACGATTTCCCAAAAGATTACAACTCCTGGGTTAAGCACTCGTATTTTAAAGAGGAGATCTGGTTCTTGTTGGAAGCGGCCAAAGACAATTTCTCATCGCTTTTTTTTATAATTAGTAAATGACTCGATTTATCCTCATCTTATTACTTGCTTCGTGCTTGTAAATAATACACTCACAAAACCCCTAGTTATCATATGTAGCCATATAACTTAGTGTGTGTCACACTTTAGAGGATTAAGTTTATGGTGATACACTTGAATCATAGTCCGTGGTGAACTTAGTCAAAGTATGAGGTCTATTGATTAAACCACCATTAATGCGCCCAGAACACTTTATGGTGTAACCGCCTTTTCCAGACCGTCGATATTGGTTATCTAAGTGGGGCATTTATATATGATGTAGTCATGTAGGATCTGCATGATTTAATCTGCATTTCTCATATAATTCCGTGATTGAGAAATCTTAATAAATCACAAGATGATCATATATGGATTAACCTTAATCCCAAGTGATTGCATACTCCAACTTGTTTGAGATAGGGTTTGATGTGTTCGTTAAGGATCGCTAAGAGGCGCGGTCCGAATCACTTTTGATGGGAGTCAACTTTACGTGACTCCGGTGCATTTTATATCCCGATTTCCACATGTTTAGCATGTTTTGGGTGGTTTAGACCATTTTCGGGTAATATCGTGAGTTTATGGCACGGGAGTAAATCCGTCACTTTGATGGTTCATTACCCTCTTTTGTTGATATTAACCTTATTCTCGAGCACTTTTACCCTCCGAAATTGTTTGGATGTTTTGGTCGCTCATGATGTTGTAGGGTATTAGTGTCTTGAGAAGCCGGAAGGTGATGATTCATGGTGAGAAGCATGATCGAGGCAATATGAGTGATCAAAGGGAAGAAAAGTTGAAGTTTGGAGCAATTAGGGTTTCAAACGCGTTTGAACCCCCAAACGGGCGTTTCAACAAAGACAAACTTGAGCAGAGTTCACACCTTTAAAACGCACGTTTCAAGCTCTCCTAAACATGCGTTTCAAGTCCTCCAAACGCACATTCCAAATTGCCTAAATACGCGCTTAGGTCAAAGAACAAGCAAGAGCTACCCGAGAATGAAGCGAAATGCTTGCTTTGCCCCATCTAAACTTAGCGTTTAAAAGTGAAACGCCGGGTTACACCACTCAAACGTGCTTTTGAAGACCAATTTCTGCAGATTTTTCCTCACCTATAAATACCCCCCTTAGACCATTTCTTGAATAAAAAAAATTCTCTTAGCAAAACCCTACCTCTTTTTAGCTCAAATTTTGTAATAGCTTAGAATACATTCTCTTAGCTTAAATCAGTATAATCTTAGCTTAATCTTTCCATTTTCTAGCTCAAATTTCTACTCTAAACACTAAGACGCCATTTTTTTTATTAGTTCTCCTTTTTGTACTTTTGGATCTCAAACTCGAATTTCTTCAAATTAATGGTATATTTCTTCTCTCTTTCACTTATTATGTCTTTAATTTACTTGTTTTTTTTATGCTTTAACTAGTATAATGAGTAGCTAATCCCTTTTCATAGTCGAATCATGTGAAATTTAGTGAAATCATCCATTGGGGATGAAATCGGGAGTGGGTAGTGCTTTTATTGTTTAATCTCGCTTGTTTCACGTCTTAGAACTTGCTATAACATCGGTAGATTGGATTGTACACCCAATTTAGTAATCACACACATCAACCTTACATATGTATTTTGCGGGAAGACGTGGGATAAGGGGTTCTAGGATCGCGGCGTGGACTCGCTTAGTTGTTAAGCCCGAGCCCAATGCGAGGTTACTCGCCTTAACGCTTAAGCGGCTCTAGTGCATAACGTGTCTTGTTAGTGAATCTTCTTAAGGGAAGGGTAGTTAGCATGGCTTAAGGTGTTAGGAGAGAGTTGTTCGGACCTTAGCACCGGAATTAGAATACGCACCCGTGAAATTGAATGCGAGAGTTCGTTTGTTATAATGCACACTCCGATTTTGTCTACCCTTAGGGTTGAAACTAGCTACTTTGATCATGGTTCGGCTATGTCCCTTAGTATAACGTTAAAAAACCGAGTAGTTAATCTTCTTTCTTCCTTTTCTATCTTTAGACTCGTTAGTAAAAATTCTGAAATAGGAAACAGAGAGTAAAGGTCTCTAACATCCAATTTCTCCAAGAGTAATTTCTCTTCATTCTCAGAAACGATATCTCAACATCTTCTCGTTGAAGTTTCATTTTCATCGACTTGATGATTTTGTCACCAAGATCAAAATTTGATTCTTTGAACCCGATTCTTTCTTTATCGCGAAGTATGGTCGTAGTGACATTTTCTTGTGTACCTTCGTGATCGTCGCTGATGTTGTTGTTCCCCTCGCTTGGTGCTTTTTCACTTGAGATTTACGGGTACAAACATCTTACAAAAGCTGATCTTGCTTCACGATTCAACTTTTCACTTGGTCCGCTTTGTGTACAACTTCCGGCTGAGACACAATTTTCTGACTTGCTTCAGGTTGGGAAGTTGTTTCTGCGATTTCCTTTGAAGTTGTATTTTGCCTTGCTTGCTTCCCTTCCTTCCTTAATTCTTTCTAAGTAAAACTGAATGATTCCACTAAGAGTCTTCTTCAGTCGGAATCTGCCATCAGTTACTTGTCCTTTAGCTTGAGCTCTTTTCACACTGTCTAATTCAGCTAAATGTTGTTTCTTGAACTGATTTACAACATAGCCTGCCCAATTGAATTCTATTCCATCCCAGATTATATTCATGAGATAAATATTCTCTTCTGATAGTATATTAACTCCTTTGGATTTTCCAATGACGTGTTTGTTTGAGCCATATCTTTGAGGTTTCCAAATTCGCTTGATTTTGTCTACATGAATGCCTGTTCGATTGGTTCTGAAAAGGTAAGCATCTCAAGAAAAGCTTCTCTTTTCAATGGTAGAGTGACTAAATCTGTTGAAGTTCTTTGTTGTATTTGCGAAGCCAAAGAGCGACCTCATGAATCTTTCATTGAGAACAATGCGATCTCCACGTATTGTAGTTATCAAGAGTCTCTTACTAATCGCATATTTTGCCAAAATTGCAAAATGCCTTCCACAAAGACGCTTTTCTTTGAACTTAACTTCTAAGATGCTCCTCAATCTGGTAGTTTCTCGATTTTATCACGTGCATCACCGGCTAATGAGTGTTTTGACACATACCTTCATACATTTCAAGTGTTAGTTCATCCACTTCTGTGATCAATCGTTTTCTTTCGAACTATCTCAAGTGGCCATATTTGAGTGTGAACACAAAAATTTGATTTTTGAGAGAAAGGGTTGCAAAGAGTCTGTTTTGCTTTCTGGGAAGAGATGAAGAGTTTGAATTTCGAATGAAAATAATGTGAATGGAGGTTGAATAAATAGGTTGGATATTCTGGTGGTTGAGTAGTACAACTTTTCAAATTCCATGATGGATTTGGTAACCGATGCTTGTACTGTTCTGACAATCGTGGGGTGTACATGCGAAATTCTGACAAAAAGAACTGCGATAATTTAATGCGACATAACCGCTGAGGATTTTACCATATCAACCTTTGACTAAATTTGACTGGAATGAAAACTGATCTTGAGGTCGTTCTAGAGATAATTCAGTTCCATCAAATTTTCGATTTGATTAATCGATTTGAGATTGTTGATGTCAATGACTAGTCATTAAGTGAGCGCACCCAACATAACAAAGATTAATCCCCTTGACAAATCTCTGGCTTAACTGATTTAACTGACTTTGATTATTCCCAACTCAGTTCTTAATTTGGCAAATCTTTCTTTGTCCAATTGCTTTGTAAAGATATCTGCCAACTAATCTTCAGTAGGTACATAAAGAACTGTTATATCCTTCTTCTCTGTATGATCTCTTATAAAGTAGTGACGTATATCAATGTGCTTTGTCCTTGAGTGTAAAAGCTGGATTATCGCATGTAATTGCAATTGCACTTGGTGTTATCACACATTATGGGAATTGTTCCTTCTTCATCCCATAGTCTCTTAATTGTCAGCCTAATCCATAAAACTTGAGCACAACAACTTCCAAATGCGATATATTCGAAATTTTTAGTTGTAGAAGTTGAGATTGAGTTTTGCTTCTTGCTAAACCATGACACAAGTCTATTTCCTAAACCTGACATGTGCCTGATGTGCTTTTTTTTGTCCACTTTGCATCCAAAGATAATCAATCTGAATAAGAAATCAGCTTGAATTCTCCTTAATACCAAATTCCAACTCCATCTGTGTCTTTCAGATATTTCAAAGTTCTTTTCACAACTGTGAGATGACTCTCCTTTGGTTTTGACTGAAATCTTGCACATACACCGACAGTAAAAGATATATC
Organism: Gentiana macrophylla; assembly: GCA_026214975.1. Taxonomy (NCBI): domain Eukaryota; kingdom Viridiplantae; phylum Streptophyta; class Magnoliopsida; order Gentianales; family Gentianaceae; genus Gentiana; species Gentiana macrophylla. The sequence continues at coordinate 18,213,928 of CM047808.1, read as the reverse complement.
TGGCCTACTTGCTGTAAGATAGAGTAAGCTTCCAATCATCCTTCTGTAAATTGTTTGATCAACATCTTTGCCTTCTTTGTCTTCATCAAGCCTGATGTTGGTCCCCATTGGTGTAGAAATTCTAGTAGATTTCTCCATACCAAACTTTTTGATAAGTTCTCTTGTATATTTGGTTTGGTGAATAAAAATTCCATCATCTAACTGTTTAACTTGCAATCCTAGGAAATAATTTAATTCTCCCATCATACTCATCTGAAATTTTCTTTTCATCAAACTTGCGAATTTCTCACATAACTGTTCATTTTCTGATCCAAAAATGATATCATCCACATAAATTTGAACAAGTAGAGTATCTTCTCCATTCTTCATCCTGAATAATGTTTTGTCGATTGTTCCTTTGATAAATCCATTATCCACTAGAAACTGAGATAGAGTTTCATACCAAGCTCTTGGTGCTTGTTTAAGTCCATAAAGATCTTTCCTTAGTCTGAAAACTTTATCTGCTTGATCTTTGATTTCAAATCCGGGTGGTTGTTGAACATATACTTCTTCTTCAAGAATTCCATTCAGGAACGTGCTTTTAACATCCATCTGATAAACTTTGAATTTCTTGTGAGCCGCAAAGGCAAGAAATAATCGATTGCTTCTAATCTTGCAATCCGGTGCATAAGTTTCATCAAAGTCTATGCCTTACTTCTTGAGTATCCTTTGGCTACAAGTCAAGCTTTGTTTCCGATGATATTCCCATCTTCATCAAGTTTGTTTCTGAAAACCCATTTGGTTCCAATGATATTGACATGAACTGGTCTATCTACCGATTCCCATACTTGATTTCTCTCGAATTCATTGAGTTCTTCTTGCATAGCTAATATCCAATCTGGATCATTCAAAGCTTCTTCAATTTATTTAGGTTCTGATTGAGATAGAAAGCATGCAATCATAGCATCTAGTTGATGTCTTGTTCGAACTCCAGCTTGAGTATCACCAATAACTTATCCTTCAGGGTGATCTTTCATCAATTGATGTGTGTGAGTTTGTATCAACTGATTTGTATTTTGTTCAACTGATTCTTCAAAAACTGGTTCTTGAACTTGTTCAACTGAATCTGAGTGAAGTTGTTCAGGTTGTTGAGCAATTGGAAACTGAGACTGATCTAGATCTGAACATTCTGAAATTTGTAGTCTTCCAATGTCAACTAAAACTGGTTCTGGCGTGACTGGTAACTGAGACTGATAAACTGGTTCTGGTCGGTCTTCAGTTGTTTCACCAGGGAAGTTTGGTTCATCATATACTACGTGTATTGATTCTTCATGCTTGATTGTTCTTTTATTTAGTACTCTAAAAGCTTTGCTGACACTTGAATATCCTAGAAAAATTCCTTCATCAGCTTTGGGCTAAAAAACGTGAAGTTGATCTTTTCCATTATTGTGTATGAAACATTTGCTTCCAAAAGCATGAAAGTATGAAACATTTGGTTTTCTTCCATTCCAAATTTCTTAAGGAGTCTTCTCATGTCTCTTGTTCATGAGAGCTGCTTACGAGTGTAACAAGTTTGTGTTAATCGCTACGCCCAATATCTTTCCGATAGTTTAGCTTCACGGATCATAGTCCTTCCCCGCTTCTTTGAGTGTTCTGTTTCTTCTTTCACGGCTACACCGTTCATTGAGGTGTTCCATTGGCGACAAGTTGATGTAAAACACCATTTTCTTCACAATATTCAATAATCACACTTTGTTGAGGAATTCGGTTCCTTTATCTCGATCTTATCTTCACAATCCCAGAAACTCCTTTCGATTAAAGTCTCTTGAGTAATTCTGTAAGCCTTTGCTTGGTTAGAAAGATTACCCAAGTGTATCTTGAAAAATCATCTACTACCACCAATGTATACTTATTTCCACTGATACTAATTGGTGTAATAGGTCCAAATAAATCCATGTGTAGCAATTCTAGATGTCACGGTTGTTGAATCTTTGAGACTTGGTCTTGAAACTTGCTTTTGTTTGTTTTCCTTGTTGACATGCGTCACACAAACTGTCCTTTTTGTATGAGATCTCTGGTAGTCCAGTGACTAGCTGCTTCTTAACAAGTGTGTTGATGTCATCAAAGTTAAGATGACTCATTTTCTTGTGCCATAGCCAACTGATCTCTAATTTGGTATGCACAAGTAAACAAGTTTCAGCAACGGCAGTTGTCCAATCTACTACATATATGTTTTCTTGTTTTCTTCCGGCTAGAACAACTTGATAAGCTGATTCGCTGATGACAACGCAGAATTCTTTATCAAAAGTAACTTTGTATCCCATATCACAAAATTGACTGGTGCTGAGTAGATTGTAGTGTAGTCCTTCTACATAAGATACATTCTTGATTGTAAGTCCATTTACGATTAAGGTGCCATAACCTCTCGTGTAACCAGTTTTATCTTTACTTCCAAAATTGACTTTTGGTCCATCCTTTGCAATAAAATTACTGAGACAGTCCTTGCTCTTTGTCATGTGTCTAGAGCAACCACTGTCAAAGTACCAAATATCCTGCAATAAAATTAAAAGTTTTTAGGTACCCAATTCAGTTTGGGTCCAAGGGGGTCAGTTATCAGTACAACTCTGGGAATATATCCTTTAGGGATTCTTCGGATATTGTTGCACTTGTTTTCATATATATAAGCCACACTCCCATAGTATCTATGTTTGGACTGTGTCTTATTTATATGATCTCTCAAATCTTTTGACTGAAGTTTGTTTCCATCATGCTTTTTGTTATTAAAGCCTGAATGATAACCATCATTCCTTCATCTTGAGGTCCGACTGACCTTTTTCTTGTGACTTATCTTTGAGAACGAGATTAGTCATCTCTGTGAGTTTTGGACCTAAAACTTGTGATAAGTTTTCGGTCTAGAATGATTGTCATTATCAGTTTTATTAACAAATTCAGTAAAATTCCAATCATCATCAGTGGGATATAGTATTCATTTCCCTCTGAATGTGTGAATCTTTGAATGATTGATATTCTTGGATTTGCTTTGATTGTAATTTTTCTGGTTCCTGACTTGATTGGTTTTGGCAGTTGATTTGCCGTTTTGGTTTCCATTGGATACAGCTGATCTACCATTTGATTTACCTTTGTTGGTAGATACAGTTGTCTTCTTAGAAAACTGATTTATCCTGTGTGATACTGGCTTTACTGGTTCAGCAATTTTCTCAGTTTGTGGAAGTTGCTCAGCTACGAACTTAATACCAGTTTTGGTACTAGGTCCAGCAGCTTTGCTAGTTCTATCATTGGAAGATTGCTGTGTATCAAATCCTAAACCAGTTTTGTCTCCATATGGTTTTCCTGATTTGAATCCAGTAATTGAACTTGATTGAGCAAACGATTCGATTCTTTGCTGGCGATGTGCATGATGGTGATGCTAAATCTTTTATTTATCAGTTTTAGTCAGTTTCAACATTTTTAGTTCAGACTTCAATCTTTCAACTTCAAGAATTAGACTTTCCTTTTCAGCTTTAATTGATTCATAACCAGCTTGAATAGTTACTAGCTGATTCATCAATTCGTCAAGCGTTTCTTCTAATTCTAGATTTTTTGGATTGGAGTCAGTAGTCGAAGAACATGCATTTATCATGGAAATCTGAGCTGAAGAGTATTTAGAGTTTGATTCACATACCTCATTTGGATCTTCCATGTGTGCCATTAAAGTTGTGTCATCTGATAGTCTTTCGAGACCCGACTTCATAATCCGATTCATCTCCAGCAAGGAGTGCTCTTCTACCAACTCTTCTTGGTGGAGTCTTCTTGGTCAATTCTGGACATTCAGCTTTATAATGTCCTGGCTTCTTGCAGTTGAAACAGAGATATTCATCGTCTTTTCTTTTCTCAGGAGTCCTTTTGATGAACTTTTGAGTGACTGGGTGTCCACTCTTCATTCTTCGATTCTGTTCATCATTAGAGCCATTTGTTCTTCCATCTCATCCAATTCATGAAGATTGCTAGATGAGTTTTCTTGAATGTCATTTGATCTTTGCTTTGCAAGTGTTGTGGTATTTGGTTCTTCCAGAGCTTTGATTATTGCAGCTGTGCTTGTGAAATCTTCACTGAATTCATAAGCTTTCAAATCTGAAAAGATCTTGAATGAATCCTCTACATCAACTCTTCTTGATTCTTCCATGGCAGTGACCTTCATTTTCCAAAGACATTGGTAATGCCTTCAATATTCTTGTGTTGATAACTTTCTTTGAGTATTCAATCTTGAGTAGATCTAGTTCATCCATGATAGCACTGAATCTTGTCTCCATTTGGTCAATGGTTTCTCCAGATTTCATCTTGAAATTCTAAAACTTTTGTTTTGCAACAGAAATTTTATTTTCCTTGATTGAATCTGTTCCTTCACAAACTAACTGTAGTTTGTCCCACATTTCCTTGGCAGTTGTGCATTCTTTCACCTTCAAGTACATGTTGCTGTCAAGAGTTATGAGGATAAAGTCCATCGCAACATTGTTGAGATTATTTCGCTTGCGATCATCACTAGTCCATTCGGCTTTGGGCTTTGGAACACGAATTTGTCTTTCACCTTCAGTTTGCATGTAGGTGATCTGGATTGGTCCATCAGTGAGTACATCCATCATCTCATCATGAGTAATCATAGAAAAGCTCGCATCGACGTTTATATTCGTCAAATCTGTCCATGTTGCACATAAGCATTTGTCTCGCATATTGATTGTTATCCATTATGAGTGAGTGAAGGCGGTAGTAGATTAATTGAAAAGCGAGCTTTCAAATAAGAACAACTAGAGGAGATATAGAGCAAATGACATCTTGCTAAAGAAACACTACTCCGATACCAATTGTTGGTCCTTGGAAAGGCTAACACAAGTTTAGAGGGGGTGAATAAACTTGTCCCTAAATCTGGATTTTAAACAACTTAAGGTTCAGATTATAACTTGTGTGGAGTTAAGTTTACAAAAGTTTGATTAAGTCAAACTGACTTATCTTTGAAACTGAGTCAACCGGCAATGGATATAGTTCTAGCCTTTTTCTTGATCTTGTTATTCTATTATGAAAGTTTGAGTCTTGTGGCGAATTATGATGAATGTCGCCAGAACTCGTGAGGTGTATAACAATCAAGTATCAAAATGATGTAAGTAAATGTTTGAATAAATAAATAAATGCGTAAAGTAAATAAGGCGGATGTTATAGAGGTTCCGTGGTGTAATCCTCATGCGTCCTCTCTTCCTTGTGGTGCGGAGGAAAATTCCACTAGAACTTCCTCGAGGTGAATCTGTTACAAAAAGTCCTAAACAATAGTCCTTGGCTAATCCCTGGCGTCACTATCTAAACAGCTTGTAGAACAGGTAGAATTGTTGTTCTTCAAATGCTTGAACCACTTGGTCCTTAGAGGGTAGGATTGCCTCTTCACCACCTACCACCACAAACACAGTCTACCCGACTGCTTGTCACAATTGTCCTTGGCGAAACCTTCCCGGTTTGCTTCACGATCTAAAACCTTTGATGTAGAATCAAAGTTGGGCTGAGAATCAATAAGTTGATTCTTGTTTGTGGTTCTTCAAAGTGTTGGATTCTTGATAAATTCTTTGTAGCTTGAACACTTGAAGAAATACTAGATATGATCTTGTTATAGTTCAGAGATGATAGCAATTCGAATAAAATAGACTATTGCACAAAATTGCTTGTTGATTCTTGTATATTCTGTTATTTATCCTTGGTGCAAAGTCTTCTATTTATAGTGTGAGGTCCAACGTTCATCTGGCTTAAATTTGAATTGTATCAACGTCTCTTTTGTAACGGCTATATTTTCTGACCGTTCTGCTGTGTCAGTAACTCATCCAATGAAATTGCTTCATTTACAACGTTCGACTGTACTTTCAGTTTGTTGGATGGCTGACATATAAAACTGAGTTTCCTTATCAGCTTTATACTAAGTTTTTCACTTGTCAGTTTCTAATCGACTTGGAGCGATAATCGAGATTTTACTCTTCTTCAAATATCGATTACTCGATTTTCATCTGATTATCATTGACTTAATCAGAGTACACCATAACTTATTATCATCTAAGAATTCATTGACCTTATGATTCTTAGGTCTTCAAACAAGATCCATAAAGTCAGTTCAGGTCATCACAATCTTGCCTAAAGTCTAACTTTACAGTCTTGACTTGTAATCTTCATAACTGAGTTTGAGCCCTCAGTTCTTCAATCTTCAATAACTGAGTTTGAACCTCGCCTTCTTGATCTTCTAGATAAGTCAACCGAGTCAGAACTCTCAACGAACTTACCTTCTTCAGTTCCATGTAGGTGTATTCTGAGTCAGTTTGCTTGTCTTAATGATTTCCAGTTTTCTAAATGATTTCCAATTTTCAGTTTTACGACACACTAACTATTACAGTGCTTGTCTGATGTAACCTATACAAATATCAGACTCTAGTAAAACTTATACATTCAATTCTAGACATCTTTTAGCTTTTCACTATAACAGCTGGCTTCAGCACTTCATCAATGGGGTTAAGATAATACTTTAAACAAATAAGATGAATTATCATCAAAACATAAATTTTATTTCCAACAATGTGCAATAGAGGTGGTCCAGGATGATGATGTTATCACTGAAGAAGTTCAGGTTGAGAGTGAGGTTGATGATTCAGTTTGCTATGATGAGATTTCTGACCCAAATAGTGAGTTGGGATTGCTCATAGTGCCACCTCCAATTGCGATTTTTGATTATGGCAGGCTTCACGTTCTACCTACTGCTCCTTCACCCCTTGAGATGAAAATTGATGAAACCTTGGTGGAGTGTGTGGTGGAACTGACCATTGTTATGACTGATCAAGAATTCTTTGGTGATGAGAATAGCTCGTTTTGGGATGAAGAGGAAGTGCAAGATTTGGAGATGGAAGAGGTGCAAATTTTATCTATTACACCCGCCGAAGAAATGCAAAATGATGACCTCGAAGGGTGTATGATAGATTTGAGCACATTGTTTGATGAGACAGAATTAGAGTCGGAAGAGAAACTAGGATCTCCCATTTCACCCTCACTCCCAATGGAAGTAAATAAAGATGTCATTAAGAAGAGTGTGGTGAAATCGTATGAGACTGAAGAGCCATCTATGGTAGAGCTACCGAGAGAAGTGGAGATTATTAGCATGCAGGTCCCGGATTATTACACACTTCCACCTTGTGTTGATGAGTATTATGCGATCGATTTTGTGTACTCACCGGTAGATGGAGCTCATAGAATTTGTAAATGGGGACAACTACCTTGGAATGGAAATTACAAGAAGAAGATGATGAGAGATTTTGACAAAAGAGGATTCCCGAGTTGGGAAGTGGTAACATCGAGAGCGGAGAGAGGTAAGTTTCTAGTGAACTCGGTTTCCGTGATGCTTGTTATTTTTAGTCTACTTGAATTGTTGATCTTTTTTAGCTCGGATTTTGGTTGATGGTTTTGGAGATACTTGTTTGAAATAAAATATTTGAATTTTTGTTTTGAGTCTTTTGAGGCATGAGTCCGTTTAGTGCCACTACGTCGATGCTAACGACATTAAACAAAACACTTCTACCTTTTCTCGCATGTGCCAATAGTATAACTTTGAAAAATTTGGCACGGTATAAGTCATCCCGTCGAGCCAACGACACAAAACAAAGGCGCTTGGGGGAGGCAACCCACCTTTTTGGTAGTAATAATGTGTTTGGAGTGGTCTTTGGGTGCAAGAGGGGAGAGTTTTGTCTTAAAAGAGAAGTTGGGGTGAGAATTTCCTTTTGGTTCCGGCTCTTGGACGTAGACGGGGATGTTTTTATGTGAGCCTCTGTGGCCTTATTTTATACGTGGATGCTCTGTTTTTCTTTTGATTATCTTTACATCCAGTGCGATTCCCGTCTAGTTTGGTTGATATTTGTGGTTTGGCTTCTACCTTTATAACTCGTACCTATTGCTATCCTTTGGCACATGGACTTTTCCCGTGCATGTGTTTGCTTTGTTTTCAGTCTACAGGGCTCTAGGTGCTCGAGATGGACATTGAAAGAAGATGTCACGAGATTTCTAGTGCGCCTTTCTGCCGAGTTTTGGTAAAATAGCTAAGTCTTTTACTCTTTCTATCTCTCACACACTGAGGACAGCGTTTCGTTTAAGTGTGGGGTGGTTGATGTGAGTCAACTTTACGTGACTCCGGTGCATTTTATACCCCCGTTTTCCACATGTTTAGCATGTTTTCGGGTGGTTTAGACCATTTTTGGGGTAATATCGTGAGTTTATGGCACGGGGAGTAAATCCGTCACTTTGATGGTTCATTACCCCTCTTTTGTTGATATTAACCTTAATCCGAGCACTTTTACCCTCCGGAATTGTTTGGATGTTTTGGTCGTTCATGATGTTGTAGGGTATTAGTGTCTTGAGAACCCGGAAGGTGATGATTCATGGTGAGAAGCATGATCGAGGCAATATGAGTGATCAAAAGGGAAGAAAAGTTGAAGTTTGGAGCAATTGGGGTTCAAACGCGCGTTTGAACCACCCAAACGGGCGTTTCAACAGCACAAACTTGAACAGAGTTCACCTGCCCCAAACGCGCGTTTCAAGCTCTCCTAAACGTGCGCTTCAAGTCCTCCAAACGCACGTTCCAAATTGCCTAAACACGCGTTTTTGTCGAAGAACAAGCAAGAGCTACCCAGAAATGAAGCGAAACGCACATTTGCCCCATGCGAAACACGTGTTTGAAGAAGTGAAACGCCGGGTTACACCACTCAAACGTGCGTTTGAAGACGAATTTCTGCAGATTTTTCCGCACCTATAAATACCCCCCTTAGACCATTTCTTGAATAAAAAAACATTCTCTTAGCAAAACCCTACCTCTTTTTAGCTCGAATTTTGTAATAGCTTAGAATACATTCTCTTAGCTTAAATCAGTATAATCTTAGCTTAATCTTTCCATTTTCTAGCTCAAATTTCTACTCTAAACACTAAGACACCATCTTTTGATTAGTTCTCCTTTTTGTACTTTTGGATCTCAAACTCGAATTTCTTCAAATTAATGGTATATTTCTTCTCTCTTTCACTTATTATGTCTTTAATTTACTGTTTCTTTTATGTTTTAACTAGTGTAATGAGTAGCTAATCCATTTTCATAGTCGAATCATGTGAAATTTAGTGAAAACACTCTCTGGGTGATGAAATTGGGAGTGGGTAGTGCTTTTTATTGTTTAATCTTGCTTGTTTCACATCTTAGAACTTGCTATAACATCGCTTGATTGGATTGTACACCCAATTTAGTAATCACACACATCAACCTTACATATGTATTTAGCGGGAAGACATGGGATAAGGGGTTCTAAGATCGCGGGGTAGACTCGGCTTAGTTGTTAAGCCCGAGCCCAATGCGAGGTTTCTCGTTTTAACGTTTAAGCGGCTCTAGTGCATAACTTGTCTTGTTAGTGAATCTTCTTAAGGGAAGGGTAGTTAACATGGCTTAAGGTGTTAGGAGAGAGTTGTTCAAACCTTAGCACCGGAATTAGGAGTACGCACCCGTGAAATTGAATGCGAGTGTTCATTTGTTATAATGCACACTCCCAGTTTTGTTCCCCCTTAGGGTTGAAACTAGCTACTTTGATCATGGTTCGACTATGTCCCTTAGTATAATATTAAAGACCGAGTAGTTAATCTTCTTTCTTATTTTTCTATCTTTAGACTCGTTAGTAAGAATCACCTTAGTGTCGTTGTAGTAAACAAGCACTTTAAAAAGATTGGTAACCTAGACTAAGTAATACGTTCGCTTTGGTACTCACAAACACTTTTCCCTTGGGTTCAACCTCGTACTCCTGTAGCTATTCTAGCAATCGACCCGGTACACTGCCGGTTAGAGAGTTAGTTTGCCCACGGTTTCAAGTCATTATAAATTATTTTTGAAGGGTGAATTATTTTTGTGAGAATTTCCTTTTGGTTCCGGCTCTTGTACGTAGACGGGGATGTTTTTATGTGAGCCTCTGTGGCCTTATTTTATGTATGGATGCTCTGTGTTTCTTTTGATTATCTTTACATCCCGTATGATTCCCGTCTAATTTGGTTGATATTTGTGGCATGGCTTCTACTCGTACCTATTGCTATCCTTTGGCACGTGGACTTTTCCCGTGCATGTGTTTGCTTTGTTTTCTGTCTACAGGGCTCTAGGTGCTCGAGATGAACATTGAAAGAAGATGTCACGAGATTTCTAGTGCGCCTTTCTGCCGGGTTTTGGTAAAACAGCTAAGTCTTTTACTCTTTCTATCTCTCACACACTGAGGACAGTGTTTCGTTTAAGTGTGGGGTGGGAGACTTAGCCGTTTTCTTGCTTTAATCGATAAATGTGCTTAATATGTGGTATGCTTAGCCTATGACCGGGCTCGAGTCGATTTTGGGCATTTTTTTTAAAAAAATTCAAGGGTTTTTAGCACCGTGTTATGTGTGTTACTTTCACATTCGAGTGGTGACCACCTTAGTGGGGACCCGAATGTGTACATTGCGGTTTAATATTATCTTGGGAATGGAGTTTATTATTTTCACGTGAAGCTACACTTGTGCACAATTTGATTACTACCACCTCTCATACCACTAGTCTCGAGACGAAATAGAAAGGTTCACCTAAGTAGGATACGAGATGACGGTCCTGGCGCTTCTTTGACACGACCAGAGCCAAATAAGCCTAATCCCGAACATTAGACCTTCTTAGCCCCTCTCAGCCTTGATAGAATGGTCTGACCACCATTCGTGTTATAGCCATTTTGTTACTTAATCAGAAACCTAGACCTAGCCTTATTTTTTGTCACATTTCCTTCATTCTATACCCTACGATTGGACCTAGTCTTTTGTTAGACCACACTTGCTAAGGCAAGTGTGGGGTGGGGGAAATGGTGTTTTAAGTTCGGGTTGGTGTTTTCTCGGTTTCGAGCTATACGGAGAGGAGGAGCTCAATTGGGCCTAGTGTTTGGATTTAGCCCAAGAAGAAAATAAAAATCTCTTTTGAAAAAAAAAAAGAAGAATCAAATCAATCAAAGTTCAAAATAAATTGAGAAGTTCTCAATGAATAAAAGCTTGGAGCATATAGAAATAAAGGGTTGGAATCAAAGTGATGAGCTCAAAAGTTATCTTTATGATGTTGGAGTTGGGGGAAGTCTTATATAGACGTTGGTGTATTCTTTCTCGCCTCATGACGCTTGAAACATAGTCGAGTTTGGCAATGAGTTCGGATATGTCGATGTTCTGTAAGTGTTCTATCTTGTATTAAATCGAAGGATGTTGGATGTGGTTGTTTTGAAGTGAGAAGAAGTGATACACTTGTTGATTAGGTTCACTCGTATTTCTTTTTCTCCAATTCCCTAAATATCATTTTCGATTAGCCAGAATTACCCTAGCCTAACGCTATAACCTTTAAAGTCCTACCCGATCTTGTCTAAACTTAGTGACCTTGATTAGTGGATATACTAGTGGATATGAGACGGTTTGTAGACTTTTGGTCGGGATTCAAGACCCGACAACCATTTTGAGCACTTGGCTTTAGCTTGGCACCACACACACTCTATTTTCTTGATAATGTTATACTAGTGTGTATATGTTCGTGTTTCTTACTTTGTGGTTACCTCGAGAGTGTGAGTAGTAGCACCTACATCACAAAGTTGAATCCCTTGGTTTGTTTTAAAACGCCTAATTTACTCGAGGGCGAGCAAAGGCTAAGTGTGGGGTGGTTGATGGGAGTCAACTTTACGTGACTCCGGTGCATTTTATACCCCCGTTTTCCATATGTTTAGCATGTTTTCGGGTGGTTTAGACCATTTTCGGGGTAATATCGTGAGTTTATGGCACGGGGAGTAAATCCGTCACTTTGATGGTTCATTACCCCTCTTTTGTTGATATTAACATTATTCCCGAGCACTTTTAGGGCTGTAAATGAACCTAAGTATTCGATTCGATTCGGAGTATTCGGCTCGAAAAAGCTCGATTCGGGCTCGATTCGTAGGTTCGAACTTCGAGCCGAACCTTACAAATTAGGTATTCGGTGGTCGAGCCGAACATGTTCGAACATGTTCGGCTCGGATATCATACATTTATATATAAATATAATACACTAAACTATTACACTTTAATTTTCATTCTTATCATAAAATAAAAAAGCAAACCCAAACCCTGCCCGACTCAAATGCTTGATCTCATGTCTCCTCCGGCCCTCCTCCCCATCTCTCCGCCCGTTTCATCAACCGAGCAGCCATGAGCAGCCGTAGCGAGGAGCGAGGAGCGATGCTTGATAGCATTATCGCCTCGCGTTGATTGGAGTTGGCGAGATAGGTTGCGATCCAAACGCGTTAGCGCCAGAAAGCGACCAGACGCCGCCGACGGTCGTACATGTGTAGATCGAAATCGAATCAACAAATAAGCGGTTCGATTGTTTAATACCAATCTCAAAGCACTAGTAGACACCTTCAACACCAACTTTGTTGATGCAAAATTTATATACATTGATGCTTATGGGATTTTTCAGATTTAATCGACAATCCTTCAAACCACGTAATTAATTTATTACACCTTTTTTTTTTTTCCAATTTTCTCATTTACTTAATTTATCGGACGGTCGGACCGCCGGTTTCCTTTGAGTTTTGACCGTGGAGTAATGGTGTTCGTGTCGTGTTTTTTCGGATCGAACTGTTTCGGACCGCTCGCCTGCTCGACCGGACCGAACCGAGCCGAATATTTTTTTATTTTTTAAGCTTCGAACCCGAGCCGAACCCTGAAAAATCAGGTTCGCCCGAGCCGAGCCGAGCCGAGCCTTGAGGTACAAAATTTTCGAGCCGAGCCGAACCCTGCCAGGGTTCGGTATTATTCGGCTCGTTTACAGCCCTAAGCACTTTTACCCTCCGGAATTGTTTGGATGTTTTGGTCGTTCATGATGTTTTAGGGTATTAGTGTCTTGAGAACCCGGAAGGTGATGATTCATGGTGAGAAGCATGATCAAGGCAATATGAGTGATCAAAAGGGAAGAAAATTTGAAGTTTGGAGCAATTGGGGTTCAAACGCGCGTTTGAACCCCCCAAACGGGCACTTCAACAGCACAAACTTGAACAGAGTTCACCTGCCCCAAACGCGCGTTTCAAGCTCTCCTAAACGTGCGTTTCAAGTCCTCCAAACGCACGTTCCAAATTGCCTAAACGCGCCTTTCAGTCGAAGAACAAGCAAGAGCTACCCAGAAATGAAGCGAAACGCGCGTTTGCCCCAAGCGAAACGCGCGTTTGAAGAAGTGAAACGCCGGGTTACACCACTCAAACGTGCGTTTGAAGACCAATTTCTGCAGATTTTTCCCCACCTATAAATACCCCCCTTAGACCATTTCTTGAATAATAATCATTCTCTTAGCAAAACCCTACCTCTTTTTAGCTCGAATTTTGTAATAGCTTAGAATACAATTCTCTTAGCTTAAATTAGTATAATCTTAGCTTAATCTTTCTATTTCCTAGCTCAGATTTCTATTCCAAACACTAAGACACAGTCTTTTAATTAGTTCTTTAAAGTGAACTTTTTGGATCTCAAATTCGAAGTTCTTGTTTATATGGTATATTTCTTTTCTCTTTCACTTATTATGTCTTTAATTTACTGTTTCTTTTATGTTTTAACTAGTATAATGAGTAGCTAATCCCTTTTCATAGTCGAATCATGTGAAATTTAGTGAAATCATCCCTTGGGGGATGAAATTAGGAGTGGGTAGTGCTTTTTATTGTTTAATCTCGCTTGTTTCACGTCTTAGAACTTGCTATAACATCTCTAGATTGGATTGTACACCCAATTTAGTAATCACACACATCAACCTTACATATGTATTTTGCGGGATGACGTGGGATAAAGGGTTCTAAGATCACGGCGTAGACTCGGCTTAGTTGTTAAGCCCGAGCCCAATGCGAGGTTACTCGTTTTAACGTTTAAGCGGCTCTAGTGTATAACGTGTCTTGTTAGTGAATCTTCTTAAGGGAAGGGTAGTTAACATGGCTTAAGGTGTTAGGAGAGAGTTGTTCAGACCTTAGCACCGGAATTAGGAGTACGCACCCGTGAAATTGAATCGCGAGAGTTCGCTTGTTATAATGCACACTCCCGGTTTTGTCTACCCTTAGGGTTGAAACTAGCTACTTTGATCATGGTTCCTCTATGTCCCTTAGTATTAGGGCTGTAAATGAACCTAAGTATTCGATTCGATCCGGAGTATTCGGCTCGAAAAGCTCGATCGGGCTCGTTTAGTGGGTTCGAACTTCGAGCGAACCATACAAATTAGATATTCGGTGGTCGAGCCGAACATGTTCAACATGTTATTTCCCGGATATCATAAATTCATATACGATTCGAGCCAACATGTTTTTAAAACCGAGCCGAACATGTTACGATTTTTTTAAATCCATTCGAGCCGAACATGTTCGAACGGTTCGACATGTTCGAGCCGAACCGAGCCGAGCTTTTTCCCCAAATACCAGACCGAACCCGGGCCGAATAATGAAAATATAAGGCTCGGCCATTTCGAGCCGAGCCGAGCCTAAGGTTCGAACATACGAGCCGAGCGAACCCCGCCAAGGTTCGGTAGGGTTCGGCTTCGTTCTGAGCCTACTTAGTATAACGTTAAAAACCGAGTAGTTAATCTTCTTTCTTCCTTTTCTATTTTTGGACTCGTTAGTAAAAAATTTCTTAGTGTCGTTGTAGTATACAAGCACTTTAAAAAGATTGGTAACCTAGACTAAGTAATACATTCGCTTTGGTACTCACAAACACTTTTCCCTTGGGTTCGATCTCGTACTCAGTAGCTATTCTAGCAATCCACCCGGTACACTCGCCGTTAGAGAGTTAGTTTGCCCACGGTTTGAGTCATTATAAATTGTTTTTGAAGGGTGAATTTTAGCTCAATCAACTTTCACGTTGGCACTATTCTGCAGGATGAGTGAGAGTGTGTGTCTCACGAGATATGGAATCCATTCCTTCCTACGGGAAGTAGAAAGACTATCCCTTATTTGTTGATCCTATAAACTGATCGATCGGCCAAGTTTATATTGGTTATGAACTAATTGATCATTAGTGGGTTGATGGTAAATAAGGATAAAATGTAGTGAAGAAAGTTTACAGAAATAATCCTGCTTCGTTATGGATAGTCTACGGAGGGTTAGTCTGTATGTAATGATTATATCAATGGACACTTATTGACTCGACTTTCTGAGAATAAGTTATACCTATAATCGATAGAGTTCAGTTTCGGATTTATGGTGGCATAATTCGGAATTAAAGAGTTGAGTAGAAATGTTTTGTTCGATTAATATTTTATTCAATTTATTATAAAGCATCAAGGTTATAGTCCATGGTCCTGTGGTTGGCTCTAACACGCGAGTGAATTCTCGTATTTTAGAACCTCAAGAATAAATTAAATAGTTGGTATATTTAATGAATATCGCGGATATTATTTATTTGGTAAATAATATGTAATATAGAAAATACATTTTCTATTATCCCAAATGGCATAAAAATGGCGCCATATTTTTTTATTTTGGGAAAAAAAAATTCTCATAATTAATTATAATGTGGATAATATAATTATTTATGTGTTAAATAATTATAAATAAGAAATTAGTTTTCTTATTGGATAAATAGGAAATTTATTTTCCTATTGGATAAAGGTTTTTATTTTCCTTAAAAGGAAAAGATAAATATGTGTGTATAAGATAAACTCTCAAACTATTTGGTTATTAGCCTATATAAAGAGAGTTCTCCCAACACCAAATTGAATCAGAAAAAGAAAAAAAAAAACCAACGTCATTTTTTAGGGAAAAAAGGCGACGCCTATTTAGACAAAAAGAGAGAAATTTTGTTTTCTTGTCTTAGCCATTTGGAGAAGAAAAACTAGGGTTTTTCTTAAGCATATTCGAGGAGGTTCTACTACGAGGATCGACGTGCACCAGTCGTCGCTTGGAGATACAATCCGGAAGATCACGGCTTCTCTTCTGTTGGGTAAATCTTCTACTTTCTTGTAGTTATATTAATTAATCATGTGAATTAAATCGCGGTAAAATCGCATGTGAATTTAATTTGTAGCTTCCGTTGTGCATGATCGAGTGTCTCGATCGGTGCTGTGAATCAGATCTGACGATCCAATTATGGATCGGATCCGGATTCGGGTTTCTGTATATCCAGCAGTTCTAAGAAAGAACGAGGTAAGCAGGCAGGGAGACCAAGGTAAACTCAATCCGAAGGACATTACAAATTTGTTAAGGTACATGGAAATGGAGCATATCAACTAGCTGATGCTAATGGAAGGACCATACCACGCAGTTGGAATGCCAACAACTTAAGAAGATTTTATGTCTAGGACAGGTTCCAGACTCTATTTCCTTTGTTTGCTTTATGTTTATTTCTATTTCCCAAACAAGATGTAATTAGACATCAATTATAATAATAAATTCTACATTTTGCAAATGTGCATGTTTATTGTTTAAGAGCTACAAAAGTTTGCAGAGGACAAACTTCCTAAGTCTATAGGACAGACGATCAGAACTGAGCTATAGGTCAGACTCAGAAAGTTTGCAAAGGACAAAATTCATAACTCTGCAGGAAAGGTGATCAGAATTGAGCTGCAGGTCAGACTCAGAAAGAGTGCAATTGACAAACTTCATATGTCTGCAGGATAGACGATCAGAACTGAATTGCAGGCCAGACTCAGAAAGTTTGCAAAGGACAAACTTCCTAAGTCTACAGGACGATGATCGTCAGGCGAAATGCAGGTCGACTCAAAAGTTTCAAAAAGTTTGCACTAAAATACGCTAAGTATACCATCTGAGACATAACTCACACATGGCATACTGAGGAGGCGGGTTACCCTAGAAAGTGTTGTGAAAGCAAAGCAGTAAGACATAAAGGTTGTATTAAATTGCATAAAAGCCAAAGTAAAGTGCTTATATATTAATAATTGTCAAAGTACAATTTTTCAAAATTTCTGAGCAAAATAAATGTTCAGGAAAGACAAAATACATAGAAAAGCTTAAAAGCCTATCCTAAGACACAGGAGCAAGATTCTGTGAGCGGAAAAGAAACAAAAATCCGAAGCTTGACGAGCGAAGAAGAGTCGCCCGAGCATATTTGGCAGCTATGTCCTCTCCCCTAGAACTCCTTAAGCCTATCATCATATACTTTATTGGATCTAGGCTTGCGCAACCCATGATGAGGGAGATCCTCAATCACTAACTAGGGACATTGGCCCTTAGCCTCATCTACGCCCAGAGTATAGCCATGCCAAAGGATAGGGGCCACTAAAGCCTTCAAAGCTCCAGAACAGGAGCAAAACTTTTATATGCATGATCCATGCTGGGTGATCTCGGTTAGGGATGGCACCTTTTTAGCTCCTTTTTTCGTGATCGGAGGCGGGTAATTACCTTCACTCGAAGTTTGCTTGAGATGCTCATCGATGCCGCCATCTCAGAGGTTGGAGGCAAACTGATCCTCGATCTTCAGTAGCTCACCTCTTGAATGGCAAGTCGCTTCTTCAAAGCCAAAACCTCCTGGTCCTTAGATGCCAAGTCGTCCTTATGTTTTTGGCGACTTGCTGACAGCACAGCAACTCGCTGCTCCAAGGATCCCTTCTGGGAGGATAAGTTGTTAAACCTCTTCAGAACCTCCTTACAAATCTTGGCACCCTGTAAAAAAGTACTTAAGGTGTCAGTAACTCTCCGAGAAAAAAATAGATATAATCAAAGGAAGAAAGAGCTTATAGCAGCGGCCAAGTCCTTAGGGATTAAAATACTGAATCCTTGTTGGACAAGGAACTAGACTAGACATCCCTTATATATATACGATCCCTAGGGAACTACGGGGACTTGATTCCAATACAATTGGATACGTAGAAAATTTGAGAGAAATAACTTCCGGGCTCAGTCTAAAAATTACCATAAACACCATCCCCTCTACTTAATTGTTCTTGAATTATTGTCACAAAAAGAAATACGGCCCGGATTTCTTCATAGACGAGATCCAGTATCGTCAATGAATTTTCATACTTTGGTGTTTCTATTGGATAGCATTGTTCTTCTTTTGTGAAAGTGGGGATTACGAAGCGTCCAATAATTAGGATACTGACTCTTATTTTATGATCAATTTTCAAATGCAGATGTTTCATTGCTTAATGATCGATTGTGGAATTTGTTAATGCATAGAGAGAATTTCCGTATAGCTATGACGACTCATTTGCTAGACATCTGAGATTCAAACCCAGATATGTTAACTTCCATTAAAGCGTATCATTTCTTTATTCTTTTCTTATTCTCCTTTTCCTAATCCGTATTCTTACGTGAGACGACCTCTCTGAGTAAGCTGTCTAGATCATGTATATGTGTTTAAGGTAGTTAGGCATGGCAATTTTTTGAAACAATTTCTTTTATGCTGCAAATATACTTACTATCCATCCTTTCAAGCAATTTGTAGTGATTTCTTTAGATCATAGAGTTGCATACTTTGGTTTTTACTCCAGTCTCACTTTCCGTTCAAGTCCAATTTATGTTGTTTGATGCTTGAATTTTTTTTTTCTCTGCACTTTTGCTTCATTTGAATTTTCTTCATTTATATTTCTTTACTTTTTAGAGAGTATCTTAAGGTATTTTTTAGATGAATGATGTTCTCAAGGCTTAATTTGTTTTGAAGGAACTCTTCATCAATTCTGATACACAAAGATCATACATGCTGCTTGATTTAGTAATCTTTACCCTTATCCATTATGTTAACTTTGGGTGCTTTTAAGATGAACTAATCCGATGCAGGTTGATGGAAGGTTGTGGAAAGGCCTTATTACTTTCACTACTAGAATTTCGGGGATTTGTGACGAAAATTTGTGACACAAATAATTAAGTCACTAATCTGCATTTATATTTGTACTATTTTGTGACAAAATATAAAAAAAATATTTTACCACGAATCATGATGACAATGCGACCAAAAATGTACGTCGCAAACTTTTTGTCACCATTTTGTCGCAAATATTTGCGCCAAATTTCAGCGCCATAATTTGTGACAAATGTATGTTAAAGTGTTTTCGTCGCAAAAAACTTGTACCTAATTCGTTACTATTGGAAATTTTGGCCCACATATTTTTACCCACTAATTAGTGACGAGAATTTTGTGACGAAAAAGTTGTGAAAATATTTCGTTGGTGATTTGTGACAAAGTTTCAATGGTTTAGTGACAAATCACAAAAATAAATATTGTATTAGAACTTGTGACCCATTTGTGACAAAATACGTGTGTGACAAGAATTTGGCGACTATTTTGTCACAAACCTTCATGCTTCAACACCTTTTTGACACAAAAATGTGATAAACTAGATTAGTCACAAAATTTCTCATAGCTAATTCTTTGCTAATTGGAATAGCTGTCCACATCCTTTTTTAGAAATATATTTTATCAGGAATTTGTGACAACATTTTGATGGATTAGTAACAAAATATAAATTTTTTACAAGCAATTGTGAGTGGCGAAAATCTCATCCCTAACATTATTAAACTCTCGGAAATCAGAACACATTGATAAATGCTTTAGAATTAAAAGGGGAAATGGAATTTTGAGAATATCTATAAGTAAACAAAGATGTATACATTTCTAAAAAAATGTAAACAAAGTTTAGTCGGGGGTCATGCTCCCAATTCATTGATTTGTGATGTATAACCCGCGTCCATAGTTTTTTGAACCAGACCGGACCAGTGGTTGAACGTTAAAACCAGTGGCCCGGATACAAAAGCAATCTAATTCAAGCACTGAATTGTTTAAGGCATAATTATCAAACTCGGCCCGGCCCGATGGTTCATCGTCAAACCTAGTGACCCGGACATTAAACCTGGCATGTTCAAGCAAACCCATTTAGGGAAGTGACCGGCTCAAACACGGTAAATCCAGAGGTTCAACTGATGACCCGGTGGTTTTCTGTTCATCCGGCAAGTCGAGTAAATTCAATTATAATAAACGAAGTAGGTATTTAACTGGTCTTAAGTCACGAACATACTCAAGTTTTCTCCGATATGATGCAAGTCATTAAATAATCTTTATTTGAATTTATTGTTTACTAAAGATCTACATCAAAATCATATTTTTACCTAAATTAATTTAGAAATTTCATACAACATTTTACTTAATATTTTGCAAAATAAATCAAGTCATACTTCCTAACAAACAATAAATTTAGTTTTCATGATATTAACAATAATTGCATCACCATTACAAATTAAATATACTTACATGTATCAAGAAAGTTGAGCTAAGAATTATAGATATATTTTAGATTTACACTTTTCCGCATATTCTTTAATAATAACTATAATTTGACACTAAAAAGATAACTCAAAAGGTGATACATAAAGTTAATATCACTATTTTATTGAATATTAATTATCAAAAATTATATTCTCAGGACATAATATATTATTTACTATTTATAATCCACCGGTTCAACCGGTGACTCAATGGTTGAACCAATAACCAGGTGACCTAGTGCTTTTGTCAGGTCAATGACTGAGCCGCGTCTGATAAATATGGTTTAAGCAAGCCAACGGCTCGTTAAACCCGCTTGATCAAACCACTACACGCTACCCGGTAGGTATTAATCAAACCGGTAAGGTAGAAAACCTGAAACATCAATGCTACAACCACAACAGGGGAGCCACAACCTAATACACAACCTGATGTGGATCTGATCTGGAGATGACATGGCAGTGGAGCCCATTTCTATATTGTAAAAAAGTATAGCTTTTGTCACAATTTTCTCACAAAACTTAGTGACAAGGTTAATTTCGGCTAAAAAATTTGCAACGGGGTGTTTCGTGACGGAAATACGTTTCGTCGTAAATTCATCACGAACGATCATTTGTGACGAATTTGCGACGAAAACCACCGTCACAAATCCGAAAAATTCTAGTACTGTTTGGTTTAAAACTCTTGAGAGGTCTTATCTATTGAAGGTAAATGGGAAGGCTGTGGAAAGGCCACAACATATGTTGATGCTGGTATCAGTGGGTATCCACATAGAAGATATTGATTCTGCTCTTAAAACATACCATCTAATGTATCATCGATGGTTTATTAATGCCTCAAGTAATCTTTTACAACTTTTGTTGGATATTTAGTTCAAAAGATGAGTATTTATTTTTGCCATCTCTTATGACATGGCTATTCTCTAAATTTCAGTTGAGTAGGCGATTCTTGATTTGTATGAAAGATGATAGCATTGAGGATATGTAATACTCTCAAAGAATGTGTTGTCATTAGCAAATCAATTTGAGGGATTGGTTTATCTCGCTCATAATATTCATGCCACTTGGAAGCTATATTTGTGGAACTAATGGAACATCTAATGGCATTTTGCCAATCTTGTGTGTATTTAATGGCACCGCTCGCTATGTTGATCAAGAAGGTGGCAAGAGTGTTGGGAGATTTTGCATCATAAAAACAAAAGAAAATATATAAACCTATACTTAACATGCAAACTAACTCTAATCTAACCTCGGTTCACCCGAGCACAAGGCCAGGTGACCGCCTTCAAATCTCCAAAGTCGGCCTTTGCCTCGCTTTTGATGTGAAGAGAAATTGTGTATATTTTAGGGTTTGGGGCTGCTTTGCTCTTGAAATAGAAAACAGAGGCGGCCTGCTACAATAACTAAGTCGGTTTCAAGAAAACGCGGTGGGCGCCCGTTTGCTATGTCGGACGCTTCGTCCGGAATGCTTGGACGGATCTTCGACGCTAGTTTAGCCAACGTCTGAACTCTCGTATTAGTTTCGACTCCTGGGCGCCAGATTCACTTCATCAAACGCCCGTTCGAGTCTTGGGCGCTAAATCGTCTGCTCGGAGATGAACGCTCGTCCACTTTCTTTGGACTTCGATTCCTTGATAATTATCTTGATTCTTCCATCTTTATCCATCTTGTATCATCTCTATCTCTTCATCAACACTTCAAATTCGACTTTAGCCTCTTCCAAATCAAAGATATGTATCTACACACATCGAAAAACATACCAAAACGTAACACGATTCCAAAACAACATAAAATCACCAAATAAGCATATAAATCGATCGTTTTCATATTTAACTATTAAAAACACCATTTACTCAATTAATCAATTATAAACTCGATTTCTATGAAAATCATACATATATGGGAGAAAATTGATATATAAAATATATGTATAAATACTACAATTTAGCCATTAACAACACCCCCACACTTATCTTTTTGCTCATCCTCGAGCAAAAGCGCAGAACAAAGTCAAGCTCGAGAAAAATAAACATCTATACAAATATAAAGTATATTCAATAACTTAGAAGTTCACCCGTGTAATGTGTGCATAGCCATAATAAACTTCCACTAAGTTCCACAATTTGAAAGTTATTCAAACCAAAACTAGCCCGGTTTCCCATCTAAGTTAGAAATATTCAAAAAACTATAACAGCACTTTACAAAACATACATATCCCAAAAAGAAACAGTGAGAATATCTAAAACATTTCGACAAACTCGAGAGGATAATCCTACAACATATCCTTGATTTTATCTGGGTATAAGATTAACGATAACTAAGTCCTTACTTATTCATACTAATATATTTCAATATTTTCACTTTTTTTCATTTTTTTCTAACACACATCGGAATAAGCTTTTGCCTCATAGCGAGAATAGGACATTTCAAGATAATCCCTACCTTACTCCAATCATAAAGGCGACTTTTTCTAAGCGTCGTGAGATTTTTGGTAATCATGGTGGAATAGGACATACGCGGTATACCCTACCGCACTCAAATCATAAACCAGCTTCCGACACACACATTTAATCATTTAGAGATTTCTGGCAGGCAGTGGTAAAGATTATTTTCTAGTAACACAGACCACTGAGCATAACACCTCAAGTAAACAATTTATTACTATTGCAAAGGCTTAATCACGTTTCACTTATCACATTCAAACTTACATATATTCACAGTATGTCATACTTCAATCCTAGAATACAAACTACTAAACTTTTCAAGAATTGTACATAAGCAAAGAAACATGCTATAATCATCAAAAATCTCCAACTAAAATGGGGTAGGCTTTCAACATTTAGCTCATCATTTACTATGGCATGTGAAAAAGAGTGTCGGGTGAAACAACTAAAATTATTAAATATACAGAATATAGCAAAAATGATATAAACTCAAGCGCAAAGATATGCCTTTGTCTACTCGGGACTTAACAAAAAATTTGAAAATTAAGCAATTTTCATAGAAAATTATAACTAATATGAGCAAATGAAAGTAGATACATAAATCATCTATCCCCTCCCCCACACTTAGATTGCAACTTGTCCTCAAGTTATACAGAAATAAAACAAATAGAGAACTTAGCTGATTGGATGCTGACAATTCCGGAAAAATCGGTAAAAACCAAAATTGCTGCATAGCTCAGTAGACTGTGGAGCATCACAGGTAAACTGAATTCATCGTGAAAGTGCACAATAGCTATCAAAAATATCCTGCAGACTTGATCGGTGCAAAAGAGTCTACGGGGAAAAGAAAAGATTACATATATAAAGCACATGGAAAAGGAGATATAGAGATATTTCAAATTTAAGCTCATATAACGATGGAATACATATACATGGAACATTACACAACAATGATAGGCTAGGTGCAACTACATGAAAATATACTACAATGCAAACCTACATGATATGCAATCCTAAAAATAAAATAAATCAAAATAAATTACGACAGGCTCAGTGGCGAGTTTGGAGGACAACCTACAAATGACTACGGCCTATCAGAAACTAAAAAAGAACGAGGTAGTATTACGAAACCGGCGATTAACTACGCTCAAGAAAAATAAAAGAAAAATAGAAAAACAATGCAACTAGATGACATGCAACTAAATGATATGCATCTAAATGATATGCAAAAATAAAAGAAAATAAAAGAAAGAAAACTAGCCCACTCATTTGCAGCATGACATGTATATAATAAACGTCTACCAAATAATGACAGGTTACGATAAACGAGAGTGCTTTGTTCATTACATGCAGTGTAGACGCGCTTTAAGACTCATAAAAAAGTGATAGCATTATGAAACCAACGATTAGCTATACGAGATGATATAACTCATAAGTCTTTAGTAGTAGCATACGGAAAACCGACGATAGCTACCCATATGAGTTACATAAACAACAAGGAAGCACATAAGTCTCAAAGCTCACAAGACTATCATAACGATATGTAGCATACGAAACCGACATTAGCTACTAATTAACAATAAAAACGATTATAGCATACGAGAACCGACATAACTATAACATGCCTAGATGAATCAAGTATAAGGAATTGATCAATTATCTAACATGGATTCATAGATGGAAAGGTAAAAAAAACATATAAGTTCAGGACATCTATGTAAACGCAAAGCGACCACGAAGCTCTAATGAAAGAAATACATACTAAATAAAAGCATTAAGAATGAGATCAAGAAAAAAAAAAAAATTATGGAACTGGGTGGCATTTATGTGATCGATTTAACGCGTTCTCTGAAATTTGCAGCTCGGACGAAGCGTTCGACCAAACAAGCGCTTCGGTTGGCTTGAAAACCAACCGGACGGGCGTTCGAAAGTATAGACGCTCGTCTGGTCCTTCAAATCAGAACAGAGTCGAAAATATTTGAACGGACGAACGTCCAATACTTTCAACGCTCGTTTACCTGCAGTTAAAGAACTGGACGGGCATCCAACAGAGCAGACGCTCGTCCAACAACAAGAATGCAAAGCAGGAACGCAGAAAATAACACAAAGAAAACCCTAATATTCCAATTCTAAACACCAAGAACGAGGCAGCCACATCAAATTCAAGCACAGACGGTTAGATTAGGAAACAACTAAACATATAAACTTCACGTAAAACAAGTTGAGTAAAAAAACTTTTGCACATTCTTAACCTAACGGTCATCGAAACACGGCAAAATAAAAACTCTCAACTTGGTATACGCTACTTTTATTAAAAACAAAAAATAAACGTAACAAAATCGAGAACTAACAAAACCAGATTCAACATGACACCTATTCCCCGGCAACGGCGCCACTTTTGTTGGGGAGATTTTGCATCATAAAAACAAAAGAAAATTTATAAACCTATACTTAACATGCAAACTAACTCCTAATCTAACCTCGGTTCACCCGAGCACAAGGCTCGGGTGACCGGCCTTCAAATCTCCAAAGTCGGCTGCTGCCCTCGCTTTTGATGTGAAGAGAAATTGTGTATATTTTAGGGTTTGGGGCTGCTTCTCTTTAAATAGAAAACAGAGGCGGTCTGCTACTGATAACCTAAGTCGGTTTCAAGAAAAGCGCGGTGGGCGCCCGTTTGCTATGTCGGACGCTTCGTCCGGAATGCTTGGACGGATATCTTGGACGCTAGTTTAGCCAACGCCTGAACTCTCAGTATTAGTTTCGACTCCACTGGCCGCTTCACTTCATCAAACGCCCGTTCGATCTTGGGCGCTGTCTGCTCAGATGAGCGCTTCGTCGGCTTTCTTTGGACTTCGATTCCTTGATAATTATCTTGATTCTTCCATCTTTATCCATCTTGTATCATCTCTATCTCTTCATCAACACTTCAAATTCGACTTTAGCCTCTTCCAAATCAAAGATATGTATCTACACACATCGAAAAACATACCAAAACGTAACACGATTCCAAAACAACATAAAATCACCAAATAAGCATATAAATCGATACGTTTTCATATTTAACTATTAAAAACACTATTTACTCAATTAATCAATTATAAGCTCGATTTCTATGAAAATCATACATATATGGGAGAAAATTGATATATAAAATATATGTATAAATACTACAATTTAGCCCTTAACAAAGAGGAAGGGTGATTAACAGTGCCCTTATTTTTATTTGATCTTTCATGTGACTGTTGCTTAGGGTTCTTCCATTTGACTTCATTATCCTTTTGTAATAGGTGCATTTGTTGTCTACCTGGAACCATGGTATGCTAATGTACTTGAGTTTTTGGATCTTAGAAAGAACCATGGCAAGGTATGAATATAATCCTCTTTAATTGTCTGGGTTGTGCTATTTGTTTTGTGTGTTTACCTCCCGATGCGGGCTGCTTGCATCCCGGAGAGTATTTTCAGGAGATGATACGACCATTGTTGCAGAGACGGTTGAATCAGACAAAGCTTTACCCTGTCAAGCATTCAACAATGTTATGATATGTGATCAAGTAGTTCACATGGTCAACCTATTCTTAATGTTGTAGCTATTTGTGGGAGTCAGGTATGGCATGGGTTTAATTTTCATACTGACAACCAGTTTTGGTCCACTCTTAATCCAAAGTTGATAGTTTCAACCCCGTTGGCATTTATCAGTTGCTTGAATGCAAATGATCCAGAAATGGACATGCTCTCACCCTCCATCAAATCTTCAATCGAATAATAAACTTTCGGCGGATTTTGTAAGTCATCTTAAGCAAACTACATTTTTTTCCCTAATCAGGTTCTATTTTATTTTGTGTTATATGACATAAAATGGAGTGTGTGCGCTCTAACAGAAAAGATGCTTCAAGAAACGAAGGAAATTAAGAAGGGACTTACAACGGTGATTTTAAAGTATCTAGACTCGACAAGTATCTAGCCACATTCATTTTTATCTAGCCAGATATTCTAAATTGTGTTCAATCCAAGATTATAGATTGAAAGTTATTATTCAGCTCCTTAAAAGGAAGGTTATATTGATGATGTTACAAACAAACAAAATAAAATACGGAATTATTATTGATCAAGTAAAAGTTACAAGGTGATTACAATGCAACTGATTATGGGGTATTTATAGCTTTATACACCTCATTAATCGATCGAAGTAAGTTACAAACGGTTATAACAAACTATAACAGAATAACCGCTTTCTAGTTTACATCATATCGAAAGTGATCACGAGGTCTTTGAGGCTTCCATCTGATCAAGAGGCCCACACTATCGAGCATCAAGAGTTCTTGGTGTCTTCATATCATCAGCAGCTTATGCACTCAGCATCCATTTCAGCCTATATACTGTAACACCCCCTCAAGCTGAGAGTGGTACATGAACAACTTGCACTCAGCATCGCTTTCAGCTACTTGAATTCTGGAAGATCTTTGAAACCTCCAATTTATCTAGTAGATAAGAGAAAATAGGTGCATCCAAGGCCTTGGTAAGGATGTCAGATATTTGTTCTTTTGTATTGACTGTAAGATGTTAGATAAGTCCTGACTTGACTTTGTCTCTCACAACATGGCAGTCAATTTCAATATGTTTGGTTCTTTCATGAAAGACAGGATTATGAGCAATGTGCATTGCACTGGCATTATCACAGAATAACACAGCAGTCAACTGAACTGGAAGCTGTAAGTCCTGTAATATATAGATTAGCCACTGGATTTCAAAAAGTGCGTTTGCCATAGCCCTGTAATCAGCCTCTGATGAGCTTTTAGCAATTGTTGTTTGTTTCTTTGCCTTCCAGGAGATTGGAGCATCTCATAGGAACATCATATAACCTGAACTGATCTTCTTGTTTCAGGACAACCAGCCCAATCACTATCTGTATAAATCTTAAGTACAAGATTATTGTCTGCTGGGAAGTAAATTACTTGGCCAAGATTGGTTTTCAAGTACCTCAGCAGTCTGTAAGCTGCCTTCATGTGATTTTTAGTAGAAGTGTCAAGAAATTGACTTAGTTGTTGTACTGTAAAGACAATATCTGGGCTGGTAAAAGTGAGGTAAATCAGTTTATCTACTAGAGATCTGTATACAGTGTTGTCTTCTAAAAGTGGTGAATCACCATGTTGTAAAGTTTGCTTGGACTCCATAGGTGTCTTGGCATGTTTGGTTCTCAAAAATTCATATTCTTCTAGAAGGTTAAGTGTGTATTTTCTTTGTGAAATGGATATGCCTTTTGTACATCTAGCAGTCTCAATGCCTAGGAAATATCTCAATTTTCCAAGATCTTTGATGGTGAACTGCTGATGTATAGCATCATTTACTTGCTGAATCAACCCTTCACTAGAGCTTGCTGCTATGATGTCATCAACATAGACCAGTAAAGCAATAAAGGACTGTCCTGACCCTTTTGTAAAAAAACTGTGTTCTTTTTTGGATTGAGAGAATCTTTGAGCCTCCAAAGTTTCAGTCAACTTGCAATTCCATTGTCTGATGGCTTGCTTGAGGCCATACAATGACTTAGTAAGCTTGAAAACTTGATTTGGTTTTATTGCTGCACAGCCTGGAGGTAACTGCATGTAGACTTCTTCATGCAAATCTCCATGTAAAAAGGCATTATTGACATCCATCTGATGTAGGTGCCAATTTTTGGCGGTTTCTTTCTTCTTTGCAAGTAAGGCTCTAATCAGTAGTGATCTTGACAACAGGTGAAAAGTTTTTGATAATCAATCCCATATGTTTGAGTGTAGCCTTTTTGCTACTAGTCTAGCTTTATATCTCTCTCTTGAACCATCGTGGTTGTATTTGATTCGGTACACCCATTTGCATCCAATAGGTTTTTGCACAGGGCGAGATCAACTATCTCCCATGTGTGAGTCTTTTGTAAAGCTTCAATTTCTTTGTTCACTGCCTTCTTCCATTCATCATGCTTGATGGGTTGATTGTAGGTCTTAGGCTCTTTAACAGCATCAATGGCATTAATGAATCCGGCATAGAATGCTTTGAGAGGTTGTTCGGACTCATTCATCGCACTCAAAGAGATGTGGAGTCTGTTGAACATTGTGAGCACCCCCTTGGTAAAAGGTTGGGGATTTCCTTGTTCTTGTGGACCTTCTTAGTTGTATGGGTTCAGGTTCCTGATTCACTTGTTCATGCCTTTCACTTCTTCCATTCATCATGCTTGATGGGTTGATTGTAGGTCTTAGGCTCTTTAACAGCATCAATGGCATTAATGAATCCGGCATAGAATGCTGAGAGGTTGTTCAGACTCATTACTGCACTCAGCAGATGTGGAGTCTGTTGAACATTGTGAGCACCCCCTTGGTAAAAGGTTGGGGATTTCCTTGTTCTTGTGGACCTTCTTAGTTGTATGGGTTCAGGTTCCTGATTCACTTGTTCATGCCTTTCATTGGATGTATCAGCTGCTGTTGATCCTATTGCTGGTTGGTCTGCTGACTCATTCGACAGGTCATCAAAGCTGTCCATTACTGGCAAAGGAACAGACATGTCAGTAAGATATCTAGGCTTTCCCAAGACCTGCTGAAAAAGAGGAAAGTAAGTTTCATGGAGTATTTCTAGCAATAAAGATATCTTTATTGGTAATATCTAAGAGAATAGCACCCTTGGAGGTGGTTGAATTCCCAATATAGACATAAGTTCTATATCTTGAGTCAAATTTGGTCCTATATTGCTGATTTGTGCATGAAAAAACTAGGCAACCAAAGACTTTAAACCCGGAATAGTCTGGTTTTGTGCTATAAAGAACTTCATGTGGAGTGCTTTCTTTCAGCAGTGGTGTAGGTGTGGCATTAATCAACTTTAAAGCATGTAAAAGACAAAAACCTCTATATTCAATTGGTAGGTTACTCTGGAACCTCAAACCTCTTGTAACATTCAGCAGATGCTAATGTTTTCTTTCAACAATACCATTTTGCTCAAGTGTACTTACACAGGATGTCTGATGTATGATACCCTGCTGAGCATAAAAGTCAGTAAGTTGGAATTCTGCACCATTGTCAGATCTAATTACTTTAATAATTTTATGAAAGTGAGTGGAAACAAATTTAACAATGTCAGAGGCTTCAGATTTGGGCCTCATAAGAAAAACCCAAGTAAATCTAGAAAAGTCATTTACAACAGTAAGAAAATATTGTTGTCCATTTACAGTATGTTGTTTCAAGGGACCCCAAATGTCCATATGAACAAGGTCAAAAGCAGCATTTACAACAGTAGAACTTAAAGGAAAGGGATTTTTCTTCATTTTAGCCATAGGGCAGACATAACAAAGATCATGATTACAAAATTTGACATCAGCAGACTGTAAACTAATGATTTGCAGTCTTTTATCAGGCAAGTGTCCTAGTCTGTAATGCCATAAAAGAGCATCATCCAATCTATCAGACAAAGTGTGATTTTCTACAGCATTGGAAACAGAAAGTCTTATTGGTTGATCCATGACATAAAGTCCTATTTGTAACATAGCTGAACCAATCATTTTCCTGTTCTTGTCCTGTAAAACACGCTTGTTAGAGAAAAGACAGCTACACCTTTTGTATGATTAATAAAAGAAGGTAAAGACGAAAGGTTATACTTAAAACCAGGAATGAAAAACACATCATGTAGGACCAATTGAGGGTTTACCCTTACTTGTCCTATATGAGTGACAGAAATATTATTTCCATTAGGCAGTCCTATTTTTATACCAGATGAAGGTTTAGGATTGCTTAATAGATCTAATGATCCTACAATGTGATCTGTGGCACCAGAGTCCAAGATCCATTGTATTGATCTTACTAAGTTTATGTCACATGTTCCTGTGGCAGGTTGGCCAGCAGCAAACCCTGTATGTCTAGGAGGGTCATTCAGTAGAGCCATCAACTTGTCAAGTTGTAGTGCAGTAAGATTGAAAAACCCTGGTCCAGCAGACCTGCTTGGAACCTAATCTTCTTCTGCTGATTGCTCCTCTTCTACCATATTTGCCCTTTTTGACTTGAAACTAGGAGGAAAGCCATGCTTCTCTTAACAAGTCTCCTCAGTATGGCCATTGAATCCACAGAAACAACATTGCATCTTTTTTGGATTTTTATGCCTGGGATTTGCAGTAGAGTTAGGTCTGCTGATAGTCTGATTTTGTCCCTGTCCATTCTTTTGCGACAATAGGACCATGGAATCTTGATTCTTGGCCTTGTTAGCCATATATGACTTCTGTCTCTCAAACTTGATTGCCATTGCAAAGGCATCATGAATTTCTGGATAAGGCACCATCAACATTGCTTGTGAGACCATTGGTTCAAATTCATCCCTTAATCCTTTAAGGAATTTCATGACATGTTCAACCTCTATATGATCCATCAGATTGTTGATTGCATTGCAGTGACATTGAGGATCATAGGAACAGATTGTCACAGGCCTGATGGTCTTTATTTCTTCCTAAAAAATCATCAATTTTGTAAAATATTGATTGGCAAAATCTGTGCCGTGTTTCAGTAGATGCATTTCTTCAAGAAGATCAGAAAGTCTTAATGCATAAACATTTGAAAACCTTGCTGCAAGATTCTTCCAAACTGCATGAGCATTCTTGAAGTACATCAAACTTTGTGCAATGGTGTTTTCACCAGAGTTTAGGATCCATGATCTCACCATTCTATCACATTGTCTCCATGCATGGAAGTCTATTGAATCTCCTTCTGGCCTTTTAATTGTGCCGTCTACGAAGCCAATTTTATTCTTGGTGATTAACACCATTTCCATGGAGATTTTCCAGGGATTGTAGTTATTGCCATTCATCAATGGATGAACAAGAACCAGAGAAGAATTCTCGTTGGGATGAACATAGAATGGACTGGAGGGACTAATTTCTTGTTTCTTAGCTGCCATGGCTATCAAGAACTCCAGAAATGATTCTCAAATCAACAATGATAATGAAAAAATGATCAAGAATTGATTAAACAGGAAAAAAATAACAGTTTACCCTCAAGAAACTGAAAACCTCGAAACAGGATGAAGAACACTCTCAAGTTTCTTCAAAAAATGCAGGAAAACATTTAGAAATTCTCAAATTTCTGCTCTGATAACATGATGAAGTTTGTAGAATTACAAACAAACAAAATAAAATGCAGAATAATTATTGATCAAGTAAAAGTTACAAGGTGATTACAATGCAGCTGATCATGGGGAATTTATAGTTTCATGCACCTCATGAATCAGTCAGAAGTAAGTTACAAACGGTTATAACAAACTATGACAGAATAACCGCTTCTAGTTTACATCATCTTCAAAGTGATCGTGGTCATTGAGGCTTACCATTCACAAGAGTGTTGGTGTCTTCATATCATCAGCAGCTTATTCACTCAGCATCCCTTTAAGCCTATATTCTGTAACATATTTTTCATTGGAGAAAACGGTAACAAACTATTAAAGTTTTGTCACGTTTGTTTTACTTTAAACCATGACATATATTTTACTACTATTGAAATGATCTTTTGTTTTGTTATAACGTACATTAGTTATTGTTTTCTATAACGATACACATAAAGAGTTTCAAATAACATTTTTACTTAATTTCCCTAAATTTATATGAATCTGTAATATATTAATCATTTCATCATAAACATTAAACTGAAACAATACGTAGTTTCAATACATTTAACTTATGCAAACTTTTAAAATCAGCTAAATTTGCATTACAATGCTTTGTTTTAATGGAGAGATTTTTTTTTAATAGAGAGATTAATAAAATAGAAATATATTTTTTTTAATGGAGAGAGATTAATAAAATAGAAATATACCATAAAAGATTATCAAGAAGAGTAAAAGATAATGAAAGTATTGAATAAAAAAGGCAATGACGTGTTTGGTTACAATTACGTGAAATAGTATTGTACACAATGTTGCGTGAATTAATGGAAATGTCGGGTGATATATTTTCAATGTTAAGCGACTCTTCTTTCGCTGAAAACTAAAAAATATTACATTAGAATTAAGTGGCTCTTCATTAAGTAAGTTGTGCTTTGAATTGTTACCAAACACTACTTATTTCAACTACCACTTAGTTTTTCAAGAATTATTCACTATTTTGTTTTAAATTTATCTATCGCCATGCAAGGCACAGGTTTTTGTCTAGATTACATCCGGACCACTGCCAGAAAATATCCGGACAATTTCGAGATCCACACCAGCCTAGAAGCTGGACACCACCACTGAAAGAAACGAAATAAAATAGAAATGGGATAATCCCATTTTATCCAAATTAGTAGTGATTGTTAAAGATCAAGCGCTTACCAGTTCTCCTAAAAGCTATAGCTGTTAAGGAAGGCGCTACTATATTTCTTATATCAACACTCCCCCTCAAGTGTGGGCCTATAACAAGGCTAAGCCAATTAGGCAGCCGGAGCAAACTAGGCTCCAATAACAAAGAGGCCCAACACATGCATCAAGTGCACAATATAAATGGGGGAGATAATAATGTTTATAGCCAGGTTCGAACTCGAGACCTATGGCTCTGATACCATGTTAAAGATCAAGCGCTTACCAGTTCTCCTAAAAGCTATAGCTGTTAAGGAAGGCGCTACTATATTTCTTATATCAACAGTGATATATTGGATGCTTTTAAAAAGTCAAAGTTATGATCAGTTTATGCTATCTCCAAGGGATTTGATTTCTTGCACAATAACAACAAAATGATGCAAAAGTTATCTCCAATGGTACTTCAAGTGATGCTTCAATCTATAGTTGCATCATAACTTTCTTCATATTTGAGTAGGTAAGTTGTAAGTTGTAAGTTGTATATTACTACAGTCGCAAATTTTATGGTGCACAATACCTTTTGGTTAACTACTTTTTTTTCTTTCTGTTGTAATAGGTTATATGTTTGCATTTGCGTTGTAACAATTGAGGACACATGACTAAATATTAGGTTTCAATGAAAAAAAATATGTGTAACAATTGCTTTGTCGCATGCTCAATGTGGCATTTTATAAATATTTAGCACTATTTGTTTATTGAAACTAATTTTTTGTCGTTAAATATATCATTAGTTCTCATCTTTATAATTGTTTAGTTTCGAAATCCCCGTGCATTATGCACGGGTTCGCGTCTAGTTAATATATATATATATACACACACACACACATGTGTAATTGATTTATGGTAATATAATAAAGATATATTCAATATTTGATACTGACAATATCTTGAAATTATTTAATATAAGATATTAAACTAAAAGAGATAAATGAAGAAAATATATTTTCCTTATTTTATTGTGAATTGATTTTCTTAATCCATACTCCAAGCATGAAGCTTCTCCAAATAGGATATGGATAATGTTAGGCGCCACTTTCATTATAAATAGGGAGTGAGTGTCAACAGGGCCGGTCCTGGAAATTTTTGGGCCTTCGGCGAAGTCGTCGAGTTAGGCCTTTTAGTTCGAAGCTTTTTTTTTTTGAAAAAATATATTTACAAAATATTACTTCAATATCGTGCTTTTAACATCCATAGATACAAAATTTAATTCGTTGATAGCCTCAAAACATACCTAAAAAGTAGTAAAATTAAACAACTCTCTTAAAAAATATTTAGGTCTTTTAGTTTGAAATTTATATATATATATATATATATATCAGGGTTCAAAAGGCCCAATGTGGTTTAGAGAATTCAATGAATTAACTGAAACAATAGAAAACAACAAAGGCTCAAAGTTATTAAAAGTAGTCAAAAAAAAATCTGATGTTGCTGGGACAAAAAAAAAATATTAAACATCTCTTTTGTTGAATATTTAGGTCTTTTAGTTCAAAGTTCATATATATATATATATATATATATATATATATATATATATATATATATATATATATATATATATATATATATATATATATATATATATATATATATATATATATATATATATATATTGGAGGGTGATAATATATCATGTTTGAAAATACCCAAAAGATGTTTAAATGAGTTAATGAATTGCCTGGGATAATAAAAACAAAATTAAAAAACGGTGTGAGTAGTAATTATATGGTGCCGATAGAAACCACCTATATATTGGAGGGTGCTAATATATCAGAGTTCAAAAGGCTCAATGTAGTTTAAAGGAGTCAATAAATTAACTGAAATAATAGAAAATAAAAAAGGTTCAAAGTTATTTAAGTAGTCAAAAAAAAATTGCTGTTGTTGGGACAAAAAAAAGACCCAAAGTGATTTGTTAAAGATCAATGACTTTCTGGCTTCTCACAAAGCTTATAGGCATTTATTAGGAAAGGCTGCTACTTATATTTCTTATATCAACACTCCCTCAGTGTGGGCCTATAACAAGACTAAGCCAACTAGGCAGCCGGAGCAAACTAGGCTTCAATAACAAAGAAGCCTAACACATGCATCACGTGCACAATATAAATGGGGGAAATAATAATGTTTATAGCCAGGTTCGAACTCGAGACATCTGGCTCTGATACCATGTTAAAGATCAAGCGCTTACCAGTTCTCCTAAAAGCTATAGCTGTTAAGGAAGGCGCTACTATATTTCTTATATCAACATGATTTAAATGAGTAAAAAAAATTTGTTGTGGTCCGGGACTTGAACTCAAGTCCTTCAAATAAGAAACCAAATATCTAACCAACCTGGACTATAATAGA
Source organism: Gentiana macrophylla (assembly GCA_026214975.1). Taxonomy (NCBI): domain Eukaryota; kingdom Viridiplantae; phylum Streptophyta; class Magnoliopsida; order Gentianales; family Gentianaceae; genus Gentiana; species Gentiana macrophylla. The sequence continues at coordinate 18,178,548 of CM047808.1, read as the reverse complement.
TAACTAGAAGATATTCGAACATTTATTATTTATCGTTGTTAAGTATCGCTTGTTTGCAAAACACGTATTTTCGGGCCCCCGGGATGGTTGGGCCTTAAGCCCACGCTTCCTCCGCTTCCTTATTAGGCCGGACCTGGGTGTCAAGCTCTTTAATTTGTATCACAATTACAATTTGTATTTTCTGCTAGAAAATTAAGAGATTTTCTTGGAATAGATTTTTGGGAGAAAGAAAAAGTCGGCCTAGCATCGACTTTTTCCGGTAGCAATCAATGGGGATTCAGCGGTTGTTCATATGGATCAACGGAAGAGGTCGAACATTTGGGCGGCTTAGTGCACAAACTACAACCGTAGACAAAGCGTCGATCTTTTAGATCGATCTGGTATGTTTCATGTCTACTTCTATTTGTTTATTGTTTTAAACAAAGCGATCTGGTAAAAGGAAGTCAAAATTTTAAATTCAGCTGCGTTCCCTCGTTGATTTCTGATAACACTGAAAATGATACTATAAATATACCTTTATTTTCCTTGAATCATGCTCGATTGATTAGTGATAGATGGAATATTGTACGAAAAACGTGTCGATTGCCTATTACCGATTCCTCGGTTATTAATTCTGCATCTTTATATTTTATTCCGATGTTTGGTATTGTTTCGTCTCGTTTTATGTGATTTTCAGGAATACCATAATATAGGCTAAATAGATATGGATCCGGATTAGAGGAAGAGACATTGGGCCGAAGTCAGAAGAAGTCAATACGAAGTCTGCTGGACTAGAAAATGAGAAAAAGGTTTGGAGGCTGCGGAAGCCCTAGCCGCAGCCGCGGAAACTTAGAGGACACGAAAAGAAGATAGCCGTAATCTGCATTAAGTTGGTTAGGTTAGATCCACTAAGTCGGTTTACAGCTCTATATAAAGGCTGTGCCATTCTATTGTAAAAATATACAACTCATATCGACTTTTTCAATATACACTATTTCTACGAAATAAAGAAGTATGTTATTTTCTTTGAGTTCGTTGACTGGTTATCTCTTCCAATCCATCAACTAGCTTGAGTTGATCAAGCTAGTCACCATTGATAAAGGTATGAAGCTTTGAACGTTCCTTCGTATTTTGATCATGGTAGATTTAGTAAGATTAACGTGTTGTAATTGATCTGCATGTCTAAACAAATCGTAATTAACTAGAGTAATCAGAATGGAATGATTTAGATTTCAGAATTAGGAACAATCGCCGCCGGTCCTGCGACGGTCTATATCGCAGCCGCAACAACCCTAGGTCCCTTAATCTGAAGATTCGGCGTCAGCTACGTTGATCGACAGATTTAATTAACAGTAGGTTAGATCTGGGCAATCTGCTTTTGTATTCATAAATTAACATGAAGGACTTGCAAGGTGAAGTGTTAATTAGGACATAGTCTGATCAATCCCTAGGAACGTGCTAGTCAATCCACGATAGCTGCTTAGGGAGGTTCTCAGTTTGAGCTGGCATTTCTAATACTTATTGCGTGTGAGTATTAGCAACCAATGAAGGAGGTTAGCAGCACATAGACGTCTACTGTCCTTACAAAGAAAGTAGATAAGATTAGGAGAGAGCACCCGTAGCTAAACTAAATTAGAAAACATTCTGGTTGATCTAGTAAATAACGAGCAAACGTAGACATAACGATTAATGACACCAAGTTAGAAGATCGAAGAGGAGAGATATACCAATTACCTTGTCTGTATTTATGTTGGTCAAGGGACCATTGTTTGTTTTTTTGTTTAGATGTAGTGGGTTTTATCTAAGTTGCATTGTCTTTGTGGGATCGACCATGACTTGCATCTACTATACTACGATTGACCTTGTACTCTTGCTAGTATTTCATGCATATTAGTGGCTTACACGCGGATCAACTTTTTGGCACTGTTTCCGGGGACAATGGCCAATGTAGATAATATATTCATTAAATCTGAATAATAATTATTCGTTTGTTATTTTGTTCAGAGTCTGTCTTGTATCATCCTGCATCTTATTACGATCAGAAAAGGGAAAAATTTTCCGAAGCCGTGACATGCTTTGCCACAGCCTCGAAAATCTGTAACTCTGATTTTGATCACTTCTTTGTTTTTCTGTGTTCCTCCCAGTATGTTTCAAGTTAGTAGGTCTGCAACAGTTGGGTCTAAGCCCAGTTGAGGCGGGAAATTACTAACCGTGATCTTGTTTTACTTTGTCAGTTTTGCACGGATACAAAACGCTTTAGGCGTTCACTAAGAGGATCAAAGGAATTCCAAAACCAGCTACCACGAAGCCACGAAGACTCATAAATGCTAAGCCTATCTCAATGTACCCAGGTTTGAAGGTATACGAGCAATACCAAGCAGACAAGAAGAGAGTGGAACAAGAGAAGGAAGCAACTAGAGATAAGAAGGAATACGAGAGCTATAGATCATGTGAGTTTCCTTTTGAGTTAATTGATGTACCTTCTCCTGACTCTGATCCTGAAGAGGATATGTTCTCTAACTCAGAGGATTACCCTGACTCAAACTTTATCGAGAAACTAGGAGACTCTGGTACATTTAGGCTCCCAGTCTCGATTGATGGGGTATCTTTAGGACTAGGAATGTGCGATTTAGGGTCTAGTTGCAACATCTCCCTCTTTCTCTGTGTAAGCATGCTAAATTTAAGGTCGAGTTGACTAAGACGCGCAGTATGCATTTTTTCGATCATGAGATCGATATGCTCATTGGCACGGATCCGAGTTCCCGGATGACTTTATAGTTATGGACATCCTCGATGATCCGAGTGCAAACGTTCTGCTAGGACGTCCTTTCTTAACAACCATCCGAGCAATCTTGGACTACGACAACTACAACATCATGCTTAGGGTCAATAATTATGCAAAAACCTATACGATCCTAGAGCCACTCCCCAACCGACCAGGACAGTATTACGTCAGCTCGAATTCTGGAGAAGTTAAAGTCTTTGAGATAGAGGATATCCAATATAATACGAGGCAAGTGGTAGTAGAAACTAGAGATCCTTAGTTTTTGACAGTTCTACCCGAGAATACGATGAGAAGAATCACAATAATACGCCAAAGAGACGTTCGGTCTTGACGATCGCCAAAGACATAGTGACGGTTTGAAATCAAAAGAGGAAGAAGTGAATTATTTGGGCAAAAAGGTCAAATCTCGATATAGACGTGGGAAGGCCAAGAATGAAAGGCCGAAACCTCAGGGTTTTACTAAAGAGGTTCGAGACGTAGCGCTTCTGGATAGAAAGGAGGAATGCACCTAATTGGGAATAAAAATCCCTGGGAGAGCATTCGTAGAAAAAGAGGGAAGACGCACCTCGGTTAAGGCCTCTCGAGTGCAATGCTGGCAGGTGAAAACACAGAAATCAGACTAAGGCTCCGTTTGGATTGAAAGAATTAGATAGAAAAGAAAATGAAAGATAGTGACAGAAAAGAAAGGAGAGGTGAAGGAGGGATTGTGAGTTCTATTTTGGGTGTTTGGATAATTTTAGACGGAAAGGAAAAAAGATACGGATATTGTCAATCAAATTTTATTAAAAATGAACTGTTTCCTTCCGTTTCTCACCTATTTTGAAAGCAAATGAGACAGTCAAATTTGTGAAGAATGTTATCCCTCATTCTCCCTTGCTCTCATTTCCTTTCTTTCATGCTAAAACATACCAAACACCTAAATTTAAAGTTTTCCAAATCATGTCATTTCTTTTCCATTCAATACTTCTCATCCAAACAGGGTCTAAGTGAGAGTCGAAAGAAAGTCGAGTTGGTGACTCTAAATTCAAAACTATTTTCTTACCCTTAGGATATTTTGAGTCAAATGAAAGTAGCGGGATTGGACAACAAGCTTTTTTTCATCCTACCGCATCCTGAGGTTTTGTGCTAAATGATGGGGGAAGGTTTTTTTTTACTTGTTGAGCGGTCCGATGAAGTAGGTTAGTTGAGTCGGAGAACAAAAGACTAAGAAAGGCAAGGACTTAGGCTATGAGTAGTCAGTGTTGATTGATAAGAAGCAAGGATTGAATGAGAAGGGAAGCTGTTTTAAGGTTTTAAGGAATCTGGAAAGAAAAATCTCATGAAGCAGCGCCGTATCCGCAAGAGTAATTAAGCTCGGTTCCCGAGGTTTAACTGAATTTTGGGAAGTCAGGATGGCACATGGACAACACGCGCTGACTCGGAAATCTGAAAGGGCAGGGAACCGTCCCATCCACCCTCTCTACCACTCCACATTTTCCTCTTCCCCATTACTCCACCTCTCATCAATCCCATCAATCTCTCTGTCAATCCACTCACCCACCATTAATTCTTCCCACTCTTCCATACAACCTTTTCAAATTCAAACCATTTCAAATTTCAAATTCATCTTATTTTCTCCTATATAAGCCACCATTAACCTCACCATTTCCTTCATCACCAAAATTATTTCCATACTTCTCCTTCTTCTTCACAAATTTCGGCCAACACCACCACCATAATTTAGCCACTACATCACCAAATCCACCATTTCCATAAACCAAACCATACTTTTTCCTGAAATTGCCAGTGTCAAATTTTCGATTTCTGTAAATTGACACCATTTCCATTCAGTAGGAGTTGCAGAATGCTCCCAGAAAATCACAACCCTGAAGGCCAGTTCTCAAGAAGCGGCGAGAACACCTCTCACAGCAGTGCAAGCATTTTCAGACAGAGACAGAGTCCAGTTCAGAGAGTTTTATGGCTGGTAGAGGCAACCCGATTCCGAGACACGGAGGAGCACAACAGAGGCTTCAGGGCGATTCCATGCCCACTATAAATGGTGTCGACCAGTTTGCTTCCGTTGCCATCTATGAGTCATTCAGGATGCATTGGAACTATCGGTCGGTTGCGAGGTAAAGAGGCATAGACCTCAATGATTGTGGTGATGTGATACCATAAGTTCTTCAGTTTCATGGCATAGCGGACATGGCTCTCATTCCAGCCGCTTTTAATGCCACTACTTGATGCAGTGACATTACAAGAAGCTTTTAAGATGATGGTTGTTTTTGTCTATTTATTTTATTTATGTAATGAAGGGTATTTTTGTCTTTCAGTTGTATTAGACATTAGAGTATTTAAACCCTTCTCCCCAAGAGGCAGCTTTTGGTTATTTCATTTTGTAACCATCGAGCTGAGAGATTCAGCTTCTTCTTTTCATACTCAAATTATTAGCTTTACATCATCTGGTTATCGGAGCCAAGTTGAAGATTTACCTTCACAAGCAAGATGACTAGCATGGATTCTAAAGGAAGTCGGATTCACGACGGTGTTTGGGATTCAAAGATCCTTCGAGATATTCCGTCAAAGCTCGATTCTTTTACATCCGGAATGAATCAAGCTGCGATCGGGATGAATTAGAATCTGGAGAAAGACTCTTATTGGTATGGACGAGTTGTTCCTCGCGCAACCATGGGAGAAATTCGTTGCAAAGTGTTTCTGCCGACCTTTGATAGTTCTTCATTTAGGTTGGATTTCTTGGATTGGATCGACACCTTTGAGGACTATTTTGAGACAAGTGAATCTACCGAGGCTATCAAATGTAAATTGGTTGCTTCTAAGTTAAAGGTGAAACACGATTATGGTGGAAAGAGCTACCAAACCATAGATTGTTAGAAGGTAAGAACTTAATTACTTCATGGCCAAGAATGAGTAAGCTTTTGATCAAGAAATTCTTGCACACATCTCGTTTGTCGTATCTCCACAAACAATTAATCAAGCCAGCAAATGAAGGAAATTCAAAGCACGCCAACTGTTCGACAAAATGCCCAGTACAAGTTTGCAACAGTATCCAAGATAAGAGCAACCTATTTGATGGACTATACCATACCACAGCAGTTCCGGAAATTGACAGAACAACACCAACCGACAATACGTTTAAGCAAATTATGAAAAGTAGAGGAGAACACTGAAAATGGGAACAAGGAGGGTGGTTCGGATAAAGGTTTTGCTAAAGTGCAATCAAAGGAAAAGGTTGTAGTGTCACCTGCCAATTGTTCGACAAAAGTTCCCATTGAGGCATACCGTAACAAAACCAATGTAGAAAGTGAGTTAGAGATTCCTGATTCATTTGGGATAATGTGCGAAGAGGCTGACATTGAAATTCTAAAGCAATCAATATCAAAGAATCCTCTTATTGAAGGAGAAACATGCTACACTCTTTTAGAAACAGGGTCACCACTTGTACATGTTGATAGACATGGAATTAAGAATGATGATGAACAAATTACCCTTGACATGGTTGGTGATTCTTGTGTGATTGATGTACCCCAGAAAGAAATTCTAATTGATCAATTACCAACGGAAAATGAACATCATTTTAAGGAATTTCTGAAGGTATCGAATGGCACATATACTAAAGATGAGAGGGAAACAGAACAAATCCATGATACCTTGCTTTTTAAGTACAAACAACTACTTATAAGAACAATTGTTTCTTCAACTACTCAATTGTTGAGAGATATATGGGTCGAACATCTACAGCGGACTTTCTGCATTACAGAGGCATCTCGGATACAGTTCTATGAACAATTGAAGTATGATTACCAGACATGCAGAGTAATAGCTCCACCATGGGCAGACTTACCAAATCCCCATTCGATAACCATGAAGGATGTCATTTATTTAGTTGGTCAACTATATAAAATTGGGATGGAGAAGTTTAGCCCTTGTGTGATGGAAAAGAACGTGAGCCTTCATGCTGGAGTTGTTCCTTTAAATGTTGTGCAACACCTTTGGGTGAATCTTATTTTGGTGAAGTTTAATACAATATACAGAAGGTTTGGTTACCAGGATCTTTTATCAACTACATCCAACTTCAAGGCAGACACCATTATTGATAAGTGGGGCAGCAACAAAGTTCTTCTAGCAACGTGTCAAGGTGAGACAAATGAGCTTTATCATGGTATGAACGACAACAGGGTGGACATTGATATAACTACTTATGTTGCATTAATGAACACATGCTTAAAGGAAAACAGGCCAACTGAAAATTGTGGACAAGTGGTCATGGATAACGAGTGGATGTACAATATGATCAGAGTTGACGATAACATGAATAATGAGGTATGCACATCTCTAACCCACCTGTTGTTTCTGGTTTTCAAGTATGAGGAATGATTTATTGAAGCTATTGATACTACCATCATTACAAAAAAGGATTCAATATGCTTTATTGAGGCTATGGTGCTCAAGAATGACATGAGCAGAGAGTTTCTTGAACCAAATTTGGTTGTGAGAAAAATATTATGTGACTTCTTGAAGCACCAAGATGGGAGTGACTAAGGAAATGCCAGTCATGATGAGGGTTCATTTTCCATTGGGATCCATCCAAACGCGAGGAAAAGTTGTTCCTTGGGAAGGTTGGAATGATGATAAGAATGCGAGAATGGAAATGAAGCAAATCGCGGTCGAGGTATGTGTTGTTTTTATTGGTTCATGTGTCATTAATTTGTGCAATAATGGAAGACACTCGAGAGAGTATTTTAAATTGTATCGTGATGTGGTGAATGGGCTTGACCCACCGGTAACTATTGCTTGTGAGGCCTACAAAATTGATTTTCCTGCTATATATCCAATTTCCAAGACTTTCAATGTTGTTGACTCGATTCCTTATCACCCATTTGACGATGCACACACAAGAGGGATCCAACTTGAGGACGAGTTTGTTATTTTGGGGGCGGATAGAGATGATGCAGTGACATTACAAGAAGCTTTTAAGATGAGGGTTGTTTTGTCTACTTATTTTATGTATGTAATGAAGGGTATTTTTGTCTTTCAGTTGTATTAGACATTAGAGTATTTAAACCCTAAACCCTTCTCCTCAAGAGGCAGCTTTTGGATATTTCATTTTATAACCATCGAGCTGAGAGATTCAGCTTCTTCTTTTGATACTCAAATTATTAGCTTTACATCACTATTGTTCTTGAGTTTTATGCCTATGTAGTGACCAACCTCAAGTCTAATGTCGCTATGATTCGAGGGGTCCACATTGATTTCTCGATCGAGACTATCAATGCCCGCTACGGCATTGTCAACGCACCACTTTATGTGGAGTTCACCGCTGCCACTACAGAGCGCGATTTGGAGCGCTTGATGCTTATTGTAGAATATTATGATGTGCAGTGGGATTTCGGAGCCAACAATTTCCTGACGACCTTCTACTCAAACGAGCTGGCATGGGACGCTCGTATGCTGCATAGATTTGTTATTAACCATCTTCTTCCAAATGCTCACGCAGATACCGTGACTTGTGATGGGATTCAACTTCACGCCATTTCGGTGTGGTTTTAACCCCCGTTTATCCCTCTTTTGGCCTGTTTTTGGGTAGATTAGACCTTTTTTAGGGCTTTATCATGAGAATATTGCACGCGGAATGAAAACGATACTTAATCGGGAAATTCCTCCTTTTATCGATATTTTGCCCTATTCCGGACACTTTTACCCCCGTGATAGTGTATGGTTTGTTTTGGTGAATGTGAATTCAGGGGTTAGGTGTCTCGAGACCCGGAAGGCGATGATTTACAATGACAAGCATGCTCGGAGCCGAAGAATGGACCGAGAAGTGAAGAAACAATGAAATCAAGTTTTCAGTCTTGGCTCAGTCCACTTCAGCTGCAGTTTCAGCCAGGAATAAAGCATTTTCTGGACCTGACTTCTTCATGAAAGTTGTAGACAATTCAAAGAGCTTTCCAACGGATCTTGAATCATCTCAATCGGAGCGAGGACGAAGAATTTATGGTCGTTTTACCGAAGACAGTTCAGGCTGAATCGCCAACTCGAGCCGAACTTCAGGCAGCTCGGCTCGTTCACGTATTTTACATTACAAAAACAGATTCAGCATTGAATCCTGGGGGATTCATTCAGCATTCTTCTCCTCCTCCACCAAAAACCTAGCTCCTTCTTCCCTCTAGTTTTAGGAGTAGTTTAGATAGCTTAAATATAGTTAAAATTAGGTAGTTTGTAGCTAAAATTCCTCTCTTCTCAACTCTAATCTCTTCCCCAACCCCTAAGAACTCATCTTTTCCCCAAATTCTCCATTGTTGTGTCTTGTGGTGTTCTTCAACTTCAAACTCGAAATTCTTGGATTCTATGGTAATTTCTTGTTCTCTCTTCTTTATTATGTTGTTTATTTGTTGTTTTGATTGTGTTTTTCCTCCCCCCATGAGTAGTTAGCCCCTTTTGTAGTTGAATCATGTGAAAACTTGTGAAATTGGCCCTAGATTGATGAAATTGGGAGTGGGTAGTGCTTGAATGATTGTTTTATGATTGATTCATGTTCTAGAACTTGTTTTAATTGTGTTTCGGGCTAGATTGACAACCTAGGTCGATAATTTTGCGTGTTGAACCTATAGATGGATTTTTTGCGGGATACGCGGAAATGGGTTCTAAAATCGCGGAGTAAATCCGGCCGATGTGTTTCGGTCCGGGTTCAAAGTGAGGCTTTTAGTGTTTGGTTCCGAGCACCTCTGAGAGCTTAGTCATACCTTAGCATCCGAGCTTCTAAAGGGAAGTGAGGTTGGGTCCAGTATAGAGCGCTTAGGTTACGGTATAGTGCCTTTTCGCTAGAATAGGAGGTTGCGCCCATGAATCGTCTTAAAACGTAGTTTGATTGGTTGGTGAATGCACACTCCAGGTTGATTCTTTCGAGGGGCTAAAGTAACTTGTTGGATCATGGTTCGACTACACCTTTCTCTCTCTCTTTCTCTCTCTTTCTCTCTCTTTTAGACTTGTTAGTGTTCCTTTCTCCCTACCCTTAGACTCGTTAGCTTAACTCTCTTTCTCTCTCTCTCTTGCTTTTTAATTGTCGTTGTAGTATAATCTTGCCAACCTTTTGATGCACCTGACTAAGTTGTAGAGTCGGCTTTGGTACTCAATAGACTTCCTCGTGGTTCGACCTCGGACTCTAGTAGCTTTACTTACAATCGACCCGGTGTTTGGCCGATTAGAGAGTTTGTTTCGCCAAAGTTTCCCGAGTAATTTATAAGTATTTTTTTGGTGGTGAAAATTCTCTCAATCAAAATGGCACCGTTGCCGGGGAAGTCTTTTTGATATCTTGCAAGTCGATTGAAGGCTTAGGCCTAGTCTTGTTATTTTACTTTTTCTTGTTGTTTGTTGTCTTGTAGAGCAATGGACCCGAGCACGCCATGCAACAATTTCACCAAGTGGTGCTTAATCAAATTCAAGCTCAATTCCTTACATCCCGAGCATCACCTTTTCAACAACGGATTTCTCAAGTACAAGCCCAACCACAGGCACCAAGGCAATATTATCAACAACAACGGTCGTGCCTCGACCTCGGTATCAACAAGAGAATAGCCACGGTTCTTGGTCTTATGAATGCCCTAATACATCTCGAATCGAATTTTGGTTATTCAAGTCACGAGCCATGGTATTATGAGGGTTGTCCAAATCCTAATGATTTTCAAGATTATGGTGCTCGTAATCGGCGGTTGATAGTTTCACAGTCGAGTCACCCCAATCGAATTCGGCATGGCAAGAGCCCTACCATCCACTTCATCATGATCAGTTTGCACCTCATCCACACGAGGAGTGCATGGAGCATATAGCATATGTCTATACTTATGATGAAGCAAGTAGGAAATGGACAGAGTGGATGAGCTTTATGAGAAAGTTGCTATAGCCAAAGCCGAAAAAATTTGAAAAATCAGTTTGACGGGAGATGCGAATGGATGATCTGAAGCGAGAGCTCATGGAATCTACGATTCGGGTTAATGGAATCCGACAACAGAGTAAGAAAGATGAGAATGAGACTCCTATGGATGAAGAAAGTTGGGTAAGTGTGCACAAGCTTCTACGGACGTTGTGTGATAATCTCAGTCGATTCGTGAAAAAACGAAGAGTGGAGCATGAAGAAGATGCATTTGCAATAGAGGCGGCTAGGGTTGATGAGGACTTCACTGTTGAAGTTCAAGAAGAGAACGAGATTGAGGATTCGGTTTGCAATGACGAGGTGTCCGAGCTAGATATTGAGTTGGGATCGCCCATATTGCCGGAGGCTCCTATTGAGATGTTTGATTATGGTAGGTTTCATGTTCTTCCTATTACACCTTCACTTCCCGAGATGGAAATTGATTATGTCTTGATGGAGTGTGTAATGGAACCTACCACTGTTATAACTAAGCAAGAGTTCTTCGGAGATGATGATAGCTCGCTTTGGGATGAAGAAAGCATGGAAGAGTTGGAGATGGAAGAGGTGCAACCTTTATCTATTACACCGCCTCCCGAAGAAATACAAGACGATGACTTGGAGAAGTGTATGATAGGTTTTAGCACACTCTTTGATGATAAAGACCTTAATTTTGCAGAGAAGACGGGATCGCCCATTTCACCATCACTCACGATTGAGGCATATGATGGAGTTATTATAGAATGTGTGGTGAAATCTCATGAGTTTGATATGGCACCCATGGTAGAGCTACCGGAAGAAGTGGAGATTATTGACATGCCGGTCCCGGACTACTACACTCTTCCACAATGTGTTGAGGAGTATTATTCGATCGAGTTTGTGTACTCCCCGGTAGATGAAACTCACAAGATTCTTGAAAATGGACGACTACCATGGGATGGCAACTTCAAGAAGAAGAAGATAAAAGACTTTGAAAGGAATGGACTCCCGAGTTGGCAAGAGGTGGCCTCGAGAGCCATGCGAGGTAAGTTCCTTGTGAACTCGTTTTTCCTATGCTTGCTATTTTTGTTCTTCTGAAGTTGTTGATCTTTTTGAGTTCGGATTTCGGTTGATGGTGTTTGGTGTAACTTGTTTGAAATGAAAATGTTGGCATGTTATTTTGAGTCTTTTGTGGTTTTGGTCCATTTAAGTGCCACTTGGTCGAGCCAACGACGTAAAACAAAGCGCTTGGGGAGGCGACCCGCCCGTGTTAGTAGTTTTGGTAATAAAGGATCTTGGTGTAGTCTTGGTTTGTGAAGAAGAGTTTTTGGGTGATTTCCGTTTTGCTTGGTTTGCTAGCACTTTAATGTGGATACTTGCTTTTGTGCCTCTGTGGCCCCATTTGTGCCTAGATGTTCTGTTCTTTCCCTTTATGGTCATGTTTCCATCTAGTGCAATCCATGTTAAGTGCTACCGATATGCTTTTTCGTCCGTGTGGCATGGCTTCTACTTTTATATATATCTCATATCTATCACTATCTTTTGGCACGTGGACTTTTCCCGTGCATGTGTATGCCTTGTTTTACGCCTATATGGTGTTTAGGTACTCGAGATGGAGCTTACTAGAAGATGTCACGTGAGCTTACGTGTGCCTTTCCGCCGGTCCTACAAACAAATAAGTCTTTCTCTCTTTCTCATTCACACACCGAGGATGATGCTTCGTTCTAAGTGGGGGGTGGTAGGCTTAGCCGTTTTGTTTTTGTGCTTTGATCGTTAAATGTGCCATCTTGTGTGATATACTTAGTCTTTGACTATTTTCGGGTAAATTGTGGGCATTTTTTAAAATTTTTCAATGGTTTCAACACCACGATGTTGTTGTATGCTCCACATTTGATTCACGAACGATTAAGTAGTGTGGTGAATGCTTACAACCCAAGTCAACCTTGATTTGAAAACGGACCCTTTTAATACATGGTTTTCATCGGTTTTACACAAATTGGTTTTTACACACACTCATAGTACTAGTTCTCAAGGCGAAATAGAGAGGTTGCCTAGCCGGACACGGAATGACGGAAAAGGCGCTTCTTTGACCCGACCAGTGCCAAATAAGCTTATCCCGAACATTAGACCCTCGTACCCCCTCTAAGCCTTGTTAGGACGGTCCGACCACCGTCCGAAATTGAGCCGTTTTGTTATATAGTCAGAAAACCTAACCCCGAACTTATTATTTTGGTCACGTATCTTTGACTCACCTTTCGAGTGAACTTGATCATTAGTTGAGACACACTTGCTTAGGCAAGTGTGGGGTGGTTGGAGTAGGTGTTGTTGTGGAGTTGGTGTTTTCGGACTACATTGTGAAGGGGAGGTGCTCGAGGTGTTCTTTTGTGTATCTTTTCTTTGGCCTTTGACTCAATGAACTCAAGAAATAAAGTTTGAAGAAGAAAAAAATAGTGAAAAAGAAAGCAAAGAAGAAAAAAAAATAAATAAATAAATTGAAAAGATGAAAAGAAAAGAAAAAGTTTGATTGAATAAGAGTTCGAGTTCGAAAATAAAGCGTTGAGTCAAAGAAGCCCGTATGTCTTTATGTATAAGTCGGAGGAGTTCTTTTGTGTATAGTCATTGGTATATTCGAGTTTTCCTCATGACGCTTGAAACATAGCCGAGTTTGGACGAATTCGGGTATATCAATGTTCTATTGTTCTTACTTTGTATCCGTTAATCGAAGATCTTGGTGTTGTGCTTATAGTGATGAGTTAAAGGCGTCTACATGTTGATTTAGTTCACTCGGACTTCTTTTTCTCCAGTTCCCAAATGATCCTTCGGTTAGCCCCCTCCCGAGCCTAACGTTACAACCCTTAAAGACCTACTTGACTGTGTCTAGCCCGGGGGAGTCTCGATTAGTGGAGAGGCTAGTGCTATGAGACCGTGGTGTATACATTTGTCCGGTATTCGAGGCCGGTAACCTTTTTATGTTTTGCCCTTGTTTTACCACGCACACACTCACCCATTTTGACTTCAAGGTTGGCTTGTTTTGTTTGCATCCATTACCCTACTTGTTTTTCGTGGTGAGAATGTGGCGTTTACACCTTCATGGCAAAGTTGTCTCCCTTGTCTTTTTTTAAAAACGCCTATTTTACTCGAGGACGAGCAAAGGCTAAGTGTGGGGTGGTTGATGGGATTCAACTTCACGCCATTTCGGTGTGGTTTTAACCCCCGTTTATCCCTCTTTTGGCCTGTTTTTGGGTAGATTAGACCTTTTTAGGGCTTTATCATGAGAATATTGCACGTGGAATGAAAGCGATACTTAATCGGGAAATTCCTCCTTTTATCGATATTTTGCCCTATTCGGACACTTTTACCCCGTGATAGTGTATGGCTTGTTTTGGTGAATGTGAATTCAGGGTTAGGTGTCTCGAGACCGGAAGGCGATGATTTACAATGACAAGCATGCTCGGAGCCGAAGAATGGACCGAGAAGTGAAGAAACAATGAAATCAAGTTTTCAGTCTTGGCTCAGTCCACTTCAGCTGCAGTTTCAGCCAGGAATAAAGCATTTTCTGGACCTGACTTCTTCATGAAAGTTGTAGACAATTCAAAGAGCTTTCCAACGGATCTTGAATCATCTCAATCGGAGCTCGGACGAAGAATTTATGGTCGTTTTACCGAAGACAGTTCAGGCTGAATCGCCAACTCGAGCCGAACTTCAGGCAGCTCGGCTCGTTCACGTATTGTACCTTACAAAAACAGATTCAGCATTGAATCCTGGGGGATTCATTCAGCATTCTTCTCCTCCTCCACCAAAAACCTAGCTCCTTCTTCCCTCTAGTTTTAGGAGAAGTTTAGATAGCTTAAATATAGTTAAAATTAGGTAGTTTGTAGCTAAAATTCCTCTCTTCTCAACTCTAATTTCTTCCCCAACCCCTAAGAACTCATCTTTTCCCCAAATTCTCCATTGTTGTGTCTTGTGGTGTTCTTCAACTTCAAACTCGAAATTCTTGGATTCTATGGTAATTTCTTGTTCTCTCTTCTTTATTATGTTGTTTATTTGTTGTTTTGATTGTGTTTTTCCTCCCCCATGAGTAGTTAGCCCTTTTGTAGTTGAATCATGTGAAAACTTGTGAAATTGGCCCTAGATTGATGAAATTGGGAGTGGGTAGTGCTTGAATGATTGTTTTATGATTGATTCATGTTCTAGAACTTGTTTTAATTGTGTTTGGGCTAGATTGACAACCTAGGTCGATAATTTTGCGTGTTGAACCTATAGATGGATTTTGCGGGGATAACGCGGGAAATGGGTTCTAAAATCGCGGAGTAAATCCGGCCGATGTGTTTCCGGTCCGGGTTCAAAGTGAGGCTTTTCGTGTTTGGTTCCGAGCACCTCTAGAGCTTAGTCATACCTTAGCATCCGAGCTTCTAAAGGGAAGTGAGGTTGGGTCCAGTATAGAGCGCTTAGGTTACGGTATAGTGCCTTTTCGCTAGAATAGGAGGTTGCGCCCATGAATCGTCTTAAAACGTAGTTTGATTGGTTGGTGAATGCACACTCCAGGTTGATTCTTTCGAGGGGCTAAAGTAACTTGTTGGATCATGGTTCGACTACACCTTTCTCTCTCTCTTTCTCTCTCTTTTAGACTTGTTAGTGTTCCTTTCTCCCTACCCTTAGACTCGTTAGCTTAACTCTCTTTCTCTCTCTCTCTCTTGCTTTTTAATTGTCGTTGTAGTATAATCTTGCCAACCTTTTGATGCACCTAGACTAAGTTGTAGGTCGGCTTTGGTACTCAATAGACTTCCTCGTGGTTCGACCTCGGACTCTAGTAGCTTTACTTACAATCGACCCGGTGTTTGGCCGATTAGAGAGTTTGTTTCGCCAAAGTTTCCCGAGTAATTTATAAGTATTTTTTTGGTGGTGAAAATTCTCTCAATCAAAATGGCACCGTTGCCGGGGAAGTCTTTTTGATATCTTGCAAGTCGATTGAAGGCTTAGGCCTAGGTCTTGTTATTTTACTTTTTTCTTGTTGTTTGTTGTCTTGTAGAGCAATGGACCCGAACGCCATGCAACAATTTCACCAAGTGGTGCTTAATCAAATTCAAGCTCAATTCCTTACATCCCGAGCATCACCTTTTCAACAACGGATTTCTCAAGTACAAGCCCAACCACAGGCACCAAGACAGTATTATCAACAACAGTGCGTGCCTCAGCCTCAGTATCAACAAGAGAATAGCCACGGTTCTTGGTCTTATGAATGCCCTAATACATCTCAGAATCAGAATTTTGGTTATTCGAGTCACGAGCCATGGTATTATGAGGGTTGTCCAAATCCTAATGATTTTCAAGATTATGGTGCTCGTACTCGGCGGGTTGATAGTTTCACACAGAGTCGAGTCCACCCAATCGATTCGGCATGGCAAGAGCCTACCATCCACTTCATCATGATCGGTTTGCACCTCATCCACACGAGGAGTGCATGGAGCATATAGCATATGTCTATACTTATGATGAAGCAAGTAGGGAAATGGACAGAGTGGATGAGCTTTATGAGAAAGTTGCTATAGCCAAAGCCGAGAAAATTTGGAAAATCAGATTGACCGGGAGATGCGAATGGATGATCTCAGCGAGGAGCTCATGGAATCTACGATTCGGGTTAATGGAATCCGACAACGAGTAAGAAAGATGAGAATGAGACTCCATGGATGAAGAAAGTTGGGTAAGTGTGCACAAGCTTCTACGGACGTTGTGTGATAATCTCGGATTAATTCGTGAAAAAGCGAAGAGTGGAGCATGAAGAAGATGCATTTGCAATAGAGGCGGCTAGGGTTGATGAGGACTTCACTTTGTTGAAGTGCAAGAAGAGAGACGAGATTGAGGATTCGGTTTGCAATGACGAGGTGTCCGAGCTAGATATTGAGTTGGGATCGCCCATATTGCCGGAGGCTCTATTGAGATGTTTGATTATGGTAGGTTTCACGTTCTTCCTATTACACCTTCACTTCGAGATGGAAATTGATTATGTCTTGATGGAGTGTGTAATGGAACCTACCACTGTTATAACTAAGCAAGAGTTCTTCGGAGATGATGATAGCTCGCTTTGGGATGAAGAAAGCATGGAAGAGTTGGAGATGGAAGAGGTGCAACCTTTATCTATTACACCGCCTCGAAGAAATACAAGGCGATGACTTGGAGAAGTGTATGATAGGTTTTAGCACACTCTTTGATGATAAAGACCTTAATTTTGAAGAGAAGACGGGATCGCCCATTTCACCATCACTCACGATTGAGGCATATGATGGAGTTATTATAGAATGCGTGGTGAAATCTCATGAGTTTGATATGGCACCCATGGTAGAGCTACCGGAAGAAGTGGAGATTATTGACATGCCGGTCCCGGACTACTACACTCTTCCACAATGTGTTGAGGAGTATTATTCGATCGAGTTTGTGTACTCCCCGGTAGATGAAACTCACAAGATTCTTGAAAATGGACGACTACCATGGGATGACAACTTCAAGAAGAAGAAGATAAAAGACTTTGAAAGGAATGGACTCCCGAGTTGGCAAGAGGTGGCCTCGAGAGCCATGCGAGGTAAGTTCCTTGTGAACTCGTTTTCCCTATGCTTGCTATTTTTGTTCTTCCGAAGTTGTTGATCTTTTTGAGTTCGGATTTGGTTGATGGTGTTTGGTGTAACTTGTTTGAAATGAAAATGTTGGCATGTTGTTTTGAGTCTTTTGTGGTTTTGGTCCATTTAAGTGCCACTTGGTCGAGCCAACGACGTAAAACAAAGCGCTTGGGGAGGCGACCGCGCCGTGTTAGTAGTTTTTGGTAATAAAGGATCTTGGTGTAGTCTTGGTTTGTGAAGAAGAGTTTTTGGGTGATTTCCGTTTTTGCTTGGTTTGCTAGCACTTTAATGTGGATACTTGCTTTTGTACCTCTGTGGCCCCATTTGTGCCTAGATGTTCTGTTCTTTCCCTTTATGGTCATGTTTCCATCTAGTGCAATCCATGTTAAGTGCTACCGATATGCTTTTTCGTCCGTGTGGCATGGCTTCTACTTTTATATATATCTCGTATCTATCACTATCTTTTGGCACGTGGACTTTTCCCGTGCATGTGTATGCCTTGTTTTCTATCTATATGGTGTTTAGGTACTCGAGATGGAGCTTACTAGAAGATGTCACGTGAGCTTACGTGTGCCTTTCCGCCGGGTCCTACAAACAGCTAAGTCTTTCTCTCTTTCTCATTCACACACTGAGGATGATGCTTCGTTCTAAGTGGGGGGGTGGTAAACTTAGCCGTTTTGTTTTGTGCTTTGATCGTTAAATGTGCCATCTTGTGTGATATACTTAGTCTTTGACTATTTTCGGGTAAATTTTGGGCATTTTTTAAAATTTTTCAATGGTTTCAACACCACGATGTTGTTGTATGCTCCACATTTGATTCACGAACGATTAAGTAGTGTGGTGAATGCTTACAACCCAAGTCAACCTTGATTTGAAAGCGGACCCTTTTAATACACGGTTTTCATCGGTTTTACACAAATTGGTTTTACACACACTCATAGTACTAGTTCTCAAGGCGAAATAGAGGTTGCCTAGCCGGACACGGAATGACGGAAAAGGCGCTTCTTTGACCCGACCCGATTGCCAAATAAGCTTATCCCGAACATTAGACCCTCGTACCCTCTCTAAGCCTTGTTAGGACGGTCCGACCACCGTCCGAAATTGAGCCGTTTTGTTATATAGTCAGAAAACTTAACCCCGAACTTATTATTTTGGTCACGTATCTTTGACTCACCTTTCGAGTGAACTTGATCATTAGTTGAGACACACTTGCTTAGGCAAGTGTGGGGTGGTTGGAGTAGGTGTTGTTGTGGAGTTGGTGTTTTCGGACTACATTGTGAAGGGGAGGTGCTCGAGGTGTTCTTTTGTGTATCTTTTCTTTGGCCTTCACTCAATGAACTCAAGAAATAAAGTTTGAAGAAGAAAAAATAGTGAAAAGAAAGCAAAGAAGAAAAAAATAAATAAATAAATTGAAAAGATGAAAAGAAAAGAAAAAGTTTGATTGAATAAGAGTTCGAGTTCGAAAATAAAGCGTTGAGTCAAAGAAGCCCGTATGTCTTTATGTATAAGTCGGAGGAGTTCTTTTGTGTATAGTCATTGGTATATTCGAGTTTTCCTCATGACGCTTGAAACATAGCCGAGTTTGGACGAATTCGGGTATATCAATGTTCTATTGTTCTTACTTTGTATCCGTTAATCGAAGATCTTGGTGTTGTGCATATAGTGATGAGTTAAAGGCGTCTACATGTTGATTTAGTTCACTCGGACTTCTTTTTCTCCAGTTCCCAAATGATCCTTCGGTTAGCCCCTCCCGAGCCTAACGTTACAACCCTTAAAGACCTACTTGACTGTGTCAGCCCGGGAGTCTCGATTAGTGGAGAGGCTAGTGCTATGAGACCGTGGTGTATACATTTGTCCGGTATTCGAGGCCGGTAACCTTTTTATGTTTTGCCCTTGTTTTCCACGCACACACTCACCCATTTTGACTTCAAGGTTGGCTTGTTTTGTTTGCATCCATTACCCTACTTGTTTTTCGTGGTGAGAATGTGGCGCTTTACACCTTCATGGCAAAGTTGTCTCCACTTGTCTTTTTTTTTTTAAACGCCTATTTTACTCGAGGACGAGCAAAGGCTAAGTGTGGGGTGGTTGATGGGATTCAACTTCACGCCATTTCGGTGTGGTTTTAACCCCGTTTATCCCTCTTTTGGCCTGTTTTGGGTAGATTAGACCTTTTTAGGGCTTTATCATGAGAATATTGCATGCGGAATGAAAACGATACTTAATCGGAAATTCCTCCTTTTATCGATATTTTGCCCTATTCGGACACTTTTACCCCGTGATAGTGTATGGCTTGTTTTGGTGAATGTGAATTCAGGGGTTAGGTGTCTCGAGACCCGGAAGGCGATGATTTACAATGACAAGCATGCTCGGAGCCGAAGAATGGACCGAGAAGTGAAGAAACAATGAAATCAAGTTTTCAGTCTTGGCTCAGTCCACTTCAGCTGCAGTTTCAGCCAGGAATAAAGCATTTTCTGGACCTGACTTCTTCATGAAAGTTGTAGACAATTCAAAGAGCTTTCCAACGGATCTTGAATCATCTCAATCGGAGCTCGGACGAAGAATTTATGGTCGTTTTACCGAAGACAGTTCAGGCTGAATCGCCAACTCGAGCCGAACTTCAGGCAGCTCGGCTCGTTCACGTATTTTACCTTACAAAAACAGATTCAGCATTGAATCCTGGGGGATTCATTCAGCATTCTTCTCCTCCTCCACCAAAAACCTAGCTCCTTCTTCCCTCTAGTTTTAGGAGTAGTTTAGATAGCTTAAATATAGTTAAAATTTGGTAGTTTGTAGCTAAAATTCCTCTCTTCTCAACTCTAATTTCTTCCCCAACCCCTAAGAACTCATCTTTTCCCCAAATTCTCCATTGTTGTGTCTTGTGGTGTTCTTCAACTTCAAACTTGAAATTCTTGGATTCTATGGTAATTTCTTGTTCTCTCTTCTTTATTATGTTGTTTATTTGTTGTTTTGATTGTGTTTTCCTCCCCCCATGAGTAGTTAGCCCCTTTTGTAGTTGAATCATGTGAAAACTTGTGAAATTGGCCCTAGATTGATGAAATTGGGAGTGGGTAGTGCTTGAATGATTGTTTTATGATTGATTCATGTTCTAGAACTTGTTTTAATTGTGTTTCGGGCTAGATTGACAACCTAGGTCGATAATTTTGCGTGTTGAACCTATAGATGGATTTTGCGGGGATACGCGGAAAAATGGGTTCTAAAATCGCGGAGTAAATCCGGCCGATGTGTTTCGGTCCGCGTTCAAAGTGAGGCTTTTAGTGTTTGGTTCCGAGCACCTCTGAGAGCTTAGTCATACCTTAGCATCCGAGCTTAAAGGGAAGTGAGGTTGGGTCCATATAGCGCTTAGGTTACGGTATAGTGCCTTTTAAGCTAGAATAGGAGGTTGCGCCATGAATCGTCTTAAAGCGTAGTTTGATTGGTTGGTGAATGCACACTCCAGGTTGATTCTTTCGAGGGGCTAAAGTAACTTGTTGGATCATGCTTCGACTACACCTTTCTCTCTCTCTTTCTCTCTCTTTTAGACTTGTTAGTGTTCCTTTCTCCTACCCTTGGAGACTCGTTAGCTTAACTCTCTTTCTCTCTCTCTCTTGCTTTTTAATTGTCGTTGTAGTATAATCTTGCCAACCTTTTGATGCACCTAGACTAAGTTGTAGGTCGGGCTTTGGTACTCAATAGACTTCCTCGTGGTTCGACCTCGGACTCTTGTAGCTTTACTTACAATCGACCGGTGTTTGGCGGTTAGAGAGTTTGTTTCGCCAAAGTTTCCGAGTAATTTATAAGAATTTTTTGGTGGTGAAAATTCTCTCAATCAAAATGGCGCCCGTTGCCGGGAAGTCTTTTGATATCTTGCAAGTCGATTGAAGGCTTAGGCCTAGGTCTTGTTATTTTACTTTTTCTTGTTGTTTGTTGTCTTGTAGAGCAATGGACCCGAACGCCATGCAACAATTTCACCAAGTGGTGCTTAATCAAATTCAAGCTCAATTCCTTACATCCCGAGCATCACCTTTTCAACAACGGATTTCTCAAGTACAAGCCCAACCACAGGCACCAAGACGATATTATCAACAACGGTCGTGCCTCACCCTCGGATCAACAAGAGAATAGCCACGGTTCTTGGTCTTATGAATGCCCTAATACATCTCGGAATCGAATTTTTTGTTATTCGAGTCACGAGCCATGGTATTATGAGGTTGTCCAAATCCTAATGATTTTCAAGATTATGGTGCTCGTACTCGGCCAGGTTGATAGTTTCACCGCAGTCGATCGCCCAATCGAATTCGGCATGGCAAGAGCCTACCATCCACTTCATCATGATCGGTTTGCACCTCATCCACACGAGAGTGCATGGAGCATATAGCATATGTCTATACTTATGATGAAGCAAGTAGGGAAATTGACAGAGTGGATGAGCTTTATGAGAAAGTTGCTATAGCCAAAGCCGAGAAAATTTCGGAAAATCAGATTTCTGACTAGGAGATGCGAATGGATGATCCAAGCGAGAGCTCATGGAATCTACGATTCGGGTTAATGGAATCCGAGAACAGAGTAAGAAAGATGAGAATGAGACTCCTATGGATGAAGAAAGTTGGGTAAGTGTGCACAAGCTTCTACGGACGTTGTGTGATAATCTCAGTCGATTCGTGAAAAAACGAAGAGTGGAGCATGAAGAAGATGCATTTGCAAGAGGCGGCTAGGGTTGATGAGGACTTCACCAGTTGAAGTTCAAGAAGAGAACGAGATTGAGGATTCGGTTTGCAATGACGAGGTGTCCGAGCTAGATATTGAGTTGGGATCGCCCATATTGCCGGAGGCTCCTATTGAGAAGTTTGATTGTGGTAGGTTTCATGTTCTTCCTATTACACCTTCACTTCCCGAGATGGAAATTGATTATGTCTTGATGGAGTGTGTAGTGGAACCTACCACTGTTATAACTAAGCAAGAGTTCTTCGGAGATGATGATAGCTCGCTTTGGGATGAAGAAAGCATGGAAGAGTTGGAGATGGAAGAGGTGCAACCTTTATCTATTACACCGCCTCCCGAAGAAATACAAGACGATGACTTGGAGAAGTGTATGATAGGTTTTAGCACACTCTTTGATGATAAAGGCCTTAATTTTGAAGAGAAGACGGGATCGCCCATTTCACCATCACTCACGATTGAGGCATATGATGGAGTTATTATAGAATGCGTGGTGAAATCTCATGAGTTTGATATGGCACCCATGGTAGAGCTACCGGAAGAAGTGGAGATTATTGACATGCCGGTCCCGGACTACTACACTCTTCCACAATGTGTTGAGGAGTATTATTCGATCGAGTTTGTGTACTCCCCGGTAGATGAAACTCACAAGATTCTTGAAAATGGACGACTACCATGGGATGGCAACTTCAAGAAGAAGAAGATAAAAGACTTTGAAAGGAATGGACTCCCGAGTTGGCAAGAGGTGGCCTCGAGAGCCATGCGAGGTAAGTTCCTTGTGAACTCGTTTTTCCCTATGCTTGCTATTTTTGTTCTTCTGAAGTTGTTGATCTTTTTGAGTTCGGATTTCGGTTGATGGTGTTTGGTGTAACTTGTTTGAAATGAAAATGTTGGCATGTTGTTTTGAGTCTTTTGTGGTTTTGGTCCATTTAAGTGCCACTTGGTCGAGCCAACGACGTAAAACAAAGGCGCTTGGGGGAGGCGACCCGCCGTGTTAGTAGTTTTTGGTAATAAAGGATCTTGGTGTAGTCTTGGTTTGTGAAGAAGAGTTTTTGGGTGATTTCCGTTTTTGCTTGGTTTGCTAGCACTTTAATGTGGATACTTGCTTTTGTGCCTCTGTGGCCCCATTTGTGCCTAGATGTTCTGTTTCTTTCCACTTTATGGTCATGTTTCCATCTAGTGCAATCCATGTTAAGTGCTACCGATATGCTTTTTAAATCCGTGTGGCATGGCTTCTACTTTTATATATATCTCGTATCTATCACTATCTTTTGGCACGTGGACTTTTCCCGTGCATGTGTATGCCTTGTTATCTGCATATATGGTGTTTAGGTACTCGAGACGGAGCTTACTAGAAGATGTCACGTGAGCTTACGTGTGCCTTTCCGCCGGGTCCTACAAGCAGCTAAGTCTTTCTCTCTTTCTCATTCACACACGAGGATGATGATGCTTCGTTCTAAGTGGGGGGTGGTAAACTTAGCCGTTTTGTTTTTGTGCTTTGATCGTTAAATGTGCCATCTTGTGTGATATACTTAGTCTTTGACTATTTTCGGTAAATTTTGGGCATTTTTAAAATTTTTCAATGGTTTCAACACCGCGATGTTGTTGTATGCTCCACATTTGATTCACGAGCGATTAAGTAGTGTGGTGAATGCTTACAACCCAAGTCAACCTTGATTTGAAAACGGACCCTTTTAATACACGGTTTTCATCGGTTTTACACAAATTGGTTTTTACACACACTCATAGTACTAGTTCTCGAGCGAAATAGAGAGGTTTCTAGCGGACACGGAATGACGGAAAAGGCGCTTCTTTGACCCGACCAGTGCCAAATAAGCTTATCCCGAACATTAGACCCTCGTACCCCTCTAAGCCTTGTTAGGGCGGTCCGACCACCGTCCGAAATTGAGCCGTTTTGTTATATAGTCAGAAAACTTAACCCCGAACTTATTATTTTGGTCACGTATCTTTGACTCACCTTTCGAGTGAACTTGATCATTAGTTGAGACACACTTGCTTAGGCAAGTGTGGGGTGGTTGGAGTAGGTGTTGTTGCGGAGTTGGTGTTTTCGGACTACATTGTGAAGGGGAGGTGCTCGAGGTGTTCTTTTGTGTATCTTTTCTTTGGCCTTTGACTCAATGAACTCAAGAAATAAAGTTTGAAGAAGAAAAAAATAGTGAAAAAGAAAGCAAAGAAGAAAAAAAAAATAAATAAATAAATTGAAAAGATGAAAAGAAAAGAAAAAGTTTGATTGAATAAGAGTTCGAGTTCGAAAATAAAGCGTTGAGTCAAAGAAGCCCGTA
Source organism: Gentiana macrophylla (assembly GCA_026214975.1). Classification (NCBI taxonomy): domain Eukaryota; kingdom Viridiplantae; phylum Streptophyta; class Magnoliopsida; order Gentianales; family Gentianaceae; genus Gentiana; species Gentiana macrophylla. The sequence goes on along the minus strand of CM047808.1, from coordinate 18,154,272 downwards.
TGTCTTTATGTATAAGTCGGAGGAGTTCTTTTGTGTATAGTCGTTGGTATATTCGAGTTTTCCTCATGACGCTTGAAACATAGCCGAGTTTGGACGAATTCGGGTATATCAATGTTCTTTTGTTCTTACTTTGTATCCGTTAATCGAAGATCTTGGTGTTGTGCTTATAGTGATGAGTTAAAGGCGTCTACATGTTGATTTAGGTCACTCGGACTTCTTTTTCTCCAGTTCCCAAATGATCCTTCGGTTAGCCCCCTCTCGAGCCTAACGTTACAAACCTTAAAGACCTACTTGACCGTGTATCTAGCCCGGGAGTCTCGATTAGTGGAGAGGCTAGTGCTATGAGACCGTGGTGTATACATTTGTCCGGTATTCGAGGCCGGTAACCTTTTATGTTTTGCCCTTGTTTTACCACTTGCACACTCACACCATTTTGACTTCAAGGTTGGCTTGTTTTGTTTGCATCCATTACCCTACTTGTTTTTCGTGGTGAGAATGTGGCGTTTACACCTTCATGGCAAAGTTGTCTCCTTGTCTTTTTTTTTTTTTAAAAACGCCTATTTTACTCGAGGGCGAGCAAAGGCTAAGTGTGGGGTGGTTGATGGGATTCAACTTCACGCCATTTCGGTGTGGTTTTAACCCCCGTTTATCCCTCTTTTGGCCTGTTTTTGGGTAGATTAGACCTTTTTTAGGGCTTTATCATGAGAATATTGCACGTGGAATGAAAACGATACTTAATCGGGAAATTCCTCCTTTTATCGATATTTTGCCCTATTCGGACACTTTTACCCCGTGATAGTGTATGGCTTGTTTTGGTGAATGTGAATTCAGGGGTTAGGTGTCTCGAGACCGGAAGGCGATGATTTACAATGACAAGCATGCTCGGAGCCGAAGAATGGACCGAGAAGTGAAGAAACAATGAAATCAAGTTTTCAGTCTTGGCTCAGTCCACTTCAGCTGCAGTTTCAGCCAGGAATAAATCATTTTCTGGACCTGACTTCTTCATGAAAGTTGTAGACAATTCAAAGAGCTTTCCAACGGATCTTGAATCATCTCAATCGGAGCTCGGACGAAGAATTTATGGTCGTTTTACCGAAGACAGTTCAGGCTGAATCGCCAACTCGAGCCGAACTTCAGGCAGCTCGGCTCGTTCACGTATTTTACCTTACAAAAACAGATTCAGCATTGAATCCTGGGGATTCATTCAGCATTCATCTCCTCCTCACCAAAAACCTAGCTCCTTCTTCCTCTAGTTTTAGGAGTAGTTTAGATAGCTTAAATATAGTTAAAATTAGGTAGTTTGTAGCTAAAATTCCTCTCTTCTCAACTCTAATTTCTTCCCCAACCCCTAAGAACTCATCTTTTCCCCAAATTCTCCATTGTTGTGTCTTGTGGTGTTCTTCAACTTCAAACTCAAAATTCTTGGATTCTATGGTAATTTCTTGTTCTCTCTTCTTTATTATGTTGTTTATTTGTTGTTTTGATTGTGTTTTTCCTCCCCATGCATGAGTAGTTAGCCCCTTTTGAAGTTGAATCATGTGAAAACTTGTGAAATTGGCCCTAGATTGATGAAATTGGGAGTGGGTAGTGCTTGAATGATTGTTTTATGATTGATTCATGTTCTAGAACTTGTTTTAATTGTGTTTCGGGCTAGATTGACAACCTAGGTCGATAATTTTGCGTGTTGAACCTATAGATGGATTTTGCGGGGATACGCGGGAAATGGGTTCTAAAATCGCGGAGTAAATCCGGCCGATGTGTTTCCGGTCCGGGTTCAAAGTGAGGCTTTTCGTGTTTGGTTCCGAGCACCTCTGAGCTTAGTCATACCTTAGCATCCGAGCTTCAAAGGAAGTGAGGTTGGGTCCAATATAGGCGCTTAGGTTACGGTATAGTGCCTTTTATTTAGAATAGGAGGTTGCGCCCATGAATCGTCTTAAAACGTAGTTTGATTGGTTGGTGAATGCACACTCCAGGTTGATTCTTTCGAGGGGCTAAAGTAACTTGTTGGATCATGGTTCGACTACACCTTTCTCTCTCTCTTTCTCTCTTTTAGACTTGTTAGTGTTCCTTTCTCCCTACCCTTAGACTCGTTAGCTTAACTCTCTTTCTCTCTCTCTTTTGCTTTTTAATTGTCGTTGTAGTATAATCTTGCCAACCTTTTGATGCACCTAGACTAAGTTGTAGGTCGGCTTTGGTACTCAATAGACTTCCTCGTGGTTCGACCTCGGACTCTTGTAGCTTTACTTACAGTCGACCCGGTGTTTGGCCGGTTAGAGAGTTTGTTTCGCCAAAGTTTCCCGAGTAATTTATAAGTATTTTTTTGGTGGTGAAAATTCTCTCAATCAACTTGTCTGCAAGCCGAGCTCATGTACTATTTCGATGTCAAGAATGACGTGAACATCGGTCTGTTGATACATAGCCGGATTCGCCAGGTTGCCGAGACAAGAAGAAAAGAGAGATTTTACCGTATGGAAACCTGATTAATGCATTGACAATGTCAGTAGAGTGCCCACTCCTGGTTGCTGAGGAGAGAGTCGAGCCACTGCCAATCCTTGACAGTGCGGCAGTCCAAAGGACAGGAAGGTGGAGAAGATGGGTTGCGATACCAGCACAAGGACGTGCTAGACCTCAGCAAGAATTTCATGCTGAAGTGACTAGGGAGTTAGCCGAGATGCAAGGCATGTTGACACATAGGACGACACATATCCATATTCCTCCCAATGCCCCACCACAAGCCCCTAGGCAAGCTCCATCTTCTTCGGGGCGGCCTTTCTTTTTTTTCTTGCACCTTCATTGATTTAGGACTACGATGACATAGACTACGATTAGTCCCCTAGTTCTAGTCATTTTTAGTTTTTTTATATTTTTCTCCATTGTTGTTTTTATTTTTATTTTTAACGGCTTTTCAATAAATGGATTTTCAATAAAGTATTTTATGGCTTAAATTGTTTTCATTTTATAATTTCATTTGCTTACAGCCATTCAATATTTTATTATTGTGTAACCTCTACTTTGCCTGAGTTTTGTATGTCAGAATTCTATAGCAGATATTCACAGATTTTCAACGACATTGAGCCCAAGACGTGTTCGATAGGGATTCATTTACTTCACTCCACGCTTAAAGAAAGCTATGTTCCTATTCGTTATTAATCTTTTCATCATTGGGGACACTGCTTCGATTAAGTGGTGAGTAGGAATGTCACTTTGCACTTAGCAATAAACCATGAATTTCGTCAATTTTTTTTTGAATTGTCACGAGTCTTGTCAATGCATTTTTCACTACTTAGTCTTTTCAAGTCGACTTAGACCTTTTGGAAATAATTAATTACATCTTTGTTTCATGACCAAAATAAAAGTCGTGGCACTTTTGAAGTAGTAGTGTATCAACCGCATTTTCTTTGCATGGACCGACCTTTTTACGCACGTATAACTCCCTTCTTCAGTATGAAGTATAGATGACGCATTATTCAAGTTAGTATGGAAAAATGAGCATATGTTATGTTGCATGAAGTAGTGACTTATAATTATTATTTTACCATTGCATTCAATTTTTGAGCACGCAATCCGAGTGAGAAGTATTTGGATAAGATGAAGAGTTATCTTAGACCGAGAATTGATATTTATCGGTGGATATACTTTAACAGAATGTTGTAGGATGATGGTGGCAACAATGAGGCCACAAAAGGTAAAACATGATACAACGGGCTTGCGAGAGTGAGAGAAAAAAATAGTGAGAAATCTGTAAGGAAAAAAAAACAAAAAAAATATAATAAAGGTAGTGAGGGAAGCAAACTCTTAGCAAAAAGGGCATGACCCTCGCATAAAAATAAAACAAACGAGGACCTAAGAGTAATATTCGGTCCCTAAGTCCGCCGGTCCAAGTAAGGTTTCATGTTGTTTGCCTGAGTCTGAAGGCAAGAGGAGCAAGTGTGCACATTGATAAGTAAAGGTTGTGAGGTCACTATAACTTCATTCTTTTCTTGAATGCATTATCACAAAATATTTATCACACGACACATTGATGCATTGGTAGGTGATGATTAATAGGGAACTTATGGATTTGTGCATGATGTATGTTTTGCCTGAAATCCTTGTTGATATAATGCGATTATGTCTGCGTCACTATTGTTTGAAGAGTTTTTGCACACACACAGGGTTCATGAATTGAAAAGTGTTTAATGCACCGCTTAGGAATATGAGTTGGCATGGTTCTTATCACGGCTTATGACACATAGTTGTATGTTAGTCCAGAGTTGAGTTTTTTTCGCCTTTTTGTTCGGGACGACCAAAATCTAAGTGGGGGGGGTAGTTGATCACACTGAAAATGGTACTATAAATCATACATTTATTTGCCTCGAATCATGCTCGATTGATTAGTGATAGATGGAGTATTGTACGAAATACGTGTCGATTGCCTAATACCGGTTCCTCGGTTATTAATTCTGCATCTGTATATTTTCTTATGATATTTGGTACTGTTTCGTCTCATTTTATGTGATTTTCAGGAATACCATAATATGGGCTAAATAGAGATGGATCCGGATTAGAGGAAGAGACATTGGCCGAAGTCATAAGAAGTCAATACGAGGTCTGCTAGACCAAAAAAAGAGAAAAATGTATGGAGGCTGCGGAAGCCCTAGCCGCAGCCGTGGCTACTTGGAGGACACGAAAAGAAGATAGCCGTACTCTGCATTAAGTCGGTTAGGTTAAATCCACTAAGTCGGTTTACAGCAAAATATAAAGGCTGTTCCGGTCTATTGTAAAAATATACAACTCATATCGACTCTTTCAAAATACACTTTTTCTATGAAATAAAGAAGTTCGTTATTTTCTTTGACTTCGTTGCCTGGCTATCTCCTCCAATCCATCAGCTAGCTTGAGTTGATCAAGCTACTCACCATTGATAAAGGTATAAAGCTTTATACGTTCCTTCGTATTTTGATCATGGTAGATTTAGTTAGATTAACGTGTTGTAATTGATCTGCATGTCTAAACGAATCGTAATTAACTAGAGTAATCAGAACAGAACGATGTAGATTTCAGAATTAGGAACCATCGCCGCCGGTCCTGCGACGGTCTATATCGCAGCCGCAACAACCCTGGGTCCCCATAATCTGAAGATTCGGCATCAGTTACGTTGATCGACAGATTTAATTAACAGTAGTGTTGGTCCCAGAGAAAGGGTAAAACTATAGTCAGAGGGGGTGAATGACTATAGTGGAGTTTCAAAAACTTTTCTTGTATTTAAAAGCTTTTGGGCAGCGGATAAGTCCCTTCTTTAAATATTGTTTCAAAGTAGTTTATGCAATCACATATATAGAGTGTATGATGAAATAAAGTGTTGTAAGATAAATTGCTGAAAGTAAATAGACACAAAGGTTTATAGTGGTTCAGGGTGGTGTAATCCCTTAATCCACTCTTCTCCTATGATGATTGGAGGAATTCACTATTGTTTTCACAGATACAATAGTACGATTGTCCTTGAATACACAAGCTTCACAATCGTCAAGACTATCACTCCTTGGCTTCAAAAGCTTCAGTGACTCAGTCTCTATCACTGCTCCTTGAGAACAAATCTTTCAGCAGCTATCATAAAGGTTGCAACTCCTTCTCAGATTCCTCTGATTCAATTGCCTCAGTTGATGTGAATTGGATTCACAAATTTGTTGATCAATCTCAGAGCTTGATTTGTAATTTGAAGTTCTGATTTCTGAGTTGATCTCTAGATATTTCCTTTTAATACAGATGGAAGACTTTTTACTTTGACAGAGTATATGCTTGTAATTTTTCAGACTTAATCGTTATTTTTCTTTTCTGTCAATGCCTTCTATTTATAGCCTTGATAATCCTTGATTTGAATTTCCGTCCATTGGCTATTTAATGTGGGGAATAATCCTTGATTTAATTCTTGATTCCCCCTTAATAATATTCTCCTTGATTTCAGTGATCGGATTTTTTCTTCAAAAGTTTATCAGAAAATCCGTCCTTGATTGATCCTCGATTGATTGTGCATTTAATGCTTGATCTTCATCATTTGAAATCTGAATGGGTAAAGTTTACTTGATCGTTCCCTGAACGGTTAAGTGATTCCTTCTGACTTGGCTGCTTGGTTCTTCCTTCACTGCTCTGTCTTTACTCAGCCGAAAGTCAATTTACTTTGTCGGTTTACAGCATTGTTGTTTTCTCTCATTCTTTCGAGTACTTTTTGTACTTCACTTATCCTTGATTTGGGTGAGATCGGTGTACACCATATTTGACAATGTAGTTCATTACTTAGACTTATCCAAGGTCATCACAGACTTTCTTGGTTATCAGACCATAATGTCTTCATACTTCTCTACTGGTACTTGGCTGGCTTCACTCTACCGGGTATCTGTTTTTACTTAGACTTCCTATCAACTGGTACAATACTTGTCTGACTCAACTTATACAACATGTCAGACTCTAAGTAAAGACTTACACAGAGAATTCTCAGGCTTGCTATAATAGCTAGTATGGGCCATCATCAAAACATAATAAATGCTCCTAACAAGTAGGTTAGATGTGGCCAATCTGCTTATTGTATTCATCAATTAACATGAAAGACTTGCAAGGTGAAGTGTTAATTATGACATAGTCTGATCAATCCCTAGGAACGTGCTAGTTAATCCACGATAGCTGCTTAAGGAGGTTCTCTGTTTGAGCCGGCACTTTCTAATACTTATTACGTGTGAGTTAATACAACCAATGAAGGAGGTTAGCTGCACATAGACTTCTACTGTCCTTTCAATGAATGTAGATAAGATTAGGAATGATAATCAATCACGAGAACGTAAGATCAAGCAGATCAACACAATACTAAACAAGCTAACTACATAGTTACTGCGAAGCGGGATTTATCCAAAACTTAGCACAACAAGTGCAGAAATCGAGCGGCGAGAATAAATGCGAGACTTGAGCAATTCAAAGAAAATCAAAGAGTGAGGATTCAAAGCAGGTTAATGCATAGGCGGGCGGGATTTACTGTATTTAAGCAAGCCAAAAATGAAGCAAGGTTCAAAGATATTATACACCAAATAATGCAAAGAGAGATATGCAATGCAAATTTCGGCAAGAATTGGATAACCAAAACAGATCAAAAGATTTAACAATTAATCCAATAGATTCGATTGCAAAAGATCGGTGAAGACTAGTGTGAGCAATGCGACAAGTTGACAACAAGTTATCGGGATTAATAAACACAAAGCCAAGCACAACAAGTAGCAGATTATGTGCATGATAGATATAGCAAAATTGCAAGCAATGGACCAAAATTCGATGAGTCACAAGGATCATTCATTGAATTTCTTTATAGATTAATGGGGATTTTTAAACAAAAGGATCAACACCAAGGTTTGTCACCAAACCAAAAGTGCAGAGATTCAAAGTATGCGATCTGTTCAAGTCTTATTCACAACACGTTGACTTGATCAAAACACTTCTTGGTTTTACGATAAACTTTGGAACAATTAGAGTGAAGTTCTTCATGAGGAGTTCAATCCACGACTTAGTGAGAAATCGGTGATGCGACCTTGCACAAAGACAAAGACTTGGCTTATCAAACCAATCACAATGGTAGCATTGAATTTACGACAAATTAGTGGATTACACACAAAGTGAGAAACTTTTCTGATGTATTAGACACAATCAATAACACGCTTCTTTCCTAGTGCACACAACTATGAAAAGCGTAAAGCAGTAATCACTTCGACCAAGGAGAGACTACAACTACGACGTTTACGCTTCTTCAGTATGCCACGAAAGCATGAACTTGTATCTCCTCCGGTTCTTGACTCAAGATCTTGATCTATTTCTAAGACTACACTTTTCAACAAAAAAGAACATACTTCTTTTAAGTGAAAATGTAGGACTGCTTGTGTTTTCAACTGGTAAGCAATGTTGTTGATATAAGTGACTATTTATAGAGAGTAAAGGTGAAGGACTCTAAACCCTAATAGTGTGAAACCAATTTTGAATTCAGAATAACCGAGCCACATGTGATATATCCGGACAAGGCAAGTCCAGTAGGGACTAGGTCCCAACCCTTTTATTCACCCATAGCAGTAAGCACACAAAATGGTTGAATATAAAGGCTGAACTGACTGACCGACGGTTAGACCATGGCTATGATGAAACCATGACTAAACCACTATTGATAAATGGTCAAGCCAATTTACCACTGCGACCCAACATTGAACTCAGGTCAAATAGTCATATATGACGAGAGAAGATTGCCCTGTCAAAATCAGTGCTTTAAGGCAGCAATATTTAGCTTTTAATACTATGAATCAGCATTGTATCAGGTCCAAGTCAACAGAGAATCATATACAGATCATGCTTTAAACAGAGGACCGTCTAAACCGCAAAATCTGCAAGAGAATCGGATCAAGGCAGCATCAAATTCATATTAATGTGAGAATATGACCCAAACTAAAATTCACATATTTCATACGTTCTGGTGTATAGTCTGTACCAACTCGACAATCACATAGAAAACATTCACTTATATTCCAACATTCATGGCCATATAATATTAAGAAATATACTTGATATTATCAGTATCTCAACTTTAGAAATATACCAATCAAACTACGTTTTAAGACGATTCATGGGCGCAACCTCCTATTCTAGCGAAAAGGCACTATACCGTAACCTAAGCGCTCTATCTTTGGACCCAACCTCACTTCCTTTTAGAAGCTCGGATGCTAAGGTATGACTAAGCTCTGAGGTGCTCGGAACCAAACACGAAAAGCCTCACTTTGAACCCGGACCGGAAACACATTGGCGGATTTACTCCGCGATTTTAGAACCCATTTCCAGCGTATCCCGCAAAATCCATCTATAGGTTCAACACGCAAAATTATCGACCTAGGTTGTCAATCTAGCCCGAAACACAATTAAAACAAGTTCTAGAACATGAATCAATCATAAAACAATCATTCAAGCACTACCCACTCCCAATTTCATCAATCTAGGGCCAATTTCACAAGTTTTCACATGATTCAACTACAAAAGGGGCTAACTACTCATTGGGGGAGGAAAAACACAATCAAAACAACAAATAAACAACATAATAAAGAAGAGAGAACAAGAAATTACCATAGAATCCAAGAATTTCGAGTTTGAAGTTGAAGAACACCACAAGACACAACAATGGAGAATTTGGGGAAAAGATGAGTTCTTAGGGGTTGGGGAAGAAATTAGAGCTGAGAAGAGAGGAATTTTAGCTACAAACTACCTAATTTTAACTATGGAAAGCTCTTTGAATTGTCTACAACTTTCATGAAGAAGTCAGGTCCAGAAAATGCTTTATTCTGGTGAAAAGCTGCAAATTTAAGTGGATGAGCCAAGGCCGAAAACTTGATTTCATTGTTTCTTCACTTCTCGGTCCATTCTTCGGCTCCGAGCATGCTTGTCGGATGCCATAAATGCCCCAGATGTGGATCACTCTGTTGATCCCACTCAGCTGATCATTGCCCAGACGTAGAACTCAGCTGTATCCAAAAAACACTCTGCTGACCCCCAACAGACTTTCCTCCAAAGTGATGATCTTTAGCGATCACTTGACACCGTAAGAAAGCTCGATGGACTTCACATGCTGACTTTCACAGACTTGGATACACATATCAGCAGGCCATCACTCAGCTGATTACCAGATTAGTTCCACCAGATGTAGAGTTTAAGTCACTTTGTTGACAGAATCAAACCATCACGAGCCTTTAAGGTTGTTGATATGACTGGATTTGCGAGAATGATTGCCGGAAAATCGGCTCCGAGATAGAGAATCAAAGAAATAAAGGAACGATATCACCATTTCGAATTGGCCATCACGTTTCCTCACATAGACAACGTGTTTCCAATGTTCGTATCAAGCCTTCAATGCTCGAATCATCTAGAAAAGGCAAGAAGAAGAGCAGAGGTGCAGATTTTCTGGAGTAATGAAAGGATTCGCATTGATGAGGAAGAGAAAACGAAGAACGGCTGAGAGGTTCTTTCAAATTAGGGTTTCTGGATTTTGGGGATAATGGAACTAAGGGCTGGCAACCAGGTTTTCAGTTTTCTGTATTTAGGGTGTAAGACCTCGGTCAAACTCGGGTCAATAGTAGCTAGGTCGTTTAAACAGATAAATGGATTATTGGGCTAGACTTAGTTGAAGGGAACTCGGGCTGGACGGATTTAATTTGCATCAAGCTTTTTAGTTTGATCCATCAGCATAAGATAATGTAATTAATTAATAATTAACTAATCCAATCAAATAAATTGATAATTAATTAATTTAATTAATTAATAAAAACCTACACAAAAAAATAACACAAGAATGCCATATAATGTAAACCATAGGTTTCATGGCTATGTTAGTGTGACATAGGATGATATAATTTATAAAATGTATGTCATAGAACAAAATATATTATCATATATTAAATATAATTCAAATTACTAAAATATATATAAAAGCTTTAAATCACGGGAGACGTTACTTTTGAAAATAAATCAACTTAAATACCACAAAATACTCAACAACTTACGCTAACCGACTAAAGGAAAAGTTTAGTACATAACGCGCGTCTTATGATTCTTAAAAGGATAGCACTAATGAACATTCCTATCGACAAAGTGGGAGAATGTAAGAAAATTATGTCTGCCCATCACTTGAGCCCAAGTATTTTCCTTTCCCCGTAAAATAATGCCTTAAAAAAATTAGTTTCACCAGGAAATATGCTAATTTTATCTAATAGGTTACTTAAAAGAAGTTTTTATCCGATTAAAACTTAGCTTTAATTGACGGCCGAGGTTAAAGCAAAACCCTATGTCGATTCGGATTTCGAACATCTCTCATCTATAAAGCAATCATTTATTCCATCATAAATAAATAGCACAAAATAAACCAACACATCATGGTTCTAATATATGAGAGAGATATTGCAGTCATCATCAAAGCGGCAACAACATCATGGCAAAACGGAGCAGAAGTCGAATAAAAAAAACGGAGTAGAAATCGAATAACAATGGATATAGGGAAACGATCTTGATAATTTCTTCCGTTTCGCTTTTTTCGATCTTATGAATCTATCGTTTTATTTAATGCAATCAAAGATGTAAGCATCTGACACTTTGACAAACATGATATATCACTACATTCATAAGATAAAAGACATCTAATACGTGTTAGTCTTACCGTATTATTGTTATATTTAATAATACATACAACCAGAAATATTTAAGGATTAAACCATTCACTACCAGAAAACTTACTTTTTGATTTCTTAATCACATTAAAAGATCAGAATCCCGTTCCTCCATTTCTCGATTTTGTTTAGGTTTTCCTGAGTTTTCTTTATCATCCTTGATTCGTCTCTTTCCCCACCGTGAAAATCCAAAAGCATCGATTCTTGAAGATTCCGACTTCACCAACTTCTTCTCCGGCGACAAGTCCTCCAACGACATCATTTTTCACTTAGATGATGATCAACTCATACGCGATTCCTTGGTCGGCGCGACGATTTGTTTGATCAATCGAGTGCAGAGTCGAAATGAGAGTATTCGTAGTAGAAGATGCTTTCTGCTAAAGGTTAAAAGGAAAAGATAAGCGCCGGATTCTTCAACCGTACCTGAAACATATCCACGCAGTTGTAGATGATATAGAACTCCGTGCAAACGAAATCAAGTTCTTCATCAACAATAATCTGATGAATTCCGGTTATGGACGGTGGCGATGTACTCCGTTTAGGCATCCTTCCACCTTCGATACAATGGTCATGGAACCAGATCTCAAGGCCAAAATTAAATCTGGACCTGGATACATTTCTCAAGTCTGAAGACTATTATCCGAAATTAGGCTGTGTTTGGAAATGGAGTTATCTCCTCTAAGGCTCTGCCGGCACCAGGAAGTCATCCTTTTATTGCAGCCATGGCCAATTATTTTCTACCGGTCGTTTTCAGAAAAGAGGGCAAGAGAAGTAGAAGAGGTGCCAATCCTAAAGTTCCTATTTTAGGTGAACAAGTAGCTTTATTTTCTTGCTTTTTCTCCAAATGGTTCTTGTTTTTTTTCCAAATGGTTTGTTTCCCTGTAGTTTAGATCCTTTTTGTTAAAACTCATTTAGATTTGGTTACAGAGTTTCTTTTGTCTTTTGATGAAGTTGATTGATTCAAATTTTAGATTCAAGGGATTTGGTTTCTTCTTCTATTACCTCCTTGACTGTTGCTAGTTTATGGGTACTTTTGGAATGCTTTTCTGGGTTTGTTCTTAAACCTGTGAAAAGCATCTTAATGTGTTTTTGTAACTTAAATGTACTCCATTCCTTCTTGTTGATGAGATAAGTTTATATAGTACATTAACGAAAGTTTCTTCCTTATTTAGTACATTAGCGAAAGTTTGTTCCTTATATAGTACAATTGGCGATGAATTGACGATCAATTGGCGATGAATTGGCGATCATTTGCGATCATTAGCGAAAGTTTGTTCCTTATATAGTATCCCTGGCCTCCATTGAGAGGTCCAGGGTTCGATCCCCTTCCCCTTCCTTTCGTTTCCGGTATAAGAACTAATGGCATGTCATGTTTGCGCCTAGGAAACAGAGCACAAGTTCAGAAGATTTTGGTTGTTGTCCCTCTGAATATCTGTTTTGTTGCAGGAGAACAATAAAAGTAAGAGTGAAAGATTTGACAAAGGGTCTACGGCAAGGAAGACCTATGTACGTTATTATTAATTATGTTTACACAAAAGAATGATGCACTGGTTTTATGCTATATTGATTATATATATTAGAGTAATTAGCGTAAAACACTCTTATCTATGGGTCAACTTTGGAACTTGCAATGTATCTTTAAATTTAGCATTTTTACCATCTATCTTGTGTAATATTTTGCAACAAACACCCTTTTATTAGCGCAAAACACCCCTATCTATGAGTCAATTTTGGGACTTGCCATGTATCTTTAAATTTAGCATTTTTACCATCTATCTTGTGTAATATTTTGCAACAAACACTATTTTCCGAATTTGACGTTAAATGAAACGGAAAGTACGTGTTTGTAATTCACTCGCCATCAACATTTAACGCGCTTTCACATTTGTACTTTTTTTATTTCTTTTAATCAAATCAAATAAATCCCCCTACACCATTTTCTTCCTCAACATTAAATTAATCATCTTTTTTTGTGCAATTAAATCTTCCTCTCCTATTAAACCCTAATTTGCCCACCAACAATTGCCTCCGCCATTTTATTTCTCATCTCTCACAGGTAAATAGTTGTTTGCCATTTTCTTACACAACCTTCAAAGGGTGTTTGAAGCAATGGTTCCAGAAATAGGTTGCTCAACACACATTCCTCGAAGTGCCATCTTGAGCACAATTCTCGCCAGCGCCAGTAAACACTCGGCGATATTGAGGGAAAGTACTCACGATTGATTAATCTTCTATTGATGGGAAGGGAATTAGAAGCTTTTGTAGATGGGAAGGGAATTAGAAGCTTTTGTATGGCAAGGGGTTGGTATTCGACAATTGGTTGGGTATGAACAACGATTTTGGGGAAATAATAAAAAATAAAGTTTATTTTATTTTTTATTATTAAGCCGTGAAATGTTGATGGAAAGTGAATGACAAAAACGTATTTTATGTTTCATTTAACGTCAAATTCAAAAAATGGTGTTTGTTGCAAAATATTACATAAGATAGGGGGGTAAAAGTGCTAAATTCGAAAATACATGGCAACTCCCAAATTTGACCCAAAGATAGAGGTGTTTTGCGTTAATTACTCTATATATTACATGAAATTGTTTTTTTTTTTTTTTTTTTTTTGGAAGAACATTACGACTTGTTCGAATATCAGACTTAAATAACTTTTTGTATTCTTAGTTGTGTTGGTTGAATTACTTGATTAATGTACTAGATACATGATATTGAGTATTGGATCGGTATTATGTAAATGGTATTGTATTTTGTGATGGTAGGTGAGTATTATTATGAAAATATAATTTTTTTTCAAGCAGCTAATAAATTTATCACGACATACAATTTATGCGGTCAATATCATCTTTTGCGGCATGCAGTGCGTGCTGCCAATAATAGCATCAATAGCGTGTGGGGGGCATGCCGGGAAAACAGTTATTGCGGCACGCAATGCGCGTCGCTTATAAGACTATCAGCGGCGTGCAACTTTGTGCCGCGGATGACTTCAAACTTTTGGCGGCTTCAAACTCTGCAGCACACAATGCGTGCCGCCAATAGCTCTTTTGCATGCCGTGAAAAGCTTTTTCCAGGTACTATTAATCTTTTGTTTTATTTAACTGTACAGTCCAAGTGACTATACACTTTGACAGACGTGATATATCACTACATTCATAAGATAAAAGACATCTAATACGTACTAGTCTTACCATACTATCAATGTCACATTTAATAATACATACAACTAGGGATATTTAAGGATTAAACCATTTAACATGAGTCAAAATCTCATCAAACATAATCACCATCACGATTTTTATATCACGATATTAATCCTAGGGACGTTATTATACATACATATGGGTGGAGTGTTATGGTAAAACTAATATTTTGGGACGGGTGGAGTGTTACGGTAAAACTATAACAATAATAATGTTGTATTAAGTGATACGCAGCACGCTAAAATATAGTTAGCGACTTTTATTACAATGACAAGCAGTGCAGATGGATTGGACAGTCGTCGGTGAAACATCTAGATTATTAATGTGAATAACATGCTGAAGAATACGAGTTGTTGGGTGACCTAAATGTTTGTGCCAAGAAGTCGGAAGCGGTGACGCACATTGAGTTACATGACTACATACGATACAGTTTAGAGCATAAAATTACTGCTATTCATTTGAACATATAACTCCTTGCAATATTACGAAGAGATGCATCTCTAATCAAGAAACATAATTTTGCATATATATATATATATATATATATATATATATATATATATATGATTCACTTCAACCGTTGATGACCAAATAGTTTGAACTGAACTACGTGAAAACCGAACAAAAAGGTGCTTGTTCAACTATACAGTGGTTTTATGGTGGTCCATGACCACCATGTCATACTTGTCATCCAATATGACTTCTTAAAAGAGGAGCAATTTTGTAAAATCATGGCATTTATATTTTACACGGTGGGTCCCGTGTATTTTTCTGGATTTCTATTCGTCCTGGATCACCAAGTCATACTTGGTCCAGGACCACCATAAAATTTCCGTCAACTATATATCTATTCATTTGAACATATAACTCCTTCCTGCAATATTCCGAAGAGATGCATCTCTTATGAAGAAACATAATTTTTCCTATATATATATATATATATGTTGGGAGAGATTAATTTAGGTATATACATTTTACCACGTGTCGTACCATGTGTCATTTTGTTATAATTTAAAATTAATTGTGTGTTCGTGTTGTTTCGTACAACGTGTTTGTTTAGATGTTTGTATCGTGTTTTATAGTAAGACACTTAAAATGGTAACTAACGGAGGTCGGGCTAGTACATTGTCACGTGTTATCCCCATATTAACCTAGTAATAAAGACAAATACAAACATAGTTAAAGCCGGACCTAAACCCCAAGTGGGAGATCGGCTCGGTTAGCTTTTCCAGTTCACCGCAGGTCGACAAGGGCACAACGGAGCTCAACTTGTGCAGCTCGGGCCTTAGTACCTAAGGGACTCGACGCAGGTCGGCTTGAGTATCCCTTAGATGGAGTACCCCACGTGCACAATATAGAAGATAAACATGGAAAAAATCCTCAATCATAAAGGCTCTGCTCCTACATTTAAACTACCTTGATTTATCTCCTATAATCAATGAGATCAAATCGTAATTATCTATTCCTTAGGTAACACGAAATCAGAGTCCAACAAGAATACGGCTCATGCAGACCCAGGGCATAAGGCCCCCTATATAAATAATCCATAAGGAACTGCGGGAGACTTGATTCATGATTCATACATAGGATATGTAGGCAACTTTAGATACAATATCTCAGGTCCAGTCTAAACCTCACATAAACCACCTCCCGTTCACATCTTTTCCCGTTTCTATACCTTGAATAGATTGTCATTAGGATAATACTGCACGGATTTGTTACCCGACGAAACCTAGCATCGTTGGTAACTTATTAAGGTGGTGATTTATTTTTATTTTAAAATATAGTATTCCAATATGCAAATATAAACATAATTGTTAATAAGACATTGACTCTGTGGTAATCACTGATATTTTGAACTCGGAGATTTTGGGTTCGAATCCCAATAGGGACAAAAGTCTGTGTGCATGTGTTGTTTATTTGTTAGATTTGACATCTTGTATAAATAAATGTATTTATAGGCATTAGTTTTGTAGAAGTTTGTCTTTTATTTGCTTATAATTAGAATATGTTGGACAATAACATTGTTGAAAATAATCAAAATCAGAACTGATGTTTTGGAGAAAATAGAATGACGAATATGTTCTAACTAAATGAAGTCCAAAACTATATCACATGTTTTTTTTTTTTTTTTTTTTCATTTGAAATGTGTGAAAGTTTGCTACGCATTCCTCTTTCTCCCTTGACCTTACTCAAAGTATTATTTTGTCTAATGGATTTTGAGATTTGTATATGTTATTCAGTAGTATAACGATTAGTTCATTATTAGTATTTTTTTAAAGCTGATGATTCATTGATGAATTGAAATGAGTAAGATGTGACTCTTTTGTTATCTTGTTTGTTCCAAACTTGGGAATTCAATGGTAGGTGTCTAGTTTGTTGTGTTGGATGGTGTTGAGGGATGGTTAGTTTTTGAATCTTTAAAATTCAAGTATAAAACAATTGCGAAATCATCTCATTGAATTTACTGACATAATAGTACTAATGTATTACATATATTATCATTAATTGTTACCAGACAATTTGCGATTTCCTATCAATAATTTTAATTGTTAAAGAAAACCGTAAAAAACCAAAATCAAACCGAATCACACCGGACCGAACAAATGGTTTACGTCTTAAAACCGTTTTAGTTTGGTTTCAAAAATTAGAAACCGTATAAAATTGTTCGGTTTTAAAAACGGAATAAACCGGTCGAACCGGACCATGTTCACCCCTAATAAAAGGTGGTTGTCACTTGTCACTAATAAAGTTTTCACTTTTATAAATTGGGAAGTAAAGATCTTGTGGTGTCTAATTTTTTTGAAAATTTGTGGTGTCTAAGAGCACTCGCATCAGTGTCTCTTAACAGATTCTTTACTTTACAGACTCCAACACCATTTTTATCTGATTTACAGAATCTCTACACAGGGTTAACTGCATTAGAATCTCTACTGTACAACATTAAAATACTACAAACCATAAAAAATAAGACATATTATGAAAAAAAAAACACACACATACATATATATATATATTACTGTCTATTCATAGTGTGATAAATATTAATATTAGACAAATATTACATTGTATGGATCTTCTAAATTTTTATAGAAGATACAACAATGAAATATTTGTCAAAAACAAAATTGTCACTAAATCTACATATATGTATTTAAAAAATATTTGAAAATAGTAAAAACTTGAATCTGTAAATTCATTCAGATTGCGGGAGATGTATGATGTCCAGAATCTGTTGAATACATGTCATGTTAACAGATTCTGATACAGCTATATCTTAACTGAATCTGACGAGTCAGAATCTATAAAATACAAATCTTCCATCTCCATTTTACCACAAGTGCTCTAATTATTTAGCATTAGTTTGTATAGTAGCATCAATCACCACAAACTACCCAACGGGGCATTATTTCTACAACATATGGGACCACCTAAAGGGGCCGGAAAGAGTTTGTTGAGGTCGGCGTGGCATGAAAATATCTCACCTTTTTTTTTATTACAATATTAATTTGTACACAGGAAACAAAACTAGGGGTGGAACCTAACTTATTAATGAAGTGTTTTATTTTATTTTAAAATACAGTATATTCATTCCAATATGCAAATATAATCTCTCAAAAAAAGAAAATGCAAATATAATCTCTCAAAAAAAAAAAAAAATGCAAATATAAACATAATTGTTATAAGATAAATGCGAAAAAAAAAAATGCAAATATAAACATAATTGTTATAAGATAAATGCGAAAAAAAAATTGTTAATAAGATATTGACTCGGTGGTAATCATTGATATTTTGAATTCGGAGGTTTTGGATTCGAATTTCAATAGGGACAAAATTCTGTGTGCGTGTGTTGTTTATTTTGTATCCGTCAAAAAAATATAATATAACAATTGAAAAGCAAAAAAAAAAATATTAAAATATATATTGAAAAGGTAACTACGATAGATTAAAAAAAAAGATTTTGAAAACTCCCAGAGTTAAATAAGAACTGTTAAATAAGAACTGGAGGAGTATGTGAGTGGACTGCACTTAAATAAAATAAAATTAAAGAAAAAAACAGAAAACAAACAAACCTAACGTACAACGTGTCCTGAACTCTCAACGTGTCCTGATAAAATATGGTGAGGCTTGATAACTGTGGAATCGGACAAAATTTTTCCCGTACATACTTTAAGGGTTTTATTGACACAACGTTTTTTATTATTGGTATTTATTATTATTTTTTTTTTTATGAATAAAACGTTAGTGGCACAGTTGTTGTTATTGAAAACAACACTGATGTTGCTATTCAAAAAAGAAAGTTATGGCACTGTTGTTTCTAAGTTGTGATATTTTTATAATCTAAATGACAACGTCATTGTCGTTGGTTTTCAATAGCAACAACAATATGCCTCTGACGTTTCGTTTATTAAAAACAACCGTGATGCTTTAGAAATTTGTTGTGATACCGAGAATAATAGGATGTCAGTACTGAAAAATGATGTGTCAATCGAACCATTAATTTTTTTTTCTCCGGTGATACCCGGTGTCTATAAATTTTCATAAATTATACATTCTTCATCGTACTGTTTTTTGTTTTGTTTTTGTAGCTTTAGATAGTGGAGTGGAGACTAGTAATATGTATGCAGTTGTTTCGTTTTGATTAGTCCTTGTTTTGATTAGTCCTACGGCTTCAACTGTCGACATAGACACGGTGTTGCCTCCACATCTAGCGACAGTACTATTGAAACTCTTAAACTCCTCCGGTAGCCGGAATCCTGTCACTTATTTGTGTGGTAATTAAGCAGATCAATGGGAACTAGAATGGGTCAACCCGGTGGCCACAAGAAGGACAAGAGGATAATGGATCCGACGATCATGCCGCCGGAGAGCTATCGGCCGATAGCTCCAAAACCACTCTCCCCACGATCAGTAGCAGCGACGGCGGCGATGCTCTCATCCTATGTAAGGCCAAAACGCAGGTACATTAAAAGAAGCAAGCTATTTAGAAAAAAATAATAGTATTGTAAAAAAGGGCCGGTGGAAAAGAGATCTTCCGTCGACCCCGGCAGTCGGCGGCGGCGGCGGCAGCGGCGTCGGGTCTAGGGAGGTAGGAGTATCTTCCACCGTGTCGATTTGTGCTCCGGTGCATCCTCCTCCTTCTTATTACCCTACTAACAAAACGGCATGTAATTACCTGACTGTGACGAATCCGAACCCTCTGAGGAGGGTCGTGGAGGCGTGGATGACGGACCATAACATGGAGGTCCCAGACAACATAGGAGGAGTAGGATTTTTAATTGGGAATACCGACTATGAGAAAATAATGAACCTCCAGAACGACACGTGTCTAGTACTTGTATCAGATAGTGAGCAGTACATATGGTAAGACTTAATTTCTGATTTATACACATGATACGTATGCAACTTGAGATAAAATATCTCAGGCTCAATCTAAACCTTGCATAAACCACCACCCTTTCACATCTTTTCCCGTTTTTATACCTTGAATAGCTTGTCATTAGGATAATACGGCACATATTTGTTACCTGACGAATCCAGCATCGTCAGTAACAAATTAAGGTAGTGATTTATTTTTATTTTAAAATACAGTATCCAAATATAAACATAATTGTTAATAAGACATTGACTCAGTGGTAATCACTGATATTTTGAACTCGAAGGTTTTGGGTTCGAATCCCAATAAGGACAAAAGTCTGTGTGCGTGTATTGTTTATTTGTTAGATCTGACATCTTATATAAATAAATGCATTTATTGACATTAGTTTTATATAAGTTTGTCTTTTATTTGCTTATATTAGAGTATGTCTGACAATAACATTGTTGAGATAATCAAAATCAGAACTGCTTTTTTGGAGAAAATAGAATGACGAATATGTTCTAACTAAATGAAGCCCAAAACTATATCACTTGTTTTTTTTCGTTTGAAATGTGTGAAAATTAGCTACGCATTCTTATTTTTCCCTTGACCTTACTCAAAGTATTATTTTGTCTAATGAATTTTGAGATTTGTATATGTTATATAACGATTAGTTCATTATTAGTATTTTTTAAAATTGATGATTCATTGATGAATTAAAATGAGTAAGAGATGACTCTTTTATTATCTTGAATAGATTCATCTTTTCCCGTTTTTATACCTTGAATAGATTGTCATTAGGATAATACGGCACATATTTGTTACCTGACGAAACCCAGCATCGTCAGTAACAAATTAAGGTAGTGATTTATTTTTATTTTAAAATACAGTATCCCAATATGCAAATATAAACATAATTGTTAATAAGACATTGATTCAGTGGTAATCACTGATATTTTGAACTCGGAGGTTTTGGGTTCGAATCCCAATAAGGACAAAAGTCTGTGTGCGTGTATTGTTTATTTGTTAGATCTGACATCTTATATAAATAAATGCATTTATAGACATTAGTTTTATATAAGTTTGTCTTTTATTTGCTTATATTAGAGTATGTCTGACAATAACATTGTTGAGATAATCAAAATCAGAGCTGATGTTTTGGAGAAAATATAATGACGAATATATTCTAACTAAATGAAGCCCAAAACTATATCACATGTTTTTTTTCGTTTGAAATGTGTGAAAGTTAGCTACGCATTCTTCTTTCTCCCTTGACTTTACTCAAAGTATTATTTTGTCTAATGGATTTTGAGATTTGTATATGTTATATAACGATTAGTTCATTACTAGTATTTTTTAAAGTTGATGATTCATTGATGAATTGAAATGAGTAAGAGATGACTCTTTTATTATCTTCTTTGTCCCAAACTTGGGAATTCAATGATATGTGTCGAGTTTGTTGTGTTGGATGGTGTTGAGGGATGACTGGTTTTTGAATTTTTAAAATTCGCATGGGTAGATGTTAGTTAAATATAAAACATTTGCTAAATCATCTCATTGAATTTACTGACATAATAGTATTAATGTATTACATATATTATTATTTGTTGTTACCAGACAATTTGTGATTTCCTATCAATAATTTTAATTGTTAAACAAAACCGTAAAAAACCGGAATCAAACCGAATCTAACCGGACCGAATAAATAGTTTACGTCTTAAAGCCGTTCTAGTTTGGTTTCAAAAATTAAAAACCGTATAAAATGATTTGGTTTTTAAAAAAGGAAAAAAAAACCGGTCAAACCGGACCATGTTCACCCCTAATAAAAGGGTGTTGTCTAATAAAGTTTTCACTTTTATAAATTGGGAAGTAAAGATCTTGTGGTGTTTTATTTTTTTGAAAATTTGTGGTTTCTAAATATTTAGCATTACTTTGCATCTATGATGATGACCGACAATTCAATATAGTGCCGTAAATGTTGTTCGATTCAATGACACGCCATCGCGCGCATCGCTCCGATACGTGTGTCTGCGATTAAATTAATATTATTTAAAATTTAAATATCCGACACCCTGTCGACACTCTCCGACACTCCCCAACACTCCTGAACCAAATTTTTTAATTTTTTTTCTTTATTTAAGTTTTTTCAATGGAAACATTAAAATATACGATTTTCATTTCTATAATAATTAAATAAATAATACTCCGTATCAAATTTATATGTTTTTTATTGATAAACAATTATTTTTACAATTTGTAATATTTTGAAGGTCAATCATAATTTCTTTTGGCACCGTATAAAGTTCGTATATCTATTCTAGATATTCATAGAATTTATGTAATACCTATCTTATTTTGTCTAGTTTTTTCAGAACCTTACAAAATATTTTATTTGTTTTGATAAATTGAATTTAATTACATTATATTTTTTTTTGATAAATTGAATATTATTTACATTATATATATATATAAAACATGTCGACAGCGTGCTGTGTGTTTAACTTTTAAAATTAACCGTATCACGTTTTTGTGTCGTGTCCTTATCCATATTTATGCAACGTAGCAGTTTGAATAAATAGTAGTATCAACTATCGATCACCACAAACTACACAATGGGGGCGGAAAGAGTTTGTTGAGGTCGGCGTGGCATGAAAATATCTCACTTTTTTTTATTACAAAAAATAATTTGCACACATGAAACAAAACTAGGGGTCAAACCAGCATCGTCAATAACTTATTAAGGTAGTGATTTATTTTATTTTAAAATAAAGTATTACAATATGCAAATATAAACATACTACTAATTGTTAATAAGACATTGATTCAGTGATAATCACTTATATTTTAAACTTGGAAGTTTTGTGTAAATAAATGTCATACGTTGCCACTGACGTTTCGTTAATTAAAAACAACCATGGTGTCGGAATAATTTTTTATAATGCCAGAAGTAATAGAACGTCAATAATAAAAAATGATGTGCCAATCGAACTCCTAATTTTATTTCTCAGGTGATACCCGGTGTCAATAATTTTTCATAAATTATACATTCTTCATCGTACGGATTTTTGTTTTGTTTTTGAAGCTTTAGATAGTGGAGTGGAGACTAGTAATATGTATGCAGTTGTTTCGTTTTGATTAGTCCTTGTTTTGATTAGTCCTACGATTTCAACTGTCGACATAGACACGGTGTTGCCTCCACATCTAGCGACAATACTATTGAAACTCTGAAACTCCTCCGGTAGCCGGAATCCTGTCACTTTGTGTGGTAATTAAGCAGATCAATGGGAACTAGAATGGGTCAACCCGGTGGCCGCAAGAAGGACAAGAGGTTAATAGATCCGACGATCATGCCGCCGGAGAGCTATCGGCCGATAGCTCCAAAACCACTCTCCCCACGATCAGTAGCAGCGGTGGCGGCGATGCTCTCATCATATGTAAGGCCAAAACGTAGGTATATCAAAAGAAGCAAGCCATTTAGAAAAAATAATAGTATTGTAAAAAAGGGCCGGTGGAAAAGAGATCTTCCGTCGACCCCGGCAGTCGTCGGCGGCGGCGGCGGTGGGTCTAGGGAGGTAGGAGGATCTTCCACCATGTGGATTTGTGCTCCGGTGCTTCCTCCTCCTCCTCCTTACCCTACTAACAAAACGGAGGGTAATTACCCGACTGTGACGAATCCAAACCCTCCGAGGAGGGTCGTGGAGTCGTGGATGACGGTCCATAGCATGGAGGAGACAGTCCCAGACAACATAGGAGGAGGAGGAGGATTGTTAATTGGGAATACCGACTATGAGAAAATAATGAACCTCCAGAACGACACGTGTCCGGTAATTGTATCAGATAGTGAGCAGAGCGTGAGATACACAAATCTTGCATACAACAAAATGGCCGCCGCCGCTTCCGGTGTCCAGGCTGAGGAGGGAGGAGGATGGCGGCGGCCATTAGTGTCAATAGTGCTGAAACACAAAATACCAGACACATGGACAGAGTTTACATGTATAGGGAGAGTGGAATACTACATACAGGGTATGAAGAAACATACACAGGTCATGCCTTGTGATGTTTGGAGGATGGACTTTGGAGGTTTTTTATGGAGGCTTGATCTTGAAGCTGCTTTAAAGTTGGGACGTTGATACTACACAGCTCCGTCCGTAGGGAGTCCCTACAACAGAATTTACCTAATCAGGTATGGTCAATAATAATGGCTATCTCTGCTTATTGATTTAATTCTTTATATTTATATTTTCAAAATGAAAATTATTCTTCTACTTGTACTGATGTTATAAATATCTTTTCTCACTTTTTAAAAAACTTGTACCTAGCTAGTACTCCTTTGTGGCATATATACATATAGTTTTCAAAGCGATCATAATCGAAGAATGATTAATTCCCCGGCTCATTTCTACTTCGTTTTTTTTTTCCCGATTT
Organism: Gentiana macrophylla; assembly: GCA_026214975.1. Taxonomy (NCBI): domain Eukaryota; kingdom Viridiplantae; phylum Streptophyta; class Magnoliopsida; order Gentianales; family Gentianaceae; genus Gentiana; species Gentiana macrophylla. The sequence goes on along the minus strand of CM047808.1, from coordinate 18,130,078 downwards.
CCTTCCTTTAATATCTCTTTTACTAGGTATACTATGATCAGCACATTGCGGTGATGATATGCTCTGCATGCTACTACTTTCGCGATACATAGTCTTATAAAGTGAGTGAGTGAGTTACAAAGTACTGTGTGTGTGTGTGTTTTCGTATAAAACCACTCTAGCACACGGCTATGTTCCGTGTAGTGGAGTGGAACAATAGTTAAACTTATGGGGTGCAACATTAAGTAAGGATTGGGGGGAGGACATAATTAAGTATTGCAAGATTTTAGAGAGGCTACTAACTATTGAATCACACTTAAAAACATTCCCACCATTTGTCTTATCATTTGTTGTATTGATTTACCTACTTAATGATCATTGGGTATATATTAATTCATTTGTCTTATCTCAATGTAAATATGGACACTCGAGCATTCTAATAGTAGTACGTATGTAGTATATAAATCGGTCTTAAGATTTAAGGGATTGCTTGAATTCGTTTTAGTAGTCCATCCATTATACTTATCTCTCATATTTTATCCCCCTCTTCTAATGTGGTTGTGCTTCATCTCCTCTAATTTCTCATATTTTATCCTCCTCTTACTATCTAAGTGTGAATATATACATATATATAACTTTAACCCATAATTCATTATTGCTAACCCGGTCCGGTTTGCCTTTTCTTGATTAAGCATTAATTCAAGCACCAATAGTTGCAATGAATATCTAAGATTAAATTTTGTTGAATCTTTCTACTAGACAAACACTAAGGGCATACGTTTGTATTGTCGTAAGGGTGGTGGTAGGGGTAAGGATGGAAATAGGTAGTGGTAGTGGTAGTGGTAGTGGTAGAGGTAGCGGGTGGAGGGCATAATTGTTTAAGCCCTAGGAGATCGATGCCAAGGGGTCCGGATCGCCTAGGCGATGCCTAAGAGAATGGCTCATTTATTGCAAATGTAATGTTTGCTTTTTGTCAAAAAGACATTGTCTCTTTCCCTTTCAGCTTGCAGTGATGTAAATATTCACATCCAAAATGTTCCTGATGGCACTATGAAGATGAGTCTGTTCACTTTCTTATTCACTACAAGTTTTGTCTGACTTCTTTTATCTTCTTCTCCCTCCAATTTCATGTTATTTTTTTTCTCAACTACTTTATCTACATCCACCTTCTCCCCTGCAAACCACTCCCTCTCCTCAATCAAAAAAATAAAAATAAAAAAAAAATCCTAGAAATCTAGCTTACACAGCAGCTCATTTTTCCCCTTCACAAAATCAAGATCTTCATTCCTTAATAGAAGAAAGGCCCCCCCAAAAAAGAACAAAGCCATTAGAGTTGAAATTTGTGACAAAGGCAACAATTGTAAAAGAGAAGGTAACAAAGTATATGATTTTAAAAAATACAGGATTTTGTTTTTTTGGATTTTTATTTTTATGATGATAGAAAATATGCGATTCTTTTGAAGACCATTGTGGAGGCCATAGTGGATATGAATGTAATATTGATGCCATGTAGGATTTTCTGCAGCTTTTTTGACAGAATCACATTGGATCATTGTGGCTGCTCTAACCATGCTAGTCCTAAAAAGGTCACCACAAATTTGGATAGAACAATGCTACAACAACAACAAAAACTAAATCGACACAACCTAATTTTACACCATTAATTATGGTAGGACTTCGGCCAATCAATATATCATACACAATAATCAGTTATGTCATTTTGATTGTGGTCGTAGCATTTCTCATTTGGATATCTCTCTCTCTATATAGATAGAGAGAGAGATGTGGCGAGTTGGTGGTTATGGGAGTTTCTAATAGTTGCTATAATAAACAAAGGGAGAGTGGTTTAAAAGGACAAAAAAAAAAGGGGGGAAATGGGAATTATATGACAGTGGAAATATAAATTGGGTGATAAGGACAAATCAACTGTTCATAACCCCAAATATAATGTTTCACTATCACAGTGGAATAAAGATATGTCCTTTTTACCCAGAAAAATATTTCACTGTCCTCTATGCATGTTTCTATCTTCAAATTGTCCTTTTTGACAATACGGAGTGCATCCATATGGCAAGATGTGAAACTTTTATTTCTAAACTGAATTCAAACTGTATAGTTCAACCCGTTAATTCGATGCACATGGAGATAAGATACAAAAATTCCTTCGAATTTAGGAGAAGCATGTGCTGTGCTAAAACAATAATGAAAAAGAAAAGAAAAAGCTGTTTGCCCGGATTTGGAATCCTTTTAAGTTTACCTAAAATAGGCAATTAAAAACAAAGTCCCAAACAAAGTCCCAGCCACTAAAAAAAAAATAAAAAAGTCTCAAAAAAGGGTAAAAGGAACAATGTCTGTACAAAGTTGGAGAAAAGGACATTTGACAGTACTATCTGTAATCTAATAAATAAATTAAAAAATATATATATTCCTTTTCTAAGGACCCTGTACCCGCCGCATTTCACTTTATTGCAAACAAATCCAATCAACAAGGAACATGCTTTTGGTTGATTCATTTGATTGCTGCTTTTAGCTAGGGAAACACCTTCTTTGTGCAACATTTCCCTCAAAAAATGAGTTATTCTTGGTTCTCTCCAATACTTATCTTTTTTTTTCCCCCTCTCCCAAGATTCAAAGACTAGGGAGGGTAAGCCCGGGAAATACTTGTGTGGTGGAGACAACGTGTGGAGCACTATGAACCACACAGTTTCATTCTGTATTTAAACCGTGTGTTTCTTATCGTTTCACCCGTCACTTCACCTCAAAATACAATCTGATGTAGAAGATCTACAATAACATATAAAACGAGCTAATCCAAACTCAAAGATAATTCATTCTCAATAGAGAAAATAGATTCAACAATCAAGATTACATAATATGACCTAGTAACTAGGACACTCTTACTATTTATAGGCTAAAAAGCCCAATTAGGTAAACTCTACATTTAAAAAGCCCATAGGCTAACCACTTAATAATTAAAACAATAATAAAAGACTATTAGATAGCTGAGATGATGTGCTACATCATCTTCATCCCGCTACACATAAAACTCGTCCACGAGCGAAACTTATGAAGACGGTGAATCCCACACATTGAAAATTTTAAATTTTACTGTCAAGTCCTTTGGTGGATCAAGCCCATTCACCAACTTATGAAACAATTTCAAAACATTTTGTTCCTGCACATAGTGCCCAAAAGTGTAGAAATGACAACAGGGGTCCTAGTTTGATTTTTGGGTGCCCATCACTTGCTTCCTCATATCCCACCTCTATGAACATATGTAACATTGTACAGTTTTGACATAAACCTCCCAAACAGAAATCATGCTTCCCATCTTGTGCTTTGATTCATCATAGTTGTTGAAAAAAATGCATTTGCTATAATACTTGTGGTATGACTGCATTCAACATGATCCACATTGTATATGCTGATGGTGGTGGTGCTGGTCCACATTGGTAAGCTGGATCGGGAAGAATGTAAACCCTCATTTTTTAAGTTCCCCATCGATCCATAGTATAATCCTCCATCTGAGCCCATTTTCAATGAGGGTCGGATGAGTTTCGGTCAGTCGAAGTTCCCACGGACTACCTGCTTGCTTAATAAAACTTATATGGTTGTTCTTAGAGTTAAAAATCATGCCATCTTCCCTTCTTACACCTTCAAGACCTCCGTAATGAATGTCAATGCAGAAATTTGACATCAGTTGCTGGTAATTTTAGGCCTAGTAGTCTCAGAATCATTACCAAATGCATCATTTAGCAGCACGCCACGTTGAGCACCGAAGTAGATGTTTTCACCGTAGGAGTATGTAAGCTAAGCATTGGCAGTGCCCAACCATACAGATTATGCAGTCGAACAGTCCCAGACCTCATATGTTATCGCAAAAACCAGCAGTGGCTGCCGGAGAACCCAACTCCAAGTTGCAAATCTCAACAAATCTGGTAAAATTCTTTGTGAGCCCCTGCATTGCCGTGCCTCGTTGATGCCCTGTCCACCAGGGTCAAAACTCAAGTAAAGAGCACACCATTCATGAAGCCAGATTCATTTAAAAAAGTCCTATTCGAGATTATTGATGTTCCTTTGCATCTCCAACCTTGGCAACATTTCCAATTATAACAACCTTTGAGTTGTACTTCTCTATTAAGCCACCAACCAACGATTCGAGAGTCATTGTGTTCTAAGTGGATGGGTTAACGGGTAGTACGTGTGTAAGTGGATCACCCGCTAGTCGACGATCCAACTTGGGCACAATCTTAAGAACAGTAAATGCACTCTCTACGTGAGAACCAACATTCGAAGCCTCTATTGTGTTTGTAGCTTCATCTACAACCACATTTCTTCAACTCAACAAGCATTACATCAGTCTGATCTGCTGGCTGAGCTAACTCGTCTTTAGTTAAATTACCAATGGAATCCTCCTCAACCTTATTGCTCGTAGAATTTGGGCATTTAATAGTTAGAGTCTCGACACCGTGTATTCTGCTCGATAGTGGGTAATCTTGGTCAGATTCTTCAATAAGTCTAGTAAATGGTGTAGATTTCATCGAAATTACGATGATGTTGTCTCCATGAATTAGCCCAGATAGGATAAGAGGCCTTATATAATTTTCCCCATCGTGTTTGTTGATGTATGGCTCAAAAGGGACTTTCGTTGAACAGTTGTCGTGCTCCACTTCAACTATTTCCTTTGATTGATCTTCAACAAAGCCTTCACCTGCGCTACGATCCTTGTTATTCCCAGCGGCGTTCTTCGTAATACTTTCAGCCTGGCTGCTACTGTAACTTTGAAAGGGGCATTTTGTCGAACACGTGGTACGCAATAGACACAGATTATGGGCTTCATCAGTAGATTCACAAATGCTTCTCCCTTTGAGCTCGTTTCTGTTCACTTCAACGGGGAATTCCAGCAAACACATCGTGGGCAAGAATTTATTGAGTAACAAGGACTTCATTTTTAGCCACGAATAAATCTTCGACATACCTCTCAGAGTTCGATGGTGCTGCAACTGCTGCCACCAATACTCAGCTTCTCCTTCTAGTGAATAGCATGCTATTAGATAACTTAGATGATGTGCTACATCACAATCTCCACACAAGTATTTCCCGTTAAGCCTACCCGAACAATGTTTTTTAGAATCTACACTAAAAATCTATTTTATCCTACTTCCAAATCCACTCAATCGTCTTAAATCACGTACCCGACGATTTGAATATAATCCATTAGCCCCCACACACACCTCAAGATGAAATCCTGGCTCTGTCCTTGTTTTCTCACTTGCTTCCGTGTGTATGTTTTTAAACTTCACGGTTTGTGGATGTTTCCTCTCCCGGATTGTCACGCGATCGCCCAAGGCGGCTTTGCCTGGCTAGATGATGAGCCTAGCTAGCTAGTTAGGGGTGATTGTTTTATCCCCTGCTACTTGTTAGCTCCTTAGGACATTTCTTTATCTTATTATTTCTCTTAAAAGTGTACCAATGGAACAAATTTAACCTTATGGAGAGAGTCGCGATCCCCTGTTGTGCGTGTGTGCTGTGCACCCGAAACGGCGTCGTTTCGGGCCAAAACGACACCGTTTTGATTGTGTGTGTTTTTTTTTTTTTAGATCGGAACCAAACGGCGTCGCTCCGGACCGAAACAATGCTGTTTTGCGTCACAGCACGCCGCGCTGTGCACCTTTGTACCGTAGGGGATCGGGGTCCCTCATGGAGATGGTTTGGATTTTAAAGAACACTGTTTTTTTATTTACAATTCGACCCAATTCGAATCGACGTTTAATGAGTGTTAAAACTGCCACTGCATTTTTTTTTTCCCTTTTAAAGCTTTTCCTGTAACACAATCTAAATATAAGTTATTCTTGCATTTTTGTTTTGTCCCTTAATATAAATCATTTTACAATACCAATAAACCATTTATTTACATTTTTTTTTTCATCTAACCCGTAATTTATATCGATCCAACAACTTTTACTTAGTTTACGATTATTGTAAGTATATGATAGTCAAATGGTGTATCATACATTATAGTAATAAATTTATGATACTATAACACTTTCGTAAACTATATTTGAAAACTCTAAGATGACTTGATTTCAAGAACGGAGGGAGTATGTATCAACGAGTGAGTGTACATAGAACTGTATAGTCTGTAATTAACCTTAGGTTTTAGGTTTTTCAAGAGATTCTTGCCCACCTCCCGTTTGACATATCTCCACAACCAACTACATAGACAAGAAAATGAAGACGACGTTAAGTACGCCAACTGTTCGATAAAATTACTCAACAATGGACAAGGTGAGAAGAGATGGTGTGAGCCTGCCTATGAATTGGGGTACCTGGGCACAAGCACTGTAGTCCTTTTTGATGATTGCAAAAACCCCAAGTTTTGAACATTCTGCCCCATCTGTTGCCATTACGGAGGAATTGAGGGTCGATGATTTACAGCCAAAAAAAGGATCACCCCAAGTAGGTTCCAACACAGGATTTTTAGCTTGATCAAGTGCTTTACATGCCTAACCTATGGTGAGTTTATGACTTCCACTTATTTAGCTACTAAGCTTGTATCATTCTTATTTGACCATGGTGTAATTTCCTCTCCTAGTAAAACAAAAAAGATTAATATGAGTACTGAAATTCCAGCTAAACTAATCTTACTTAGAAGTGCTTATGCCCTCGAAAGAAATTATGGTTGGAATTTTGACATGATGTTTAAAGATAAGGTTGTTGGCAGATATATGTTCATTTTGCGCCCCTGTTTTAACGACTTTCGTGATAGGTTGAAGGACAGTGATAAACATTTACTTCAAACATATACGGCAAAGATAGAAATGATTTAATTGAACGAACTGAGGTTGTATTGTCGTTCAAACCACATTTTGAAGGTTTTCGTGTTGTAGGTGTTGGTACAGCTGTAACATGCATCATGCCGGGAGGTTTTGTATTTCGATTATAGTTGGACATCAGTTTGTAGTTCTGAGTTTTGAATTATTCGAAAGTGGCTTCGCTCAGATGACCCATTCAAGCAACATTGGGCATGTGAGGAACAATTCAAACTGATCTACGTGTTTATACCTTGCATTCATAACTACACCAATGTGCAAACACAAACTTCTTGGATCGTTTTAAGTGAAAGGAAATCCAACAAAATCTAACAGAAAAAAGACAAAACGACAAAGACAGAATCTAAGGAACAAAATGGGGTGCCACATGTCATTGTCCAGCTGTCCAATTAGGATGGTCCTACATCGGTACCTTCCCCCTCAAAAGATGCAGACTCGTCCTCGAGTGTATTGACTGTAGTTTGTTCTTAGGACACTAGATCAGTTACTTGATTAGGGTGTTTAGTGTAAACCACAGTGAAAGGAGCTTGCCTGTGGATCTGTTCACCTTGAGACAAGGACCTGGTCCCACTGTTTGGGCTTATCCCCAGCCAAAACACTTGATCATATCTCTCCCAAAGTGCGGTTCTTGGTAAACCATGCAAACGGACGACTTCCCTGAAAAAACGATTAGCAACATAACTGGCATATGCAGTCTTTTTAGAAGGAATGAAGTGGGGACCTTTTGGATAATATGTCCACTACCACAAAAAAAGGAATCATGGTGCCTTGGAGTTTTAGGAAGTCCCAAGACAATATCCATGGAAAGGTCTTCCCATATGCACAAAATTCGGACTCTGGAGGGGTTGAAAACAGATTTCGACCTCTACAAATTCGAAATTTGCACGAGGTGTGGTGCCATTAACAGTGTCCATAAAAGAAATGTATTTGATAGACATGAATTTCTTGAATACAACAACTGTAAGGACTTCCAGAGGATTAAGCCAAGAATTTTAGCTTTTAGACCAATGATCAACTAACTTTAGGTCCATGTCTTGTCGTCTTTTAGGATAAACGTACTCTAAAGTCCTAACCCAATACTTTTTACTTAATCTATAAGGAATTCAGTTTATAATATATACTTAATCCGATTCCCTTACGGACTCGACGACTCATAGGATAAACACAATACCAACAAGACATTACGACGTTTATCTAAAACATTGATCATATTGTTAATTAGATTTCCAAATGAATAGCTTAATTGGAACAAATGAATTCCAAACGATTTCCCATGACTCATTTAGTAAACATATAAGCTAGTTGATCTCCAGTTTGAACCATATATATATATATATATAAATAATGTATTTATTACCCTTTTTTCCCCTCATGGTTCCTTTTATTTATTGTCAATTCAATAAGTTTCTCGTTACTTTACAACAATTATATTAATGGTCCGTTTGGATTGCTGATGAAATTGATGGAACGGAATGGAATAGACGTGATTACATTCACACGTTTGGTACGCGGTGGAATGAAATGTATGAGATTCTATAGGATATGACTAGTCACATGGTGAGTGTTGATGAGTGTGGCGGATGATGTGATGTGTGCGGCGGTGGTTGTAGTGATGAGGGTGGTGTGGTGTGTAGTGATGAGGTGGGCGGTGACAGCTGAGTGAAGATCGTTGGTGATAGAGTTGGTCGTGGTAGAGGCTGTTGGTATGTGGTGGTGGTGGGGGGTAGGTTATGGCTGAGCATGGGGAAGATGGTGGTGAGGTGGGTGGTGGCAGGGGTAGCAGTAAGGTGGGAGGTAACGAGAGATGGTGGTGGGATGAGTTGTGATGGGAATGGTGGTGAGTTGTGACAGGGTAGTCAGTGGTGGATTGAGGTAGGTTGGGTGGGTGGCAAAGGAGGTAGCGTGTGGTGGTGGGGTGGGTGATGATTGATTTTTACGCATATCTTATATTTTATATTTCATTCCATCAAACCATTCCGTCGATTCCATCCATCATTTTTTTCTAGAATGACAATGATTTCAGTATATTCTCTCGCATCCCAACACACTAAAACGAATTAGCTATGGACTTTAGATTCCACATAGATTTGTTTAGCTGTCCAATCGGTGTAAATGAATATACCATCCAATAATCTCCCTTTCTAGATAGGTATAGAAGAAGACTTTATGGTGTTTGTTAAAGAACCTAGTTTTGACATGTGTCCTTATGTGTTGTAATTGTTGTGTGGTCAGAAATCTCTCTCTGTCCTTATCTGTAAATACCCAGTGAATGATAACCCAGTTTCCAATTGTACCTCATGTGCATCTGTCAGAGAAAAAGAGACAGAGAAAAGATGAAATGAAAATGGAATCCCAATATTTCCTTTTGAATTGGACATAAAGAGAAATAGGGAAATCCTTCTGCTTGAAATTCATTACCGTTCCGCAATCCTCCGTTTTATACTGAACCGTTAGATGATGTATTACATGGAGCCATTTCCCCATCTACCACTTTTGAGATACTCAAATTCCCCAACTACCACTTCATTCCCCAAATACCACTCCCATTTTCGCGTTTTAGGTGTTTTTGGAACCAAACTAAACCCTAATTGGGAAGGGGAACCCCAATAGGGGATTTGAGGACCTTAAGATCGTGCACATTTGTGGAAAAAATGGGAGAAAATCGTGTCCCAAAATTGTTTTGTTTTGCCTTGGGTGGTATTTGGGGAATTTGGAGCAGAAAATGGTGGTTATTACATGTGTATACGAAAAGAAACAATATTTTTGTCTTTCTTATAATCATTGCCATACAAATAACGATTCGATTCGATTCAGTACACACAGACTTTCCGATACAAATCTTACCCTTCTGCTTGTAGCTAAGGGAAGTACTGAACCAGGAGTAGTTGCAAAAATGAGAAATTTTCCCTTGGTGATTCCACATGAATGAAGTAAAGTAGCCGGTGAAGTGATCAGAATCAAAGTGTGATTCTGATCACTCCACCGATCACATATATATATATATATATATATTCCCAAAATAAACATCTCTCCCTGCATTTGGGTACCGACTAATTATGACTTTTCCAATAGATTTTCAAAATATCCTTAACCAAATTTTTATGTCCTACAAAGTCCTAGTACAGGAAATCTTTTGGTATTAAAATTTGCACTACATGTGCGTAATTCGCTAGTGTTCAATTTTCTTCCTGAATGGAGTTTTTGCTAACACTAAGAATAGTGGAGATTCTGTAAAATAGAGAGAAAAAAATTTGATGTTTAAATTGTAAAATGGAAGAATATATATATATATATATATATATATATATATATATATATATATATATATATATATATATATATATATATATATGTGTGTGTGTGTAGATGAACTGTGATGCTCATTACCTGGAATTTTAGAGCACAACAAATGTTCTGCGCGTTCAATCGTTTACTTTTGAATCTAACAGTTTTGAATACATGATGGAACTACAGAATTAGCACATACATTAATTGTTTTGTTGGGGTTGTTACATGGAGGTCGTGTGCAGGGGCGGCTACAAAAGCCTCAGGGCCAGGGGTGGGGCTTCAGTCAGATTTTTAATTACCAAACTAATCTTGGCAAACAGTAAATTCGAAAATAGTCTTTATATATATATATATATATATATATATATATATATATATATATATATATTGTTTGTCGCTGATTTTGAAGGTATATATAGTGGTAGAATGGTATAGTGCCTAAGTTTTTAGCAGTAGGACTCCTGTTAAAATCCCAGCATACCCCTTCCCTCCAGCAGCTCCCACTCGTGACCACACAGTTTCATTGCACAATGAAACCGTGTAGTTCAGATTGAACTACACGGTGTCTCCCACATGAATGAAGACACCACATAATTATTTCCCCTCCCTCACACGGTCACACTTGTTTCTGTTCAATGATAAAGCCAAACTGGCCCTGTTAAAAAAAAGGGGCAATTTTCACATCAGCAAAACATCTAAAACATCTGGAAGAAAATGAACATAACAAAAAAAAAAAAAAAAAAAAAAAAAAAAAAAAAAAAGGTAGTGGTTTACAAAAAAAAAAAGGAAAATAGAAATCAGGACAGTGAACTTATAAATTGGGTGATAAGAACAAATCCACTGTTCATAACCCTAAATCCACTGTTTGCTGCAGTGGAACTAGACTCAAATCTAATGTTTCACTATCACAGTGGAATAAAAACATGTCTTTTTTTACCCGAAAACACACGTGGATGATTCTGGAGTACACAGTTTGAACTTGAGTTGAAATCGTGTGGTCCGGATTCAACTCCATGTTTTACTCCTCAAATTGACTTATCATAAAAGAACTTCCCCTTTCTAAGGGCCGAAATAAGGTTGGAATGAGCGGAATATAAGGTGGAGACTCCAATATGAAGAGACACATATGTATGCTCATCCCACACCACTTGCTTTCTACGATACTGTAATCTGAAATGGCTGTGTGGTCGAAATCACATGTATAGATGACTCCTTATATCGTAGTCCACCTTATAATTTCCCGGGAATGAGGGGGAGAATGGGTCAGAAGGGAAAAAATAAGGTTTTGCAGAGGTGGAAAAATAGCCGGAGGATTACAATTTTTTTTTCTAGGAAGGATAAATTTGTCTTTTTAAGTATAGTTTGAAAAAATTTGCTCTGCCAATACCTTTAGTTTAGGCTCACGAAACAGGAGATTTTTTTTTTGGACATAGAGTTGAATAATAATTCTAACTGAATCAATAATTTATGCATAGAGTTGAATAATAACTCAAAACAATAACGATTCAACTCGGCTCAAGTTTGCCTGAGAAAAAAATTGTTTAATATTGGTCCCAACTAAATTTAATTTATGTTTAGAGTATGCCTTAATTTTGTTTGACAAAATGTTGAGCACTTTTAATTTTGAAGGGGAGCACCAGCAGCTTGAGAAAATATGTTAAGCTTTATATATATACTACATCCGATATAAAATATAAGTCGTCTTAGAACTTTTCACACATATTAAATAAGTGGTTGAATGTCGTAAATTTGATTGTCAAATGTCTAAAATACCCCTAGACTATAATTAATGCAATAGTTGTTAGGTAATGAAAGTTGTTATATTGATAATAAATGGAGGTAAAATAGAGAAAATGGTAATAAATGTTGCATTGATAATATGTAACGACACAAATCAAAAAATGGTTTGAACATGTGGTTATTTTATGTGTAAACAACACTAACTCCGTCCGATTAAAATAAGCGAAGCGAGCTTCAAAATTCTTTTTGTTCCAAAATAACTTATACAGTTCAAAATTCTTTTTATTCCAAATAACTGATGCAGAACATCTTCCAATGCAAAATTTAATGCAAAATAACACCAATGCCACTGACGTTCTTTTTCGATACTAATGTTTTTCATCCGTGACATTTTTATAACTATAACTTCAGTGCAATGATGTTATTATCGAAAACCAATGTCAGTCTCAGTGACGTCATTATCGAAAACTAATGTCAGTGTCACTGATGTTATTTCGCACAAAAATAATCACGATGCTTGAAGTAATTTTTTAAGTGCCAGAAGCAGTTGTAGTGTCAGCAGTAAAAGTGTGGTGTCAATAAAAGCTGCTTAAAAAAAATTGTTAAGTCTAATCAACAACATTTTAAAACATTTAACATCAATGAAACATCAATAATTCCTTCAAATCTGTACAAAATACACGACAATATTATGCAATTGTGCTAGAAAATGAGAGGGAAAAACAGTTGTCTTTATTCAAAGACATTCAAGAATCAAAACCAAAGAACCACATCACTTCTCTTCGTTAACTTGCTTCATCGATTTAATAGTAGAAATTTCCCTTCTTTTTTTTTTCCCCCTAGCCCTGTTCAATTCTTTGTTACGTAAAATAATAAACTCGTGACTCTCCTCCAACATCTCTACAAGATGAAGAGAAAATAAGGAATCAGGTCCATGTAAGGACACAGTTTTTTCGTTCATGTCATGTTAGACCAAACATTTTTCTTTCGGACATCATGTGTTAAATAATGAGCCCAGTTGCATCGTCGTTTGATTAATTTCCTAAAAAACCCTTAAATGTGTTATTTGAAAATTGTCATTAATGGTCCTGAAGGATTATGCTTATATCACATGATTCAATGTTGTGTTCTTGTTTTGTTTGCAGGATTTGTATTTTATTTAAATTAATCTAATTAATTGTTATTTCAAGTATTGAATTTTATTCTATATTGAAATAATTTAACTAATTACATTTTCTTTAAATATACACCACATATATATACATTGCAGGCCAGCCCTTTCCTTCTTTTCTATGAAGGGAGGTTCTAATGTCACCCCGCTTTTTATTAGTGACATCTTTTTTCTACCGGCACCACAAGATATTACTTTCGGCACCACAAGAATATAATTATTATTTTGTTACTTCACTCACAAAAAATAATAAAAATCTACTTCTTACACCACAACTTTTGGAAAATGTAAACTAGTCTTAAAAATTAATGAAACTATTAATCTAATCCACTCATCTAATTGAAACTAAAAAAACATTAATCCGTTTTATCTACAAACTTAATTTTAATACAAATAAAATTCTTAAACACCAAAAAAATCTTCATTCTTAAACAAAAAATAAACCCATCTTCTTCCACCACCACCTCATCTTCTTCCTCACTTAATCACAACCATGGAACCTTCATCTTCATCAAATACAACTTTTAAAGATCATCTTAAATCAACTCTAATCAATCAATACACACATTGCCATGAAGAAGATGTGGAAATCTCATTTGAAAACATCATTTTCTAGCCAAGCGGAGAAGAAGACGGAACCATCAAATTTGGTGATTTCATAGTCTAAAAATCTTATTTTGATGTTCAATGTGTGAGTTAAGTGAATGTATAAACCTTTTACATTCATATATCATGGTAGACATTGATTGATGGAAGAAATTTTGGTTCTTTTGCTATTTCTGGTCGTCCTTAAGGCTTTGCCGGCATTCTGTTACGTTCTGTAGCGTCCATGTCAGACGTAGAGAACGTCAGTCTCACTAACGCTTGTCTGGACGTATGAACGTCCCCTATAGTGACGTTTAAAGATTAATTCGTAAAATACTTGTAATGTTTGAACGTTTGTGAGTATGACGTTCAGAACACACCTCAATGTCGGTATTGGTGTCGTTCTGTGAACGATGGCTTGGTTGACATTGATATGTTGTTACGAACGCTGGTACGTCTGACGTTGGGTTGGGTGACTAATTGCTGCTTAGTGTCATCTTAACGTCGGTGATTGTGGCGTTACTGGAGACATAAGAACGTCACATGCGGTGGCGTTCTGTGTATTTTTTCACTTTATCCATTCATGTGTATTGAACTACCATTTACTTGTTTTTTTATATTTAATCCATAGAAACAATGTGATGAAACAAATAATGACAAGATAAATGATGCGGGGTAGTAGTAAGATCGCACGCGATGAGTATTTTAAGGGAATAAACAATTAAGTTAATATGTTATTTTCTTATCCCAATTGACTTTGACTGTACTTAATACAAATGCATGTATGTTTTTTTGTAGCATTTGGCTGATGAAATGATTGATGAGGTCCAAGAAAATCTTAAGAATCTTTGAGATACCACACTTGCCTTGAGGGATGAGACACCTGAAGAGTTATCAATCCATATGACTTCAGTTTTTACAACTGATCGAGTATGTACTTAAAACTTATACTATTTCAATGTTTGTGCATTTTAAACCTGATTTTTTATTCATTATATTTATATATTGGTCACAGGTATATAATTCGCATGAAGCCGTCATCAAACACCTCAAGGAATTGGCAAGAGCGAATGGTGTCGTCATTGTGATAATGAGATCTGACATGACCGGAAAGGGGACACCGCACATTAAATTCCAATGTGATAGAGATGGAGAGCTAAAGGATCATTGCAAAAGAGGAACGTACGTGTTAAGAGTTGGCACAACGGGAAAGAATAAGCAAAGAGAATCGTCCCTAAGGAAATGCGGATGTCCGTTTCTATTGAAAACCACGACATTGAAAAAGGTGTGGACCGTAAATGTCTTGAATGGTGTGCATAATCACAAAACATTCAAGTATGATGAGAGCCATTCATACCTTTGTCGGATTGACAAAGAAGAAGTTGATGCTGTTGCAACAATGACTCGAATGACATTTTGCCTAGAAATATACTACGGATGTTGAGTAAGAACGATGAGACTAACTGTACGTCACAAAAGGCAATCAATAACGTCGCGCGCTAAGATAAGGAAGAACGATGAGGTTGTTGACAATGATGCAAAGAGGTTTACAATTTGGCGGATAAGACCACATCCTTCGCTTCATTGTAAGCATGATGAGGGCAACGTAGTGAATGATGTTTTTGGGCCTATAACGATAGCTTGTCCTTGCAAGGTGCTTTCCTCACATCACGCTTATAGATTGTACCTATAAGACAAACAAGTACAAGATGCCCCTTTGCATAGTGTTGGTGTTACGTCTACGGACATGTCATTTTCGGTTGGATTTGCACTACTATGTTTGGAGAGGGAATGCAACTACACATGGGCTTTGAATATGCTTCGCCAAGCAATTGGTGACCAAAGCGAGCAAATATGTTGTATCATGACAGATAGGGAAGAAGCTTTAATGAACGCAGTACGGGTGGTACTTCCAAAGCAAAGAACTTGTTATGCTGGTGGCACATCGAGAAAGGTTTGTGTTTAATTTGAAGACGAGGACTACGAGCGAAGGTTGGTAGGATTTAATGTCAGCATGGACAGAGGTTGTTAAATCAAACACCATAGAAGAGCTGAATGAGCGATTGGATGAGTGTAAGAAGACTTTTAGTGAAGACGTCATGACTTACGTTTCATCTATATGGTTGAATGCACACAAGGAGGAATTCGTTTCGGCATGGATGAACTCTGTGTTTTATCTAGGAAACACATCAACATCGAGAGTCGAGGGAATGCATTTAGTGTTTAAAAATTGACTAAAAACCGAGCTTGGGGACTTGGTTGCGGAGTGATAATCCGGCGTTTGCTTTATAGATCAAGATATAAGAAAAATCAAAAAATCTTTTGAGCAGTCCCTTTTCATGGAGTCTAAAAAATTCAAAGATGAGCTGTTGTTTAAAAAGCTTAAACATCATGTATCTATATACATATTGGACTTGATGAATGACAAGTTGGAAAAGACTAATGATAGCAATGTGTTGAATAAGGAGTGTGGATGTATTATTCGAAAGACACACGGATTGCCGTGTAGACATGAGATGACAAGGTTTAAGAAGAAGCCTGGATGCATCCTTCTATCATCGATCGATGTTAATTGGAAGACTCTAGATATCTACGTGCCACTTTTGCATGCCTTAGAAGAAAAATTGAAGATAGAAGACGTGTGGGAGAGACAGAGTTTGATAATGAAGATACGAGACATTTGTCAATCGATTAATACAGTGTTGCAAGAGCCGAAAACGAAAACGACGAGTCGTGGCCGCCTAAGGGATCCGGAAACAAGAGGAAGTTAGTGGAGGACGACTCAACTAAGTAGGAGATTAGTATGTTTGAACGAGTTGAAGAAGAATTAACGAGTGTGAATGACATGATAGCTTGCGAAGAAAATAAAAAGCATTGTCAAGGTTCTCGAGCCCCGACTCCATCTTCATCTCAAGGTGTTTCTTTTGCGAAGAAGAAAAAATCTCCAAGTACTCGGGCGCCATCCAAACGTGCATGTTTCGATAGAATGCCAAAGGTTCCAAAGTTTGAGTCAGCTATATTTTCTACTGTTGGATATATAAATAGGTATCTTAAATATTTTCTAGAAAATGTTCATGAGCACATTTCCTCAAGGTTAATGTAATTCCGGATTGAAATTGCGGCTTTAGAGTAATAACACACGGAATAGAGTTTGAAAAGAGTAATTGACCGATCTATATACTAAATATATGCTTTCCAAAATGCTTTGCGATTGTCAAAATCCCACAAACTCCATAGTCCCTAGCCATGGCGTTTCAACCTTCACCTCATCTTAATTCTCTCCTCTCCAAAGAATGGCGTCAATTACGATCAGCGTTTGCGAAATTCGGCTCGGTGTTCGCGAGTGCGCTTCGACGATTCCGCAACAATCGGCCCCAAATCAGAAGACGAAAGCGGTTTTCCTTCCCTATCCGACTTTATCCATGGCACCTTCAAAGGAGAGCCGGCAATTACACTTCCTCGGGCAATCGAAGAATCTCTGGCAGCGAAATTCCAAAACACTCTTGTAGGGAAATTCTCTGAAGGCAAACTGGAATGGATTCTATTGGCAGATTCATTGTTATACAGAATTTTAAAGGTACCGTGTCAGTTGGTTTAATTGATAGAAAACATGTTCTTCTCCGATTTGAAATCACAGAGGATTATGTTCGATGTTTCTCTCGACCAATCTGGAATGTAGAAGGAAAACCAATGAGAATTTTAAAATGGACCTCAAATTTCCGAGTTGATCGAGAATCGTCTATTATTCCAATTTGGTTGTCTTTGCCTATGCTACCGATTCATTTGGTTAATGAGGGGTTTATTTTTTTCCTTAGTATCATTCTTTTGTAAGCCTAAGGATTGATAATGCTACTGAACTGCTTAAACGGCCCTCGGTTCCTAGGGTGCAAGTAGAATTTGATTTACTAGATTTGGTGCCACCTAGGGTATGGGTTCAAAGTGAAAATGAAAGTGGTTTTTGCCAAACAATTGAAATTGAGAAGGATCTACCCTTATATTGCAGTTTTTGTTGGCATATAGGGCATCAAGAATACTTTTGTACAGTTAAACATCCATAATTACACCACATTTATACTCAAAAAAAAGGTCCAAGCACACACACTGAATACAGGCCAAAGCACCTATCAGAGAAGTTTGGGTGTGAGGCAATAGGGGCAGATAAAAATATGCAAGACAAGTCCAGCACATCTATTGTGCAAGCTGCTGAAAATTTAGCATTAGCAGGGGTGGTAAATCAAATGGTTAAAGGGCATGAAAGTGTAGCTGAGTCAAATGCTTCTGTAGATTCTCAACAGAACCACATACAGGAGCCTTCAACTAAAATGAATGGGCTCATTTGTGATCAATTGGGTGAGGACAAACATATAGGTGATTTGGAAGAGGGTCAATTAGGGGATTGCCCATTTGAGCTAGTAGATTCTACAAAGGTTACAAATATTGGTAAGGGCTTAGCTGATGCAAATGTTGGAAGGGTTGATGCTGAACAGCAAGTCCAGGAGCATGCTGAACTTGTTGTGGAAGTGCCACAAATTGAGAAAAGCTAGCAGCGCAATTCACATCAAGGTAAAAATTCTGAGATCGTTGCTGCCATAGAACCAAAGCAAGCACAAAAGGGTGCTGAAATGGGTGATGATTATTCTTTAGTAACATTGAAAAGTAAGGAAATGGTCCTTCAAAATTCTGATGCTGCAGCAAGTGATCAAGCAGCAATAGGTAAAGTGATGCTGCCTGCAACATCCGGCATTCTGCCTGCCCATAAAGAAGATACGGTTGATGGAAATTATGTTGTGACGTCTATCTATTTTGTAAAGGATTTGAGGTCTCTGCATATTTAACTATAAAAAATTCCTTTGACATGCTTTCTAGACCGGGTACTGTTGGGTGGATTTTGCATCATTAAAACAAAAGAAAATTTATAAAACCTATACTACCATGCAAAACTACCTCCTAACCGGCCGAATACCGGGTAGTTGCTAGTAAAGTTGGATAAGTACGGGTATCGATCCTCAGGGAATTGGGATGCCGAATCTAACCTCATTAATTCCTCTTTATTAACTAAACCTAAACCTAAACTAGAACGGAAAAATAAACTGGACAGAGGATTGTCAGTCCAAAGCCAGGAAAGATCGTTGCGAACTTAACTAATAAAACCAAAACGAAAATAAAACAAACGAAAATAATTAAAACGAACAAGCAATGATCCACCAATTCCCGCAACCATCACCTCACCGAAAGTGATAAGAAGTACAAACATTTATTCACAAGTTACCTTGGATTTAAATCTTATCTAAAGATGCGTTTCCTCTCTCGATTTATCACGCAATTAATTAGGTTACCTCTCGGTTTAACTAACATCTATATGAAGCAAAGATACGGATTTAAAAACCCTAATCTAACAACATTATCCCTCAGCTCTCGTTTGTTGGAATAATTATTGCTACTCTCCTTCACGGTAATCTAATGAACTTATCAACTCTCGTATTTCTAAGTTCTATTAACATCCGGCATAAAACATGAAGGTAGAACAAGTACAACTTGATAAAATAAACGCATACAAAATCTCATCTTTTCCGGTGATGATAATATCCCTCAATCTCTTTCTAAGATAACTTTGTAACGAATTAACTAAAGTTGTGATTCATGATGAACCTAGACTCCTAACCTAACAACTCTCGTTAAAAAGGTTAAAGCTCTAATCTTTTCTATGGTGATCAAGTTTACACCGACTCTCGTCATACGGAAAACATCAACATGCAAAGACATCTCTCGATTGAAATTGCAAGATAACAAATAAACATAGAAAAGAAAGCAACTTTAATTTAAACTTACAAAACATCCAAGACTTGAAATTGAGTTCGTTGCTGAAACAGGTTTCACATGCTCGTTCAGGACGGCTTAGCTCATCCTCAGTTGCAGAAACAGACGAAAAACAAAATAAAAAAAAAAAAAAAAGTGTCTCGATCGACCGGCAGAGCACTCGATCGACCGGCGTCCGGCTCTTGATTCTGCGGTCGCTTCGGTCTCTACAGGGTTATCATGCTCATCGCTCGCATGCGTGCTTATATAGATGCTTTGTTTAAACCGACTTAAGACTTAACAATTATCCTTTTCTTTTAAGGAATAAAAACTAAAACCCTAGTAAGGATAATTCCACATTTATCCCTTCCTTTTAATCCTCTTGGGCGACGTTTGCTTTGGTGGGCGCCCGCCCACTCAAGTTTCGCATGTTGAACGCTGTTCATGTCCTTGGACGTTCGTCCAAACTTCTTCACTTCAACTTCAAATTATTCTTCTTCCTTCCATCTTCTTGAAGCTTCACCCAACCTCGTTTAAACTCCTTCAATGCCATGCAAACGCATTTCTACATTCATGATAACATCGTGCAAAATGTAATATCTCATATATAAAGATATTTATCCAATAAAATCACATAATTAGCCCTAATTTGCACTTAGACACTTTTAAAACTCATTTGCTCAATATTTCAATATAAAGCTCGATTTCTATGAAAATAATATGAATATGGGGAAAATAATTGTAAAATATATCGTTATAAATCGTATAAAAATACCCTTAACAGGTACGGAGTTGAATCAATTGAGTAAAGAAAGCATCCAAGATGAGCTTAAGAACTTAAATTTAGGTTGTCCCAGTGCTAAGAGGGCTGGTTATTCTTCTGATAAAGATTCCAAAGTGAAACTGACTCCCTTTCAGAAGATAACTAGGACTCGCATGAAAAAGAAAATTTTCGATCTGTAGTTTTTCCCTAAAAGCTAGGAACTCGGATTTGTGAGTTCCAACCCTTCTTTTTATGGAATAAAAAAAAACCTTTTTTTCAAAAAAAAAAAAAGAAAAAAGAAGAAGAGAGTAATTGACCAAAGGTGAGAAAAACGGTGTAACATGATATGATGGCAAACAATGATCATTATATGGCCTTATTTGGAGGACAAGAATGGGTCTACAACCAATGCATGTTCTCGGTTGATCATGAAGAAGGAGCGTGCGGAGTGGACAAGTATTTTGACAGTTTCCTTGGTTGGGTTGTGTGCAACAGATATGGTGTGTCATTAAGCATATTGTCTAAAATGCACGGAAATCAAACCATGCTTCCAACTAAGAAAAATACTTCTGTTTGTCCACCTTACCATATATGATGAGTTTTTGCAATGGTAACCATTTTGATCGTTTGATTATGAAAGATAGTTGTCCAATGACTAAGGTGAATGCGGTTTGGAGTACTGTTCGGACGTTGGAAGCAAACCAATGGCATGAGAAATTACGACATAGGCTCGGTTTATGACATGATGTGGTCATGAAACATCATATGGATGAGGGATCATATTGATTTGGAATCGCCGAGTGCCTAAGTATGAAGTTTTTTTTTTATTATATAAATTCAATGTTGTATTTCTACTCATTTTGTGGATGCACAATGATCTACTTTGTAATACTTTTAGATGATACTTTGGAGCTACTTTGATGAATTACGACCATTTTGTGATGTATGCTACTAATATTGATATTTTTTTTTTCATTTATGTGATTTTTCGTGTAATTCTGCACTGTAATGTTGCTGTTTCTTGGGGGTATAATTTTGTGTTTAATATACGTCAACAATTTAGGTTCTATTCCTCAAAACACCATCCATACTGACGCTCATAGTACCGCAGAACGCCCAAATGATGACGCTTTTGAAGATCATAAGAATACCATTCACACTTAAGGGCACCTAAACACTCCCCAGGCTGACGTTCATAGTATTCAAGGTACGTCCACACTGATGACATTTTGAAGAAACAGAAGCAAACTTGTTCTAATCTTTAAAATGTCAACACAAAAGATGTTAATTTTAGATTATGAATGCCAGCATTTCTGACGTTTTAAAGAACATAAGTAATACCTTCTGTTCCTTAAAACGTCAACATGACTGACGTTTATGTTACCATAAAAACGTCCACTTTGCTGACGTTTTGAAGAACGTAATCAATATTGTTCTGATCCGTACAACGTCCGTACCACTAATGTTCATATTACTTCAGGATCACCAGCATATTTAACATTATGCAAAATAGAATCCAAACTGGTCTTGTCCTCTACACGGTACTCACGTCGACGTTGCCATCAACCATAAACGTCACCATGGCTGATGTTAGAAGAAACATAAGCAATACCTTTTTGTACTAAAAAACGTCAACCTCCCTGACGTTCATATGACATGAGAAATGTCTACATGGTTGACGTTTTCCAGAACAGTTTCAATTCCACCCCAGATCCAACCAACCAAAATCCAAATCCAACCAAACCAAAATTTAAATCCAACAAAACTCCAAACACCATAATCCAAAAAAACCTATTAAAAATCCAAAATGAACTCCAATCCAAATCCAGATCAAAGCAATAAAAAGTGGGGATGGAAGTACAAATCCAAACTACAAACTCCAATAAAAATCCGAACACCAAATACCAAATCAAAGTACATGAAATACAGAAATGAAAAGTCCAAATGAAGTACGGAAATGAAAAGTCCAAATGTTCATCAAATGTATCAAAGACCAAAGGCAACTATCTCTTTTTCATGGTCTTTGCACGTTTCTTCGGTCGTTGAACTTCTTTTTGATCTTTGGCTTCAGATTTGACACAGACATCTTCAACATCTTGCGTACATACACTTGTAGTCAGAAACTCGAATGCCATCTCAAGAACCTTCACTAGATCATTTTTGTTTCTTTTTGAAGCATTCACAATCACATTTTCTACAACAACAACTTTAGCTTTGTTTGCCTCATCCTATATGTTAAACAGAAAAAACGTTAATGACATTGAAAAAACAAACACACAGCTGATTGTATATTCGTAAATAGATATGGTCAAACCTCTCTTGAATCTCGCTGCTTCTTTTTGCTCACACCAGTAGGACGACGTACGGCAACACCTCGATATCAGTTCATGTAACCAGCCGTGCATTCCCAATGAAACCTCGCTTTCCCCATTATTTGGACCTTATTTACTGGATGATTCGCAAAATGGATGAAGTCATTGTCACGTGATGAGTGGGTGACATTGTATTGTTTCACCTTCGCGCTTCTATGTGACACTTTTAGAGGAATTGGTGACTGGGTATGGATTGGACATTACCAAACTGACGGACGACACGGTTTGGGTGATACACATCTACAATGTCTAGTGTCCTTATGTAACCATAAATCCACCGTACGTCATCATCAAGCACCGTTCTCACTTCCTGATAAGCATCCCAAACAACATGCAAGATCGAAAATGCTTTAAGTATAACTAAACGAGCCATTATCTTAGTTAATGCGAAGGTTCATGCTTACATCTCGTGCATCCATCAAGTCTAAGTCCTCTCTCAAATGCTTTAAGGATGGAATTGCCACATGATCGTAAATTCCAGTAACAGGTTCCCATATTAATGACCGTACATCTCCTTTTCATTTAAATTTTTGTTCGCCGGAGGTTGCAATACTAGGAAGTGTCGTACACCAATGCTTGTAAAAACATATTACAAAATAGTAGTGTAAGCATTTAAGCATACACAATAAACACAAAAAAAAAAACATTTAAATAACAAGTGTTACCTCTAGCAGTGTCAGGTATCCATAATTCCAACAGTATTGATCCTAGAAGCCTTCCATAGTTACCGGTAAAGATTTGCCAGTGTAGCAGCACCCCAAGCCCACTCACCAACCTTATCTAGATCCTGTAGAAAATGAAGTTAAGGTATGCCTATATCATCTCCACTACGGTCTTGAATCAAAGTACATGCAAGCATGTACAACAAATATCCGTTCATAACTTGATCCACAGTAATGATCGGCGCAGTCTGACCGGTACTGGAACCCTCTTTACTTCGCACACCGTATTTACCCGCAAGGTTGTCCTTCAACCAACTTTTGGACACCCGTAGTCCACCAACATATCCTAACTTATCTGCCACTTGTTCTTTACCAATCCTTAACCAGTGAACAAATGAAACCGGGTTTTTCTCTTTGTCAAATTCAAAGTTCATGGCCTTTCCGACAACCGGTAAGCCTTTGATATATTGGACATCATCTAGTGTGATCGTCATCTCACCGAATGAGAAGTGGAAGGTGTTTGTTTTTGGATGCCACCTCTCAACAAAAGCACTGACGATCACACGATTGGCTTGGTTGTATGAAGAACGTACCAGATTGGACAACGGATTAGCTATCAATCTTGCCTTGAATTCTTCACATTCATTATCGATCTTCCACAGTTTTAGGGAAGATGTGTACTGCTTGCATCCAATTATACCTCGGTCCTCTTCAATTCCACGAAAAGAATATAAAGTTAGATATAAGTTTAAAACAATTTCATAAAATTATACAACTTAAAAAATACCATACATTTGCCACTATTTAACAACCCGTAACCAACATGTTCCTTCCAATCCCCCTCCAACAAAATATCGGTGTCTACCACCACACCATCGTCGCTATCATACTCTAAACACTGAGCTGCGGCTACTTCTGCCTCTGTCGGTGCTCCGGCACTTTTCGGATGCCTGTCATGTAGTGGCCCTAGATGTGGTGGTCCCGGCAAGATCTTGGATGCTGTCCCGTAGTTGCCCGGCTACTGCTCAGTAGTGGCTCTGCAGTGCCGGATGGTCACATCTGTAAGGGCCCCAAAGCAGTACCAAATGCCTCTACCGATGGCCCCGCAATAACAACTCTCTACATCCGTCAGAACCCTTGCACTAAAATCTCCAACAATCTCAATTGCCTCCGTCGTAGCCCCGGCACTAACACCTCAATCGACTCGTTGATGGCCCCGACACTCGAATCTCCAAGCTGTCTCAATCATCCTTTGAAGGTGCTCGCATTCGAATCGTGTCTCCACTAACTCGCGGTGGTGGCCCGGCACTCGAATCTCCAACTGCCTCTCAATCACATCAAGATCCTCGCACTCATAATCGTGTCTCAATGACTCAATGGCGGCCCCGACACTAGAATCTCCAGCTGTCTCAACAACCTCAGCTGTCTCTCCCAATTCTGGCTCGGTTGGCTTATGTACTTGTGCAATCTCGGCTTGCACATTCTTTTTCCGTTTCCGAGTTCTTTGATATGACACATTTATATGTTTAGAAACATTACTAGGCTGAACATGAGCTTCGGGCGGTGCTTCCGCATCACCTTGATCCACTGCGGTACCTTCATCACTATCTTCAAAGCGTACAATCTTACCAGACCTCGTCTTAGTCATAATTTCCTACACATGAGACAAGAAATGAATTGTCTTTCAGATGAGTGTAATCAACTAACAAAGGCAGTCAAAATAAATAAACAAAGCTCATATGAATGCCATAAACCTCATA
This sequence comes from Gentiana macrophylla, assembly GCA_026214975.1. Taxonomy (NCBI): domain Eukaryota; kingdom Viridiplantae; phylum Streptophyta; class Magnoliopsida; order Gentianales; family Gentianaceae; genus Gentiana; species Gentiana macrophylla. The sequence continues at coordinate 18,105,129 of CM047808.1, read as the reverse complement.
TAAGTTGCCATATCAAGGACAACAAAGCAGACTATTAACAGTCTCATATTCAAGGCTAGATAAACTTATACTAAACGTCATATTATTGATCAAGCTTACATACCAATCTCAGTTCAACAATTAAGCATAATATCATATTAATGGACATATCAAAGCAAGACATATGAGAAGGAAACACATATCAAACTTACCAAATAAGGTCCATATAGACTCAAAGACTTTCCATCTTATCCAAGAAGTCAAGATGGCATTTGCTTACTAATTAAATAGCACCCTTAAGGCATAATCTACTTAGTATATATCATCTATATGTATTAAGCTCACATTATTAAAGTTCACATATATCATGTGGCATGTAAGTTTATCATACAAGATTATGTTAGCCAAAACCAAAATAGATTAATAATTTACAAAATTAGATTATCAGGATGTCAGGCTTTGAGCAACTTAAGATTGCATAATATCAGCTCCATTCAATATTTCTTGATTTAAAAGTTATCACAAAAAATCAGCTAGGAAGAAGTTCGAAGAAGGTCAGAAATGTTGATGTGGCTGACGTTTCTGGTTTACCTTCATCGCCAACACAACTGACGTTCTCCAGAACCAGAACATCACTCACAACAACGTCTTTGTGCACAAGGAACATCATCATCAAGGCCATCCAGGTAAGAAATCCTAATGGGTGATTGTGGTCTCGACGCCAGCCTCACTGACATTGTATTTGCATAATGAGCGTCAGTGTGGACGACGTTTCCAGCCCCGTTCGTCTTCTCCACCTACTCGATCGGAATTTGGCCAAAAACTTTAAAAAAACGAATATAAACAACGGAATTTGTACCATTTTGTAGCAAATTTCAACACAAGACGAATAATCAATGTAATGAAACACAAAGAACATACCTTACATAATTTTTGTTTTAAATCATGTTTTAATTTTTTTGTATAAGTAGTTGTTTTAGAGTTTTAAGAAGTGAAGGGACTAAAGTGTAGTTATGTCATAGTTTTTATTTTTATGTGGTATATGAAGTAAAATCGTGGTGCCTAAAAAAAACATTCAAGAAAAAATGTGCAAGTAGTAGAAACTGGGTATCGATAGAACCCCCTTTATAAAACCTCTGCGGCCCTCTTAGCCCATTTAAGCCTTCGGCCCTCTACCCAGTCCATCTACCTGCCTTCTAAACCATTGACCTAGCCTGCCCCACTATATAAACATATAACCCGGTTTCCCCCTATTTCTTCTAACCTTAATCCCAATTTCGGCTGCCTCCGTCTCTAAATTCTATCGTCTTCATTGCACCACCGTTCCATATCAATCATTCAATGCAATGCTCTTGAGTCCCGTAATATCTAGAATTATGTTCATTTATGGAACACTCCTTCATTCCTTATATGATTCATGTCACATTAACCTCGTGTTTATCATTTGGATTCTCAAACCCATTGATGGAAGGCGTAAGATCAAGCCTTTATGGCTCGATTCGTAGACGATTCGATGTTTTTGTAGGTGAATCCTTTCCTTTCATATCATTTCTCTTGATATTTCTCTGATTCAAACTCTTTTTTGCTCTGATTCTTTGTTGTGCTGTGATTGTAGGGTCGATTGACCGAGAAGCACGTGTTAAACGTGAAGTCCGGTCCTATCATTCAAAGATCGAAGACTTGTAACTTATACAACAGCGGGTCTCTCTCACGTGCTCAAATCGGTGAATCTCCACCCGATTTTCTCTGGTAAATCTGCTTGAACCTTCTTTATAGTGTTTTTGGTCTGATAGAGGGTTTCTTAACCCAATGAAGGTATTGGTTTGAGTCATGATCGAGGTATATACCTGTGATGCCTGTGTCGATGGTTTAGGAATGGTTTCATCATGCAGACAAGTGGCGGACCCAAGAATTTTTCATGAGGCCAAATTCAAAAAAAAAAAGTTGAAAAAGATGCAAAAACCAAGTTTTGAACCCATGACCTTAGGATATGTATTCAAGCTTCCAACCGGTTGAGCTAAATAGAGAATTACACTAATAATTGTCTGAAATAATATACATACACAGTTTTAATATTATTATAGGGATATATTAGTAACTTCGTCCAGAAATTTGAGTGGGGTCCATGCACCCGACCCCTACCATGGTGGGTCCGCCCCTGTCATAGCCGTGGTCTAAACCGTTGGTCAGTCAGTCCTTCAACCTTTGATTCAACCAGTGTGTGTGCTTGTCTGCTTGTGTTCTTGGTCAGGTAAAAGACGTGGTTGAGTCTCGTCCAAAGCTTGATTATGTGAAGTCCTAATTCGGTTTCAATTAGTGATATTAGAGGCAAACTCTAAACTACAGTGCAATCACATGCTTATTTCTCCACAATTTTAGCCTGACGGCACCTAGACGGGAATCGCATGATGATACACTCAAAACCCTTGAAGTTTCCTTGTTAGGAAATATCACACGTGCCAAGGTTGTCTAAGGGTTCGAATTATGGTTTCACACTTAGGGTTTAGGGCTCTTCACCCTTAATTCCTATATATAGTCATGTAAATCAAACGATATTTGCATCAGTTGAACAACAAGCAATCCCACATTTTCTTACTTTTCAAATGTTTCCTGTTCTTTGTGAAAGAGCCTGAAGTGTGGCAGTGAGTTTGAATGCTTGGCTAAGTAGTTCAAACTCTGTCTGGTATGGAGCAAGGCTATTGAAGCATTCTGCGGTCAATAGCTCTGTGGTTTCAGGATCAGAAGTGGTCAAGTGTCTGGTGTTATTCATCTGTTGAGATTGAAGGTACTTAGACTTGTCACTGTAGTTTTACCCTTTTATCTTGTTGTTTTTCTATCTGCTTGTACTAGCCGTGTTCTTAGTTGTTTGCCCAATAGTTAAGTTGTTTTTGTTTGCTGTCTTATCAAGTTTGCCCTGGTGCTGGTCTAAGTGTTTACTAAAGATCAAGATAGACTTGACCCTAAAATTGAGACACTCTTTTGCTAAAGAGGAGCAGTTCAATGGAAGGCCGACTCTCAGTTTGTGGCAGTTCACTGGTCTATTTGCTCTTGTGTACACCACATTCAAGTAGTTGAAAGATTGGTTGAGTGTGAGTCCTATTCTTTTTGTCTGTTGCTGTGAACCTGTCCGTTTGTCCTCCTTGTGGTTCGGTATCCAAGATCAAAGAAGAATCTGGATAGTATGAATCAAACAAGGCCTAGAGAGGATAGTAGCTTGTTGATTCATATGTATGGAATTCTCTGATCCTGAGTAAGTCTGTACATAGGTTTTGGTTCTGACTCTGCTTGTCCCAAGGCTTGTCAGTAAAAACCAGTATTGTCTGATCTAAGTAAATCATGACCTGCTCCTTTTGTGCCTCTGATGATAAGTCTGAGCACTGTCTTGTGGATAAGACTGGGAAGGCTGATCACTTGGATCCTAGAAAATAATTTGGCTTGTCTGAAATGCCTTGGCCTTGGTCTTTTTTAAACCTTTTGCTTGTCGGGAAACCTTGAAGGCTTGCTTACCTTGTAAACTGCTTTATGAGTTTTTGCCCCCTCTGTGCAACAACCTTGTGATCTGCTGATCTATTATACTATAATGATCCTTGCTGCTGCATATAAGTCCTTGCCTGCTGACCTGAAGTGCTATGTTGCAGTTTTATCTTATAGCCTTAGATCTGTTGTGCCTTGCACACAACCCTGATATAATAAGTGTTGTCCTACTCTGTTGGGTCTTGGACATCACTTGTATATCACATTTGAAGTGTGCCAGTGGAGTAGAGTCAACTGTGTAGTTGCCTTGACAGAGCTGCTGACCCTGTTGTGATCAACCAAACATTTTGTTCCTGATAATCCAATCAGACCTCAGTCTGGATAGATTATCAGCCTCAGAATACTACTGATTGGTCAGCTTAAGATCAGTTCTGTCCTTGTTTATAACCTTACTTATGTTCTGATTTGTATTGTTGATATTGCGGTGAATACCAGATTTATGGTAACAGGTTTATATCGAGGATATGTGGTTGTATGTGGATGATTTCTCCGGAGAGAAGGTGGCGGATATCTAGAACAAGGCTGTCGGACTAATGCTTATGAGGGAAAACACGAGTGAGTTGACAAATTGACAGAGTAGCTCTGTGTATTTTAGTTCTTGGACGCTTTCTATTACATTATGATCCCATATATATAGGCTAAGACTAAGTCGGTTGGACTAAGTCGGTTTACTGTTCATGACAAGACAATTAAAAGAATATAATTAGAGATAATCATACAAATGTCTACAGTAGATCGCCAAATTGCCGGATAAGTATGGCGGACAACGGACTCCTTTGTAGGTCGGACTCATATTTGCCTTGTCTTGAAGTAAGCCTGGCTATATGGGTAGCTATCACACGGAGTGGAGGGGTCCGGCTTACGGCCAGCGGATAGGATCCGGCTTACAGATAGCGGATAAGACCCGGTTTACGAACGGCGGGTAGGATCCGGCTTATGAATTGCGGACTAAGGGGATGGAGGCCCAAGATCGGTTATTGAGCTATGAAAATAGGCCCAATCTAGATGAACATAGCCCCAATCTAGTTCGGGCATATCAATTGTAAACTGTTTGAGTTGAACTTTGATATGCAGTTGAACAGTTCTATAATAGCTTGATATCTTTTGCTAAAGTTTTGAATTTGTAATAGTTTGTAATTAATCTGAACTGAACTCTAATTTTGTAATAGTCAATTTACGTGATTGAACAGGTTCTATAATGACCTTATATGTCCTCAATCAGATTGAATCTTTTCTGTCATTATTGTATTTAGGGGTGGAATCGGGTCGGGACCCGACCCGTAAACCACCTACCCGAAACCCGTCCCGACAAGATTCAGGATTCCATTTTTCTTCCTGACCCCGTACCCGATAAGCGCCGGGTCCCGACAATCGGAATACCCGAACGTTCGGGATACCGTCGGGTCGGGAATGAGAGTCCCGAACATATAATGTTAAAAAATATTCATGTTAATCTAAAAAATAACAACAATTACTTGATCAAAACAATTGTTCAAAAGGCGGGGCCGGAGAAATGAGTTAACGACGACAGAGTCGACGGCCGGTGGAGGCGGGTGGCTTCTGTGAGGAAGAACACTCTGGAATATTAGAGAGCAGAATAGAGGTGCAGAGAAAGTGAGAAACAGAGAAGAAGAGAGGTGCAGAGAAAGCGCGAAATGGAAGAAGCAGAGAGTGTATTAGGTTTATGTTTTTAGTATTTAGTGTTGTTGTATTTATATCGGATGAAAAATGATATATATATATATATATTCGGGTCGGGATCGGGAATTCGGCGGGATTAAGTTTCATACCCTATCCCTTTCCCGCATTTTTCGGTTTGGGAAAAATCCCGAACTTTCAGGATCGGGATATTTCAGGACAAGATCGGGACGAGATTCAGGACGGTTAGGGATTATCGGGAAATTTGCCATCCCTAGCTGTATTAGAACTTGTTTATATATGTGATATTCTGCTTTGCTGTTTGAATCCATCTTGATTAGTTTTCTGCATTCAATTTGATAATCATATAACCTGTGTATCACCTAAGCTTTAATCAGAATCATTAGTTTTGGTTATTGTGGGGAATGTTTTCACACAGTAACTGTCAAACAGAGTAACTGAAAAATGGTTCGAATCTATTGCAAAAAATGTTGACGTGGAAATGGCTGGGCTGACATGTCAATTTTCGGATGACATGGCACTACGATTGGCCGGAAAATTAACCCAATTAGCATTTTCTGGTGTGTAGGACCATGACAGCGTCAGAATCATCACAAACGTGTTTGGAAAGGGTTTGAGGATGTAGTGACATGTTCTGAGGCATCTCAATGGATTACTGACATGGGAGGTGAAATAGAGTCATTACTAAAGAATCAGACTTGGGATCTGGTCAAACAGCCACAAGAAATGAGGATAGTCACTTGTCAATGGGTCTTCAAGAAGAATGAAGGAGTGACATCTGCTGAGGGAATCATGTATAAGGCATGTTTGGTTGCAAGGTTTCTGTCAGAAAGAAAGGGTGAACGAGATATTCCCACTAGTAGTCAGACACGCTTTCATCAAAGGGTTACTAGCAATGATGGTACATCAGGATCTTGAAATTGAGCAGTTAGATGCAAAGACAACTTTTCTATATTATGAGGTAGATAAGGAGATATACATGACTAAGTCAGAGACGTTCCAAGTTCCTGGGAAGGAAGTATATGTTTGCAAGTTGAAGAAGTCCTTGTATGGATTTAAGCAAGCTCCAAGGCAGTGGTAAAAAATGTTTGACAGTTACATGATCCAGCTGGGTTATAATAGAAGTTCATATGACTGTTGTGTTTATCACAGTTAGCTGAGAGATGGACCACACATCTATCTTGTCCTGTATGTGGATGACATGTTGATAGCTGCAAGAGAGAAGTCTGACATTTAGAGTTTGAAGGACCTTCTCAGTGTTGAATTTGAGATGAAAGATTTGGGTGCAACAAAGTTTGGTGGTGGAGATCTTTAGAGATAGGAGTAAGAAGAAGCTTTTCTTGTCTCAGTAGGTCTATATTCAAAATATTTTGGCCAAGTTTGGCATGTCTGCTGCTAAGACAATAGATACTCCTTTGGCATCCAATGCTCATTTATTCATTTATGCTTCACAGTCAGCTGATTCGTTTATGCTTCACAGTCAGCTGAGGAGAAGAACTACATGTCAATAGTTCCCTATACTAGTGTAGTAGGCACTAGGCAGTCTGATGTATGCCATGGTTTGCACTATGCCCGATCCGACTCAGCGATCGATGTTGTGAGCGAGTGTTAATGTTTCAACCTGGAAAGAAACACCGAAAGCCGTGTGAAAAGGATGTTCATGTACCTTAAGGGTACAACAGATGTTGGACTAATTTATGGAAGTTATATGGACAACAATAAATCAATGACTAGTTATGTTTCACTTTGGGTGATGTAGCGGTCGACTGGAAGGCAACCTTACAGGCAACAGTAGATTTATCAACTACTAAGTCAGAATACATGACTCTTACTGAAGTAGCCAAGTAGGGCATCTGGTTGAAGGGATTGGTAGATGATTTGGGTCTGCATCAAGATCAAGCTGAGATATTGTGATAGTCCGAGTGAAATATGTTTGGCTAAGGATCATGTTCATCATGGGGAAACCAAGCATATAGATGTGAGGTATCATTTTCTAATGAATGAGTAGAGAATCCGGTGAGGAAGATCAACACTCATGATAATATCTGCTGATATGCTCACCAAATCTGCTCAATAAAGCAAATTTCGGTTATTGTATCTGGGTTTGCTCAACATCCGGAGCTTATAATCTGAATCGGAATACTCAACCGAGGGCATGTCGGTTGAGTGCTTCAACATGGAAAGTCCGTACAATACATCGGCATTGACGAATGCATCCGTACACATACGTCTGAATTATGCAATCTGTTTCGCTTTGAACGGGAGTTCTAGTAAAGGTGGAGATTTGTTGTCAAATGTGACTTGATCTCTATGTAATCTGGTGGTCAACTTAGTGATGGTCAGCTAAGAAGAGTATTCAAGTCTTAGAGGTCAGTTGAGTGATATGGCGGTGAGAATTAATTGCATTAGCGAGAGCGCTTTCTTTGAGTTTTGAATCTTCTTTGAGTTCTATGTAAGAGATGCATGGTTACATAGCTGGTGACTCAGCATCCAGGGCATTTATGGGAATTCCGACAGTGCCATAATGACGGCTAGAGTTAGGATTCCAAGGTTATGAATACCCAATCTTGTAATCAACGTAGTGTGTGAATCTTTATAACTTTCCGTGCATAATGAAATATCTTCTTTTCTGTCCGTGGAGTAATCGGCACAACACCGGATACCACGTTAAATCCGTTGTGTTCTATTTGTTTCTGTTTTCTATTTATTATTACGTTAGTTTGCATCTGTTTCCACAATCTTGGATTCCTATCTGTTATAACACACAAGCTATACATTTGCTCTCCACTACCAAAGAATGAACACCCTGTCAGTCAGCTTCCACAAGGGCCAAGAAGATAGAACGAAGCTTAATAAACTCTATCGCATCACCCATCATAATGATAAGCAAATGAAGCAAGTACAACACATTGACAATCCCTAAAAAGGATGCCAACACCCGCCCTAGACTCCACCACCGACGCATCCACATTACATTTCACCATCCCCTCCCCCGTTTTCTCCCACCAATATGCTAAATGCTGCCTCGAGGAGTGCACGCAAAAGGCCTCCATACCCTCGACATACTCACAAGATGCTGTAAAGAGTGTGCACAAACAGCTGAAACATCTATTGGCTTGACCTAATTCAAAAACTGCAGAGCATCGCGCCTTCCAAATACCCCACAATAGCAAGACAAACTGTGCCACTTCTGCCATCTCATATTCCTCTTCCAAGCACATAAAGAAGTCCTCAAAGAAATATGAGTGAAAGCACTCCAATGCCTCACTGAAAGGCGATGATCTCCAAATTCTACTCGCCAACTCACATTCAAACAACATATGCTTCATAGTCTCGACTTCCTCTCCACATGCCAAATAAACATCATCCCTCAGTCCTCTTCGCAGTAAGCCGACCTGATAGCAAGTTAGTCATGGAGGAACCGCCACGTAAAGTGCCGGACGCGCGGCTGCATTAGCAACTACCAATACACCCTCCGGACCCTTTCTGCTCCAGCTGACGAAGAGGGTCTCGGAACTATTAGTGAAGGCCAGTAGAGAGAAAGAGCCAATAAAATATCCATACTTAACCGTGTAAACACCCTTTCATTGAAGTATCACATTCATTATTATTTATTGCTTTAAAATAGGTTGCGAGATAGCAATTTAGTTTCAAATTGTTTGAACGACCTGTTATCTATCGATAGTTGAGATTTACGATCAATGATTTATTTATTCATAAAAACTTTAAAAAGTGCAACTAAGCCAAACCATACCCGACGGAAAAATTATATTAACCTTACAATGATACGGTTTCAATTTACAAATTACAAACCATATAAAATAGTTTGTTATATAAACAGAAGAAAATCGGTCAAATATAATCATCTTCACCCTTAATAAAATAGTAGAAAGTCTGATTGAAGTGTTGTTCTTATTATTATTTCAGCACTACTTTTAGCTCTATGGATAACGTCTTGCCACTCAAATTCATACGGAATATTTACTTGTTGCTCGGTCCTCCTCGTCCTTCTTGTCGGATCGCATTTGGCGGCGAGCTTGTAGTTTTACCAGTGTGGCAAAATGGGAAGCACTTCATGTGGAAATGTTTGCATGACTGCCTTGCAGTAGGGACCACCTCACAACGACGTGGCATAGAAGAGGGCATGTGTAAGCCATGTGGGCATGCTGAGGAGGATGTGTATCATACTCTCTTTTCTTGTGCTATACCCAGGGAAGTTTGGTCTCGGTTATGGAGCTCGGTCTTGGAATCTGGCATGCGCTCTAGCTCAAATTTCGCCCCTCTCTTGCATTATCCGTGTGATGCCTGTGATGCAGAGGAATTGGGTATACTTGTTACCACGATGTGGTATATGTAGAAGGCAAGGTGTGCATGGTTGTATGATGATAAACCGGTCAACATTGGTGGCCTGATTGCGCATGCGAAGGATGAAGCAATTGAATTTATCCGCTATGGAGGCGCTTAACCATGAGGGGCTCATTGAGCAAACTATCTCTGGCAATTTGGATAGGGAATTGTTGAAACTCTCAACGATCTTACAAGCCTTAGTTCTGGCGGCTTCTAGAGGGGTTTTTCGGATTATTATTGAGACTGATTCTTTGTTATGCATTCAGTGTATCCAGACATCAAGCGACGATTTATCTTCCATGAGATGCTTGGTTTTGGATTGTTTGAGTTTGGCACGGGCTTTCTGCGAGTGCGCCTTTTGTTTTGTTAAACAGTCGGACAATAAGCTGTCTATGTTGGGTTTAGTAGATTGAACTCTGTTTCATCCACAAGATATAATATATGCGTGTCTTTTAGATATATATTGCTTAATAAAGTTTTACCTCTATTATGTCTTTAATTTATTTTATCAGCTCGATGCTATCTTTTCATTTGGAAATAATTTTATTTAAATATTATAAAAAGCTTGTTCGACTGACATCACAGTCTAGATAAAAATACATAAACATTGTACACTTCAAGGAAAATATTAGTTTACAACAAATATTTTTTCAAAAAGTTAAAAAATAAGACCAAAAAAAAAATATGCGAGGTTTTCCATGTCCAATTTAAGGTGGAATTATAGACACGTTACGTTCAGTTTCTGCATTAGTATGACTGCTTATGTCACAGGTGATGAAATACTTCTTAATATTGCAGGAAAACCCCCCAGTCACATTTAGTTTGTTAACGAAAACAAAAACAAAAATAAATTATTAAATTTTGCAGCTGTCGAAAATATAGAGCTATTTCCTGCCAGCTCTCCTACTACGTAGAACCAATGGGTTTAACCATTCCTAATTTCCGTAAAAGAAAAAAAAAATTCCAACTTCTTTATATTTTCACCATATTCATAATATGTTTCATTCATATTTTTCACCATATTCATAATACACGACACCGTTTTAAGTTGAGGGGCTTGCTGGTTCAAGTGGGTGTGGAAGATAAATTAAATTTATTCCCTGGAAAAGAACCCTTTTTCTTTTGGGTAAATAACCTTTTACCCCCTCGTGGTTTGTCAATTAAAACTTTTACTCCCATAAATCGTTTAAAAATATACTGGTTCGCTCCTCCCTGGTTTTAAACAATGGAAAATTAGGGATAAGACACAATCAAATATTTTTAAGAATATGACACAATTCACATATTTTTATAGGGAGAAGACAATCGCATAATTTTTATAGCGAGAAGACAAACAATGAATCCTTAAAATCGGTGAATCTCCCCAAATAATCCTCGAAATCGGTGAATTTCGATGGTGAATCCCGAAAATTAGTGAATTTCGACGATGAATTTTGAAAATTAGTGAATTTCGATAGTGAATTTCGTCAATGAATTTAAGCAATGAATTTCGAACACAAGTGAATTTAAACGAATGAATAAATAGTTTTGTCTTTTATCGCAAAAGTTTTAAAAAACTGTCCTTCTACTCAATTGATGAAATATTTCTGTCCTCCTCCCTCATTCCCCCTTTAAACAAACCATCAATTCTAAATTCCGGCAAATATAAGAAAATATTATGTCGGAATATTCCATTTTTAAATAATATACCATTTTTACCCTCAATCTTATATTTATTTTTTATTATTTAGAAAACTCTTTCTTTGTTAAACAGCAGCATCCATAATTTCCCTAATTTAACTTCTAAAAAAAAAGCCTCTTCCCCAGCAATTCCTCTTCCCCTCCCTCCCGGCTGCAACACACCCAGCCTCCTAATCTGCTATTCAGCCTGGTCTGCCCTTTTCTTCCCCCCACCCACATCCAACCACATTGCACTTCAACCATGCCCACCTATTTCTTCAAACGCCTTCTTTACCAACCACCCCCTCCCCCACTGAAAAAAAATTAAAAAGAAAATAAAATCAAGCATCCCGTACAAAATAAGCTTCCCATTTTGTTTCTTTCCTGCAAATTCGAATAAGACTTTTTTTTATTTAATTTTTTTTGTTGTTGATTTGAAAGATTTATGTGTTTTGAGTTCTTTTCATTTCAATTCAATTCTAAAGAAAATGGGTTTTGGGGAGATGTCCAGCATAGATAAATAGCTGGGTGCTAAATGAGGGGAAATGGGTCTCGAAGTGACGATACTTGAGTGGGTAGCGGGGGAGAATATTTTAGACGGAATATGGTCGTCGGGAAGATGTTTGGGGATGTTCATTTTGAAAATTGCTCGTATTAATATTCGAGACTGGCCATACCAGTTGCCAAAAAATAAGAAGCAGAGTACGCACGAGGTTTGCCAATTGAAGTCAATAGCAGCCAGTCGCTGGCAATTGCAGTCAATCGCAGCCAGTCGCCGGAAAACGCAGCCTCGCCACTCTAGTCCATCATCGCGGTTGTGCTTTTCTTTTTTCAGAACAGTTTGACGATTTATTGATAAGAGAAATGAGTTGGGTGTTTTAGATAATTGAAAACTAAGGGTAAAATGGGGATAACAAAAAAATTAAGAATATTCCGACGGAATATTCTATAGTATTAGTCTGAAATTCTATTTGATGGTTTGTGGAAAACTCCAGGGAGGCAAACCATATATTTTTAAACCACAGGTGGGCTAACACTTCGTTTGGCAAACCACGAGGGGGTAAAAGGTTATTTACCCTTTTCTTTTAAAGAAAAAAGATTTGTACTTTTTGACAATTCATTCAGTGTGCAGATCTCTTATTCTTCAGTTTTGTGTAAGGTCGGTATCTGTTTGAAAAATTATAATCATGTTTTCTTTTTACATTTATTTTAGTGTATTTAATGGATGTCCCAATGTTTCTATTTTTGGAAAGATGAAAATCTTTGTTACATAGGAAAATGACAGATTATTGCTTTGAATTTTATGCAAAATACTTAATTGGTGGATGATGGTAATTCACAATGGTTAATTATTTTTGTGTGTTGTCAGTGTCACAACTCAAACAAGAATTGAGAAAATTTGTTTTGTTATTTTTTTGTACTAGGATCCAGCAAACAATAGAAAATCGGCGAAACAAGAGCATTTGAAAACTGCAAGTTACTCCACATAATGGGTCGAAAATCGCAACAATTAACAGAGGTATATATATACTTTTGTTAACACCTTTCATTTTCTTCTTCTCCATAATGGAAAGAATATATATATATATATATATATATATATATATATATAAAAAGTCAATTTAGTTTTTTGGTTTTGTTCCATAATATAAGTTAATTTAGATAATCAAGGAATGATTTATTACATTTTATTTCTTTTACCCTCATTTATTATTTATCCACCCACTTTAATATATTTTCACTAGTTTACAATAATGACAATGAAAGGTTATTTTAGACTTTTTAATCAAAATTAATCCCACACAACCCAATTTAACTAACTTTCTTAATCTATTTGAAAACATCAAATGGATTTATATTTTAGGACGGAGGTAGTATGTATATATATATATATATATATATATATATATATATATAGGAGGATTGATTTAAAAAGACAAAAAAGAAGGGAAAAATAAGTATCAGACATTGTAATATAAATTGGAGATAAAGACAAATTCATTGTTCATACACCTAAATTCACTGTTTGCTGCAGTGAAACTGGACTCAAAGTCAATGTTTCACTATTCCATTCTTACAAAAATGACCTCGAAAATAATATTGAAAAAAATATCAAATGAAATGTCTAAAATAAAGAGGACGAAAACATGAAAAATGTGATGCATTTCGAGAATCAGATTAAAATATATATTCGTTTTAGTAGTTGAATACGATAAAATTTAAATAGCAGTGGAATTACTCTTTGCATATTTCTATGTTTATATTTTCTTTTTTGACAATAAGCTCATATATATATTAAAGTTAATATTTTAGAGAAGTTGTTTGTTTAGGATGAAAAAGAAGCACGATGGCTACGTCGTATATTGGCGAACAGGGTGTCTGCTAGACAAACAATACGGCGTAGGCGGGTAATAATATCATATATAGCTCGAATTCTCTTAAGTTTAATTATATATAATATACCATATTCTTTGATTTGAGTTTCTTGAATTATTTTTTGAGGGTTAGTTTCTTGAATTTGGGAATATGTGTTTTAACACTTGAAACTACTCATATATTCTTTATGTGCTTGATTCTGTATATATTTGTACATCACCGATTACGGGAAGAACTCGAACTATTCTTGTATATTGGAAAATGAAATGATTATTTAGTGCCAACAAGCTAGTGAAGTTTTTTTTTTTTTTGGGCAGGCTATGCTTGCAGAATTAAAGCGAAAAACTGCTGATCTGGAGTGTTGAAGATATAATCACTAATACTGATATTGTTAATAATTAGATATTGTATATTTACTTTACTACCCATTGTACTGGTATATATATACCCACTGTTGTAACACTTTGATTCATAATACAAAACACAAATTACTACTACGTAGATCGTGGCCTCTCATGATCCAAAATCAAAAAAAAAAACAACCCTACCTGCATCGTCTTCACCATCTGCGCTCATCATCATGTCCGACGATGGCTCCTCCACCGTGGCGTCGCCAAAATACCCAACCTTTACTCGTTCCTCCTCGCTTCACATCACCAAATTGACGCGTGGCAACTACAACCTATGGCGAGCTCAGATCTTGCCCTACCTCCGAGGACAGGGAGTCTTCGGTTTCATTGATGGATCCATACCCCCGCCGCTACGTACCCTGACCACCGCCGCCGGAAAGACTGAAGAAAACACCGACTATGATGATGACCTAGCGGCCTGGACTAAAACCGACCAGATGATACTCTCCACGATCACCTCCTCCTTGTCCGACGAGGTGCTCCTCCAGGTCTACACCGCCACGACTTCGGCTTCCATCTGGGCAGCCCTTCAAACGTCTTTTGCGTCACAAAGCCGGGCAAAATTGGTTCAACTGCGAACCGAGCTTGCTTCCACCAGGAAGAACGAACTCTCCGCCACCGAATACTACTTCAAGTTGAAAAATATTGCCGACGAACTCCACCTAGCCGGCCACCCACTGTCTTCCGATGACTTCGTGGCTTACTTACTTGCCGGGCTCGGTCCCGACTATGACTCCCTCGTCACCATGGTCTCTACTCGCGATTCATTGACAGCCGATGAGCTTTATGCCCTGTTACTCACCACCGAGAGCCGCATTCAGCACCACCGCCCAACGCCAATTGCCCCTCTCTCGGCCACCGGTTCGGCTCAGGCCAATTATGCCCGCAACAGCACTTCCAGCTGCTCCAACAACACCCCGGTAACTCCTTCAATAACCGTGGTCGAGGCCACTCTCCCAACTATAGGGGGCGTGGTGGGCGTGGTCGCGGTCGTGGAAATCCTCGTCCAATCTACTAATACTGGTAACGATTCTTCCCCTATTTGTCAAATTTGTGCTAAAGTAGGGCATACTGCCCATGCATGTTACTACAGGTATGAGCACTCTGTGACCCGCACCAATCCGCCCCACCCCGCACCCGTCCCCAAGCTTATGCCACCCAACCCCACTATAACCCAAACTCAATGGCTTCCCGACACCGGTGCCACGCATCATCTCACCAATGACTTCCGCAACCTAAACGTCCACTCTGAAGCTTATGATGGTCCTGAGCACGTACACATCGGCGATGGTTCAGGTTTGCCCATCTCTCACTATGGCTCGTCCACATATTACTCACACCCACGCACTTATCACCTTTCTAATGTCCTTGTTTCCCCCGCTTTAACACGCAATCTATTATCAGTTCAACGTTTCTGTGCTGATAATTCAGTGTATTTTGAATTTCACGACACTTTCTTTCTTGTGAAGGATTACACGGGAACCATTCTTCTTAAAGGCTTTGTTCAAGACGGTCTCTATCACTTCCCCAGACTTACCCGAAGTCCTGTCCAAGCGCATCACTCTTCGTCCAGTTCAACCACCACGTGGCATCACCGTCTTGGCCATTGCTCTCATCCTGTTCTTCGTCAGGCCTTAAGTAGTTTATCTATTTCTCTTTCCAATAAATCACCGGATGCGGTTTGTGCTCCGTGTCAACTTTCAAAAAGTCATCGTCATACTTTACGTACTTCTGAGTTTACCTCTAGTTTACCTTTGGATTTAATTTATTCTGATGTTTGGGGACCTACTGAATCCTCTCTTTATGGCAATCGTTATTATGTGAGTTTTCTTGATGATTATACCAAATACATATGGTTTTACCCTATAAAGCGAAAGTCTGACGTTGAGCTTCTCTTTCCAAATTTCCTATCACTCATTGAACGACAATTTAATACCAAACTCAAGGCTATTCAAACTGATTGGGGTGGCGAATACCGTCACTTTGAACGTACCTTAACTCACCTTGGCATTCACCATCGTCGCTCCGCCCCTCATACGCACGAACAAGTTGGCGCTATCGAACGCCGCCATCGCCAAATAACCGAAGTTGGACTCTCCCTTCTTGCCCACTCCAATCTCCCTCTAACCTATTGGGAAGATGCATTCACCACAGCCACCTATATCATCAATCGTTTACCTACTCGTGTCCTAAACAACAAGTCACCATTCGAGCTTGTCTACAACCGCACTCCTGATTATTCCTTTTTCAGAGTCTTTGGTTGTGCCTGTTGGCCCTACCTTCGCCCCTATAACCGTCACAAAACCGATTTCCGCTCCAAAACTTGTATTTTCCTTGGTTATAGTCCTTCCCACCATGGCTATAAGTGCCTTGACCTCTCCACCGGTCGTCTCTACATCGCCCGTCACGTCATCTTCGATGAAAATGTCTTTCCCTACACTCCTGCGTTGCCCACCCCTTCTCTCCCCACCACTACTGTCTCCCTACCATCCTTCTTACCATCCAACCCTTCGGCTGCTCGTACCACCACTCACAAACCCAAACCCCCCCCAACCAACCCTCCACCCGAAAACCCCATCCTACCCGAACCAACTCCACCAACTCCACCCGATCCTACTCCACTTATCCCACCCCCGCCCACCTCTCCACTACCGAGCCCCCCCTCCCACCTCCTCCTCCACGTCACCCTATGACAACTCGTACTCGAACCAAAACCCTCACACCCAAACAAACACCGGACTTTATCCGCTACCCATTACCCAAAGCCCTTGTCACCACTACTACAACCCTTGACCCCACCTCCTACACCGAAGCATCCAAACACAAAGTGTGGCGTGAGGCCATGCAAGACGAAATTAATGCTCTACTTCGTACTAACACATGGGACCTAGTGCCCTATCGCGCAAACATGAATGTCGTCGGTAACAAATGGGTTTTTCGCACCAAGCACCATGCGGATGGTCACATTGAACGCCACAAAGCCCGCCTTGTTGCCAAAGGATTTCATCAGCAGCGGTATTGATTACACCGACACGCTTAGTCCGGTTGTGAAACTCGTCCTTACGCATTTTGTTATCTCTTGCTACTTCACAGGGATGGCTGCTTCGTCAAGTTGACATTCAAAATGCGTTCCTTCATGGTAATCTGACAGAGACGGTTTATATGATGCAACCCCCGGGGTTTGCTCACCCTGATCATCCTGACTATGTCTGCCGCTTGAAGCGGAGTTTATACGGTCTTAAACAGGCACCTCGCGCATGGTTCTCTCGGTTTACTGATGTTCTCACCAAGTATGGCTTTGTGGGCTCCAAAGCAGATACGTCCTTGTATGTTTACTCTAGTGGCACTATTCGACTTTATATCCTTATTTATGTGGATGATGTAATCATCACAGGCAATAGTTCCTCTCACGTGGAAGAGGTTATTCGGTTTCTTGGCACTCATTTTCCGGTTAAGGATCTTGGCACCCTGTCCTACTTCCTTGGCATTGAAGCACTTCATACACCGGATGGCTTATTTCTCACACAACGTAAGTACATTTTCCAATTACTGCGAGAGGCCAATATGGAGAAATCGAAACCCCGCCGACCCTCATGGCTTTGCCTCCGCTGCCTACATCATGATCCGGGGCCCTTGTTCTCGGACCCTGCCCTTTATCGTGCAGTTGTTGGCGGTCTCCAATACTTGAGCTTTACTCGTCCGGACATTGCCTTTGCGGTTCATAAGGCTAGTAAGTTCATGCATGCACCGACCGAAGCACATTGGTTAGCGGTTAAGCGTCTACTTCGGTACCTCAAAGGCTCGATTTCTGAGGGTTTATATTTCTCGCGCCGCTCCACGTTACACTTGCGGGCCTACTCCGATTCTGATTGGGCTGCTGACCCGGATAATCGACGCTCTATCGGTGCTTACTGCATTTTTCTCGGTGCTCATCTTATTAGCTGGCGTTCCAAACAACACTTCACCGTTTCCAAGAGCAGCACCGAAGCCGAGTACAAGACCCTCTCCAACACTGCATCTGAATTACAATGGATTCGCAGCCTCCTCGCCGACATGCTTGTCCCTACACCTACCCCCACACTTTGGTGTGATAACATTGGAGCCACGTACCTCGCTCACAACCCTGTTTTCCACGCTCGCACCAAGCATATTGAGATCGACTTTCACCATGTTCGCGAGTTAATTGCTGCCAAGAAGCTCACTGTTTCCTTTCTCACCTCAAAAGATCAACTTGCGGATCTCCTCACCAAACCGTTGGGAAACCCACGCTTTGCTACCTTGAAGAACAATCTCCGTGTCCACTCTTTGCCCACGGGATTGCGGGGGCGTGTTGAAGATATAATCACTAATACTGATATTGTTAATAATTAGATATTGTATATTTACTTTACTACCCATTGTACTGGTATATATATACCCACTGTTGTAACACTTTGATTCATAATACAAAACACAAATTACTACATGGAGATGGTGAATGAGAATTTAAAGAGGGTAATTTGAAAATCCTGGATAAAAATTTTTTCCAATGAAATTTATGGTTCACTAGATTAATTTTAGATTTGATAATTTGATGTGTAGGGTTTTGTTTGAGCCTAAATGTTAAAAGGGACAAAATAGATATGAAAATAAACATTTAGTCCAGTGAAATATTTTCTATGTAAAAAATGACAGTTTTATTCCACTGAATTTTGCAATTTCTAAACGTTAAGGGTGATTGCTAGAATGTAACGAAATGGAATGAAACTGATGTAATGAAATGCAATGGAATGAAATGAAACCGATTTCATTCTGATGTTTGGCATGCAATAGAATGTAATATGCAAGATTGTATTAGATGTGACAAGTAACACGGTGGGTGGTGAGCGTGTATGATAACGAGTGTAGCAAGCGGAAGTGGGTGGCGGAGGATGATGTAAGGTGTGCGATAGTAGTGGTTGTGGTGGTGGTTGTGGTGTGCAATAGTGGTGGTTGAGGTGGTGGTGATTGTGGTGTGTGCTGGATGTGGTGGTGGTGATGGTGGTGGTTGTGGTGTACGATACCATTGGTTGTTATAGCGGTGGCGGAGGTGGTGGTGGGTTGTGATGGTTGTGGGTTGGGTTACGATGGGGGATGGTGACTTGTGCTGAAGGTGGTGACCGGGTAGGCGGCAGTGGTGGAGGGTGGTGGTGGATTGCGGTGGGATGGGCAGGTGCCATGGGAGGTTGCGGGCGGGCGGGCGGTGGTAGTTGATTTTTTATTACTAGGTTATGGTTATATTTCATTCCATCAAACCATTCCGTCCATTTTTTGATAGAATGAAAATGTTAAAAAAATCATTCCAATGGAATGAAAACTCATTTCATTCTCTCGCAACCAAACACGCCAAAATGATGGAATAGAATAAAAAAAGCATTTGATTCCATTCTATTCAAGCAATCCAAACGTACCCTATCGTAATTCTTTAACCAAATTTTCCTTTTTTCGTCCTATACATTTTGAAATCTCATGTGATATTTTTTTCGCTGTTTTTTAAAGGTCATTTTCGTAAAAAAAACCAAAATAGTGGAATAGTAGAATAGTGGATTCGGAGTCCATTCCACTGCAAAACCCTTGTAGTGAACAGTGGATTTGGTTTAACAAAGAGGGGATTTTTCCTTATCTCCCTATTTTATTTCCACCGTCCTGATCTATATTTTCTCCATCTTTTTTGTCCTTTATTCCGACTCCTCCTATTTCCTTTTATGAAAGCGTGACACGGAAATGTGTCATGCTTTATGTAACGCCCCTAGACCCCGGGCCTGGTAGCGCTAAATGAGTCATAAATGGTCCGAGTTGACAAGACATTTATGTCTCACACTTATATGAGGGTGGACATTCACTTACTTTACCGATGTGAGACTTTACATTCCCCCCTCCCCCCTATAAGGGACTGGCGTCCTCGCCAGGACGGCCAAGACTGTTCTTGGATCGTCCCTACCAGAGGTAGCTAGAGGCCATCCTTACACCGTCTTCTTGTACGGTGCAGCGCATATCGTCCATACCAGAGGTAACTAGAGGCCATCCTTACACTGTCTTCTTGTACGGTGCAGTAACGCCCCCAGACCCCGGGCCTGATAAGGCTAAATGAGTCATAAATGGTCCGGTCAACTGCTTAGACCTCCGTCCTCGCTTGGTCTAAAAGGGCTAACCCGAGTTGACAAGACATTTATGTCTCACACTTATATGGGGGTGAACATTCACTTACTTTACCGATGTGAGACTTTACACTTTATGAATACTGTTTTAATAAATTCATACACATTGAAGGAGCGGGAGCTAGCAGCAAGTGAGTACAATTTGTTGAAAAACACAAACGAACATCTCAAGGCTCAGGTAAAATATATAATGTCGAGATTGAATGGTGAATTAATCGTTTAATGATTTCGAAATTAATTAATATTAACGGTGTTGTTATTTATTTATTATTATTCGTTTTATAGATTGTTGATGAAATGATGAAAAAAGAAGCAATGGAGAAGGAGAAGGAGAAGGAGAAGTTAGAGCTACAAAACGCCGAGTCCTTTGATGATTCGGTCTCCCAAACAGCTCCAAGTGTCGTTTCGAACCAATCTTCAAGCGGGCCGAACTGGAAATCGTTCCCACATGCTTCAAATTGTTCTATGGGAATACTCGGTTCAGAAAACGGCGTCCCTACCCTAATGCCCATGTGGATGCCAAATGTTGAGCAAATGAACTTTGTTTATGTTCTACCAGCTGTTCCTTTATCATTATACCCCTTTCCTCCTGCTCCCATTAACACACACCTTGTTCAACCCTCGGAGCCGAACGATTCTCTGGTTCAGGAGTTCGGCTCAAATAGTGAGGATATCACTTGCCACACTGCAGATTTTGAGACCGAAAAAAGTGAAGGGCTAAGGATTAATGCATCATGCATGTTCCATCAAACAAAAGAGTAACTGATCCTTTTGCTCGAAAAATTAAAGGAGGAAAGAGCTGATGAAACTCAATAATCTTTGGACTTAAATATATTTCTGCTGCTGCGCGCAAGTCGGTCTCCTGTAACACACTAACATTTTTTCTTCGGTATCATTATCAATATTATAAATGGCCATAAACAAGCGTTTCAATAAATAGGGAGACCCAAATTTTCTGAAGATGCATGTCTTAAACCTGTGGATAACTGGATCTAGAGTTAATGTTTAATGTACTGTAATGGCTTTGTTGCCAAAATGTTTTCGATATATGCGTATCCTTAATTTGGAATGTTGAGAGAATTTTGCTAAGTTGTTGCAAAAGGCAAACCCTTAATTAGTTTTGTATTTTGGGTGTGTTAGGTATGGTGTCTAGAAAATCAATAATATATTGGTTTAATTAAATAAAATGATATTTGTCATTTAACTTTGTAATGACAACTTAAACTATCTTTGCAGAGTTAGTCACCGAGTGTGATACTCAACTAAATCGTGTGAAACCTAACAGTCGGTCGCAGAGAGGCGTGAAGTGGTCTCACGAGTGCGTGTTCTGCCAAAGTAAGTTAGCGAGTGGGTCCGCTGAGTTTGGTTTGGTTGAGTAGGTTCTTAGCGTTATTTGGCGAACACGTATGGAAGGTTTTCTGTTTTGGTGAAAGTTTTTCTGGGTATTTCAGTCATTAATGAGTTGGCTGTTGACGATGACAAATTATGTCACCTTGAATAATCCGGGCCCTAATTGAATCTAGTGATGAACACACACAAAACCCTAATGCCTAAAGGAGTGCGGTGGTAGATTATAATATTTGCGGCTGAGTCCAAGACTGTATCTTAGATTGCCTACGTATCCTGTTAGGTTCCAGGAATCAAGCCTTACATAGTTCCTGAAATGAGGTATTTATAATGACAACACATGCCCTAACCCTAATAATAAGTCGGCTTATGTTATTGTCATTTTTATCCTTTAACGGGCCTTAACCCTTGCCCAAGTTATCGCCGTTACTGGGCCTGGACAGCTGGTGCGGACTCTGTCCTCGATGTTGATATTACCGACATGCGGTGATCGACTCTGGGACTCATTGTCCTACACTGCTAGCTGGTGTGGACTCTGTCCTTGCGGACTCGTCGTCCCACACTGCTCGAGTGTCGATAGTCGTTGTCCCGATTATGAACGTCGATATGAATATTTTGGGGCTAATCCAGGATGTGATGACCAACCGATAGACGACACGTGGAGGGAGTGAAACCCTGTATCGTCATAAGCCCCCCAGACTTGAGAGAGGCGACTCTCGTTGTCCGAGGTCGAGTCTGTCACATGAATCATCTACGAGTTGGACTGTCATTTGGGCGGGCTTTTTCCCGCCTTCTGCAACCCTAACTGCTTGTAGCCACGTGGCGCGATATCATGGCACACAAACGCTTCGTATCCCGCAAAAAACGCTTCACCGCCTTGATTCTCGCGATTCCTAGGGGTTATAACTCCCAACTATCCCCTGTCTTTTCAAATCATTTGCAAATCTTTGCTTGCATATAAAGGAGAGGAGATAGAAGTTGCAGCAGAGCCTATTTGCCATTTTCTTATCTCAAATTTCCAAATTCAAACGCCAAGTAAGCTCATTTTTCCTCTTATTGTTCTTCATCTTGTTCATTTGTTTGAATTTATCCATGTCCAGTAGCAGTGCCACTGAATCGGATAGGGGTAGTGAAACACCGATTCGTAGCCAATCTCGCACTGTTATTTCGATCATCTTCTCCAAAGAAGGCTCGGCGAGCCCACAGCCTTCCTCTCATCCTCGTCCCCTAACTGTGACCCTAAGAAACTAGTAACTAGGATGGATGGAAAGGGTGTCTCAAAGCCACTTTCTCTTGAAGACGTTTACTAGACTTTGCCGGAAATGAAACATTGCCAATCCTCCGTTTGAAGCTCGACTTCCGTCTGCCTTCATAAGTTTGCCGACGAGCCTCCGTAAGGCTTCACTTCGCTTCACGAGGACAACTCGCAAGTGGGTTAAGGTTTCCACTCTGTCCGGCTGTCCTCGCGGTTCTAAATCATTATGAGGTAAGTGTCTCCCAATTGGCCCCAAATGCTATCAGGACTCTGATGGGGTTTATCATAGCATGTCGAGTCGCGGGAGTCTGCTTCTCGATACTTCTCTTTCGATATTTCTATCAGATTGCTGCTACTCCCGACAAGCTGTGGTACACCTTCCAGAGGAGGTCGAACCTACATGAGTTCATAACCAAGGGCCTTCTTCTTATGGGGAGTGGAAGCCCCGTTTCTTCTTTCTTCGACACGGCCTGGAGAACCCCTACATAGGATAATGGAGGTCGAGGGAAGGGAAGAAAGACAAACTAGGGAATGATCCCGTTCCTAACGAGGCCCGACTACTAGGTGGTTTCGACTTCGAAGTCTGCACTCGAGACTTAAGCCTTCTTTACAATCTAGCCCACCTGGAGGAGGCTGGGCCGATCCCATATGCAAATCTTCATGCCCAAGACCAAGAGAACCGTAGGAATTTCCTTATTTGCTGTCATATTTAATGTTTTGTCGAGTCCGATAAGTTGTTACTTGTTGATCAAAACTCGACTTATTCTTTTCTTTTGCGCAGGGGAAGGTTTTCCAAGGTCACCGACCTACACGTATTCCTTCGTCGGTGGTCGTGGCTGCTCCATCTCTCGGGGTCGGTGCCTCCGACTTGCCCGTGGTTTGAAATCGAGCGCCTTCTTCTTCCCGAGAGAGGGTGCCGCCAACCTGAGTTTACCTGGCCGTTGTCGAATCAACGATTGCCGGTGGATCGACTGCTACCTCCCACCACCGGGGCTTGACGGTTCGTTTTGGTTCTGTGCGAGATGAGGACGAGGAGGAGCTAGTCGACTTGACCCCAGCTGTTGAGGTTAACGTCGAGGAACAAGCCCAACCGACCAAGAAGAGGCCACCTGTAACTGAGGTGGTGAGGGAGCAACATCGACAGTCGAAGAGGCCCAAAATTGTTGAAGCTTCTATCGAGCCTGAAGTCGATGTGAATTGGGTCGCTGACGATTGCGCGGCCTTGGAAGATAAGGCCTTGGCTCAGGCGCTCCGAAAGTCGAACCGCCTCGTAAGTCGATAGCGTTTCTTACCTTTAAATGTTGATTTCTCCCGAGGCCTTTGCCTTGTCTATTATTTTACATTTCTTTATCTCTTGTAGAGCAACATTCTCACCGAGAGGCTGCCCGAAGGCTAGCCAAAACGGGTGAGTCAGCAGATGACCTGCGGAAGGAGAATGGTAGACTGTTGCAGGACGTCGTTGCGAAGAACGCCGCCATCGCCACCATGGATTCTCAGTTCGATGAGTTAAAGCGCGAGGCATCTGCCGAATGCCAGAAGTTGTAGGATAAGCTGACGGTTGCTGAGAAGGAGCTAACCCGACTGTAGGCTGAAAGGCATGACCAGGGTAGGGAGTTGCTTAAGCTAGCTCAAGATTACGAGAAGGTGCAAGGGTGGCACAAGGCTTCGTTGGAGGACGTAGCGAAGGCTCGACATGAGAGGGACACCACGGCGGCGGCCGGTGAAAGTCGAAGCGAGAACAGCCCCTACAAAGATTGAGAGGCCAAGGCGGAGGCGATCCTCGAGTATCGAAAGTCGGCAAACCTTGATCTTCGATCTGGAGGTGCTTATGCGTGCCGCCATGACAGTGGCTATACTCGGCCGTGACCCAAGCGAAGGTGGCTAACCCGAGTTTCGGCGTGTCGATGCTCGAGACACCCGTGTTTTATAATCCCGAGGCGGAATTTATACGACCAAGATCGTCGAAGAGTTCCAATAGGGAGAGTCTTTGGCCATCAAGTATGGTCCTTCTACTTCTGCCTCTCTGCTGATCCGACTGCTGTTGATCCGACTTCTGCCATTCCTGAGCCAATTCCTGAAGCCGATCCTTGATTGTTGTCTTTTCAAATCATTCTTTTGTGGACTTGTAATTTTAACTTGAAACTTTGTGATATTATGCACTGCATGGAATCGACTTTGGCTTGTCTTTTGACCTGTCTTTATCTTGTAATGACTTTGTTTCGAATTTTGATATGATTTTGCTATTTTTTTCTTTCCTTTCTTGTTATCTTACTTGTCTTGATATTTGAGTCTTTCGCTTGTCGAGCCTTTGGCTTTGTCCGCTACTCGCTTTATTTGGTGTTTGTTTTATCGGTGTTGTATTTTGCCCCCCAAGTGTATTATGAACCTCTGGTTCTTATTGCACTTGTGATCGACTCGCTTGCCTTAGCCTTTTTGCCCCCTAGGCTTATTCGACCCCCGGCTGAGCGTTTTAATTCGACTGTGTGAACTGTCCCTTGACCTTGGCCTTTTTCGCCCTTTAGGCTCGTTTGGCTCTCGGTTGGGACAGGTGGCCCGACTATGCGAACCATCCTTTGTCTTGGCCTTTTTCACCTCTCAGGCTCGTTCGGCTTTCCACTGGGACAGGTGGCCCGACTATGCGAACCGTCCTTTGCCATAGCCTTTTTCGCCTTCTAGGCTCGTTTGGCTTTTGCTGGGACTGGTGGCCCGACCATGCGAACCGTCTCTCTGCCTTTGCATTTGTTGCCTTATAGGCTCACTTTGATTTTGGCTTTACTGAGATGTCCGACCTGCGGATTTCTCTACTCGTTGTCGATTGTTTTACCTTTAACATTTTGTATTAGATCGGACTTGTAACGTTACGGCTATAAATCCTAACAAACACAAAAACATCTCGAATAAACACAAGTTTATTAGATTACTTACAAAGTTGTCTCATGGACTTATTACAAGATTTAAAATCGAAAAACAAAGGTTGATCGGAACAAAGCTTATCTTAAACATAGTACTTCCTCAGGTTGTTGGCGTGCCAATGTCAAGGAACCGTGGTTCCATCTGCTCGCCCAAGTTGATAGGACCCTTTGGGGTGAACCTTTAGAATCTGATATGGGCCTTCCCAATTCGGGGTCAACTTTCCAAGCGCTTCCTGCCGACTTGCTTCGTTCTTCCTTAGAACCAGATCCCCGAATTTGAAGTATCTTTGTCTGACTCTCGAGTTGTAATACTGAGAGATCTTCTGCTTGTACCTTGCCATTCTCGCTGAGGCCATCTCTCTTCGCTCCTCGACATTATCCCTTTCCTGTCGGAGTTCGGGGTCATTTGTCTCAACATTGTAGGCCAGAACTCGAGGAGAAGGAACACCAATCTCGGCGGGTATCACCGCTTCGCACCCATATACTAGAGAGAAAGGAGTTTCTCCTGTTGATGAATTAGGAGCTGTCCTATATGACCATAGGATGCTTGGAAGTTGTATCGCCCAATCTCGACCTTCTGCCTCAAGTCTCTTCTTTAACCCTAGCTTGATCAGTCGATTAGTTTGTTCAACTTGACCATTTGCCTGTGGGTGAGCCACCGAGGTGAATCGCTGATCGATATGGTATTCAATGCACCATTCTCTAACCTTTCAATCTGCGAACTGGGTACCATTATCCGAGATCAGAGCCTTTGGAATGCCGTACCTGCATAGAATGTCGACCCATAAGAATTTTTTGATGGTTGCAGCTCGGATGTCGGGCAAAGCCTTAGCTTCTACCCATTTCGTAAAGTAGTCCACAGCAACGACCACATATTTGAGGTTTCCCGGGGCTCGGGGTAGAGGTCCCACAATATCGACTCCCCATTGATTGAAAGGCCATGCTGACGAGATGACATTCATGTCTTGCGCTTGTTGATGAGATATGTTATCATGGATCTGACAAGAGTTGCATTTCTGAACAAGGTCGTTCGCATCTCGTTGCATCGACGGCCAAAAATAACCCGCTAACTTGCATTTTCGAGTCAACATCCTAGCCCCACAGTGATTCCCACAGGCTCCTCTGTGAATTTCTTCTAAGAGATATTCGCCTTCCGTCTCGGAAACACACCTCAACCATGGGCTTACCAAGGATTTTCGATAAAGGACGTCGTCAAAGAATGCATATCACGCTGATTGGAGTCGGACTTTCATAGATTGCACCTTATCAGATGGTAGAATTCCGTCCTTGAGATAAAGAGCGATCGAGTCCATCCCTGCTGAGTGATCGGCTGGGCCTCCGCTTCGTTGTAACTCCTATCGGCCAATAACTCGACTAGAACCTTTTTACTCGAGACGAAATTCGATGCAAGCTTTGAGAGTGCATCGGCTCTTTTGTTTTGACTTCGGGGAATCTGCTCGAATTGAACCGCCTTAAATTTAGGTATGAGACTTTGCACCACCGCTAAGTAATTCTTCATGGTTTCTTCCTTAGCCTCATACTCCCCTTTCACATGATTTACCACCAATTGTGAGCCACTGAAAACCAACAAATCCTCGACACCTAACTTCAGAGCAAGTTTCAGACCAGTGATCATAGCTTCATACTCGGCCTCGTTGTTCGTCGTTTTGAAATCGAACCGAAGGGCGTAGGGGAATTCCTCGCCTTTTGGGCTAACTAGAAGGAGCCCTGCTCCAGCCCCCTCCTTACTCGACGCTCCATCGACTTAGAGAGTCCACTTTTCTTCTGGACTTTGCTTCTCTTGGTCGACTTGGATAGAAATCCCTTCGGCTAAGAAATCTGCTAAGGCTTGAGCTTTTATCGCCGTTCGAGGAACGAACTCGATGTCATAATGTGCCATTTCGATGACCTACTTCGCCAGCCGGCCTGATGTATTAGGCTTTGCTAAGATCTGCTTTAGTGGTTGGTCAGTGACTAACACAATTGGATGGGCTTGAAAATAGGGCCTCAGTTTTCTCGAGGCATGAACGAGACATAATGCTAACTTCTCAACTGGTGAGTATCGGATCTCGGGACCATGTAGTGCTTTACTGACAAAATATATAGGCACCTGGCCATGTACCCCTTCTCAAACCAGAACCGCACTCACTACTTCCTTGCGCACTGCCAAATAAAACCAATAACCTCTCCCCTTCTTGCGGTGAAGTGAGGGTGGGTAACTCTGATAAATAAACTTTCAACTCCTCGAAGGCTGTCTGACATTCATCATCCCAATGAAAAGGACTGGCCTTGCGGAGTATCTTGAAAAATGGTAGCGCACGCTATGCGGATCTCGATAAGAATCTGTTGAGAGCGGCCATCCGACCGGTGAGTCTCTGTACCTCCTTGGTATTTTGAGGTGCGGGCATATTCTTCAAAGTGTCGATCTTGTCCGGGTTTGCTCGAATCCCGTCCTTCGAAATCATATACCCCAAGAACTTACCCGACCTGACCCCAAAGGTGCACTTTTTTGGGTTTAGCCTCATCTGTGTTTCCCTCAATACTTCAAATACCTCTCGAGCGTCGACCAAGTATTGTTTCATAGATCGATGTCACGGATTTTATCTAACAAAACAAACAAGTAATAAATTTATAAATCCGGTATTCCCCAAGTGTAGGGATCGTGGTAAAGAGGTTGATACCGGGTCGATCTTACGGGGAACTGGCGATTGCTAACCCTAGTTTTTGTTTAACTAACTAACCTATGTCACGATTACTAAACTAAACAGTGGATAAAACTAAACGAAATTGAAAACAAGCTTAACTAAAACGTAAAACTGGACAGAAGATATGATCTAAAGCCAGGAAAGATAGTTTCGAACCAATTTAAACTAAACTAAACCTAATATGCAATAAAAGACTAACTAAGCTAAACAATTCAAATTCAAGGGGTTTAAATCAATAAGTTACGAACGAACAAGCAATTGATCCACCTATCCTACCAACATTCAATTTCAATCCGGATTACCTTGCGATCTTTAACCAAGTTGTGATTCACCTAACTAGGGCATGAACTCCTAATTCCTTAGAAAAGTTCGTTTCTTAATCTTCTATCTCTCGATCTAAAAGATTATTACTTTCAAAGCGAAGGTGTAAGATTTCTCAATCTAATTATCTAGAGATTCAACCTAATTAACTCTCGTTGTTTTATAGGGTGAACATCTAATCTTTATTATATTGATCTAGGGTTTAACAAGATTCTCATCAATTTAAACATCACACATGCAAGCATCTTTCGATAGAATTGCAATAAACAACGATAAACGATAATAAAGATACAACTTGAATAAGATACTCACAAGATAATCCTGAAACGAAATCAAAGTGTTGGTGGAACGGCTTCACAACGCTTATTCTAGAGGGTTTTAGCCTCTAGACATCCTCTTGGAAATTGGAATTGTTTGAGTAAAATTGCATAAAAGAATATAAGGAGAAATTATATGAAAACAAAGGAAAATCGCAGCTTAGCCGCCCCTAGGGTTTTAGGGTTCGAATATATGATATCCTTGTGAGGGGAGATCGCAGCTATATATAGAATTCTAAGTCGGTTCTGCTAAGTCGGCGTTCGGACGCCCGTCTGGACAGGGTGAACGTCCGTCTGGCTTATGTAAACTTCTTCGAGTCGGGCCGAGCTGGATCAGACGCCCGTCCTTCACTAAACTGGACGCTCGTTCGCTGAAAATCTGAACATCCTGAACCAAACTTCTCTTCCGGGCGCTGCGTTTAGATGACCAACGCCCGTCCCACTCGGGCGCTTGATTCAAGCTTCGGGCGCTTGATCCAGGTCGACTTCATCTTGATTCGTTCATCTCTATCTCTTCCCATCAGATCCAATCATCATTATCTTTTTTTTATCATCAATTAGCTCGACCCTTATCTCTTTTTGATCAACATTTGAGCATCAAACATGTACCTATAACACATCAAAACATCGCAAAATGTAATATCGTCCAAATAATCATAAAAATCACAATTAAAACACCTAAATTAACCAATTTTGCGAATAACTTATTTAAAACCTCATTTACTCAATATTTCCGTTAAACACTCGTTTCTCATGCAATTTAGTACAAATACGGGGGAAAATATCATAGAATATAGCGTTATAAATCGTATAAATCCACCCTTAACAACTCCCCCACACTTAAGCTTTTGCTCGTCCCGAGCAAAACAAAACCAAAATTAGGGCTCGAGACAAAACAGACATCTAAACAAATATAGCATACATTCAATAACTTTGAGGTTCACCGGTGTGTGGTGTGCAAAGCCATAGAAAACTTCCACTAAATCCAAACTTGAGAAACTCAAAGCAAAACTAGCTAATACCCCCTCGTAGACTAGTGATAAATGACACTCATAAGATGTACCTACACAAACGTGGTATATCCCGAAAAGGATGATCGATTATATCTAGGGCCTTTACAAAATACTCGAGAGGATAATCCTACAACATATCTATCAGTTTCTATTGGGGATAAGATAGACGATAACTTAGTCTTATATTCATTTCATACCAATTCTTTAGGTGATTTAACTATTTCACTTTAAACACACATCAGATTGAGCTATTGCCCGTCATAGCAGAATAGGATATTCGAGATATACCTACCTTACTCCAATCATAAGGCGACTTTTCCTCGATCGTCGTGAGCTTTTAGTCATCATAGTGGTATAGGACATACGTGGTATACCCTATCACACTCAAATCATCGACTAGCTTTCGACACACCCATTTTATTCATTTAATTCAACTTTTTCATTTGACAATAAGTCACGTGTTACTTATCACATTCAAACCTTCAGATATTCACAGTATAACATACTTCGGATCTAAATACAAACTATCATAAATCTCAAGATACATACGTAGCACTAAGCACATGACTTATAAGAAAATCAGAAATCACTCGTCGAAAAAGGGGTATAGCTTTATAAATTAGCTCATCATTTACTATGGCTCGTGAAAAATAGATCTCAGGTGAAACAACTAACTTATCAATCATATGATATATAGCTCGAATGACTATAAAAATAACGAACTAAGATTATACATTGCTTACTCGGGACAAAACAAAAACAAAAATGTCGAGAAATTTTGAAAAATCTAGCTCTCATTTTAGCTCATTTCGCATAGAAACGTTACGAATTAAGCAGATGTATAGATACATAACGAATCATTCCCCTCCCCCACACTTAAAAATCAACATGTCCTCATGTTGTGCAGAACGAAAGAAAAAGGAAAAGACTTAGCTGATTTTAACCGGTACACGAATCGTTGGTCAGGCCGAAGCCTACATAATGACACCGGAAACTCGTAACCATACAATGTAGCTCGATAAAACCGCTAAAAGTTCACCTCGCACGACTCGACAAACAGGGAAACATCTCGGGGAAAACGGGGAAATATACCAGGAAGAAAAGAAAAAGATA
Source organism: Gentiana macrophylla (assembly GCA_026214975.1). Lineage (NCBI taxonomy): Eukaryota > Viridiplantae > Streptophyta > Magnoliopsida > Gentianales > Gentianaceae > Gentiana > Gentiana macrophylla. The sequence goes on along the minus strand of CM047808.1, from coordinate 18,074,006 downwards.
ACAAAAGCGATTTATACCAAAAGATAAAGCGGTGAATACAACCGATGAGTTGAAAGAAAATATGAAATAAAAATCTCGATGCCTTACGGCTTACATGATCCATCGGAAAAATAACTTGATAGCAATATCTAAAAATTACAACGAATCATATAAGGAAAAAAAATAGCGAAAATAGACAATGAAAATCATGACTGCCCCGGAGCCGGAGAATCGTCAGCTGGAGGATCGAAAGAGGTTCCAGATGGTGGTGCCGTAGTCCCAGCTACGGAGTCAGGCTGCTCTTCATCGGAAGAAGACTCAGATTTCTCCGAAACATCCGCGATGGCCTGCTCGATCTCGTCGGAAAAATGGTAATCAATAACGCTCGGATCGAAAACTCGGCGTCCCCTTGGCGCGGCCTTCACCGATACAACGCGAGAATCGTCGAATGTTGTTACGAGACGTCCCGATGTCCTCCAACCGATCTACACTGCTGTTGCCCATCACGAGCCTCATCCGGGCGATGGAGATAAAGTAGGAAGTGAGGATGAGCGAGGCGTGCGGAAGATGAACCGGCTCTCGTGGTACTGCGACCTCGATCTCGGCGACGGTAGGCGAGGATCGACGGGCGCGTCCGGGTAATCGGACGGGCGTTCAGCTGTAGATCATATGAACTGGACAGGCGTCCATATAAACAAACGCTCGTCCAGATGCTCAATTTACATAAAGCGTTGGAAGGAGTCTCTCAGACAGGCGTCCAAGAATGTTGGACGCTCGTTCACAATTTGTGCATGGCGGACGGACGTCCATGAGAATGGACGGGCGTCCAAGAAAAATGCAAAAAGCATAAAATTTCATACAATTTAAATTCAAACTTGCATTTTCTCATTAAACTTAAATAAAACTTCAAAAATACAAATGAAAATCAACGAAGTACATAAAATCACTAGAAAACAAGTAAAAACAACTAGAAAACAGTGGGTTGCCTCCCACCAAGCGCTGTTGTTTAACGTCGTTTGCTCGATGAGACAACCTAAGAACGCTAGTCATCGTAAATGGCCGACCAATCTATCACTCGAATGAGACGGTGGAGCATGTCAATCGCCGGAGGGAAGTCATACTCATCTTGCAAACCCCAATCCTCACCAGCTACATCAACACCTCGAAAATGCTCACTTGCGGCCGGACGCTAATCTGTCGACATCGGATCATTCAGGATTGTGTATGGATGTCCTAGAGCTGCCTGTAACTCCTCAGTAGTGAAGTCTCCACCTCCCGAACAGCGGGGAACAATGAGAACAAAGGTGACCGTCTTGACGCGGGTACTAATGTCGAAGTCTACGTGCAAAACAATGGTTCCTCCCGGTCCGTCATCTACAGTGATTAGTGGGATCTTCCTAAGGAAAGGTAACTCCTCTGGCTGAACACCGAAATCCATATCTAGAAAGCACAACTAACTGACAGATAAAACAAAAACTTAATAAGGCTAAAACGTAATAAGCTAAACTTAAATACTAACACTACCCAAGCATAAAACAAAAAACAACTAAAAAAATGATATCTAGGTTGCCCCCTAGTGGCGCTTTTGTTTAATGTCGTTAGCTCGACACCGTTTAAAGCTCAGCCTGGATCAGGCCATTTGACTTTTCTACCAGCCACTACCTCATGTAAGCTCTGATTAGTAGTGTGGCTGCAGAAACAGCACCTCACACATGGGGTGAAATCTTTAACAGCTTTCCAAATACGCTTAAACTTCCTCATGACTGACCTCTTCCTTTTTTGATTCTCCTGATGACGTTTCAGTTGACGCTCCCTCAAATACTCTTCCATATCCCAACTACCTGCTAGAACTTCTTCAGATCGACCACTACATTCATCCTCTGAGAACAGGTCGGGTGAAAACTCGTCGAATTCTCCAACTGTTGTAGCATCACACCCGAGGATATCGAGGAAACGAACAGCCAAAGGCTTTTCTTTAGGTTCACCAATGTAGTGCTTACACCTTTGACCATTCACTCGGAACGGCTGGTCACCATAACCTCGTAGTTCTAGAACACCTCTAGGAATAATTTGGAGAATCTCGAAGGGACCGGACCAACGTGTCCTCAACTTTCCAGGAAACATATGTAACCTAGAATTGTATAGAAGAACTTGTTCTCCGACTTGGAATTCTCTCTTCTTAATCTTAGCATCGTGGAGTAGATTCATCTTATCTTTACTAATCCTGGCACTCTCATAGGCCTGGAGTCTGAATTCGTCAAATTCATGCAACTGCTGCAGTCGATGCTGACCACAAGATTGGGAGTCAAAGTTCAGAAACTTGGTAGCCCAGTAAGCTCTATGCTCTAACTCGACTGGCAGATGACATGGCTTACCATAAACCATTTGATATGGAGATGTACCCATAGGGGGTCTTATAGGCGATTCAGATGCCCATAGTACATCATCCAACTTCAAACTCGAGTCCTTTCTATGATCAAGTAATCGCTTTCTCCAGGATTTTCTTAATGCTTTGGTTGCTTCTTTCAACCTGACCACTAGTCATCGGATGATATGGTGTGCCAATTTTATGACGAACACCATACTTTTCAAGGACTTTCTCTGGGTCGGTTGCGTAAGTGTGTCCTTCAATCAGCGATCAAGGCACGTGGACATCCAAACCTCACGAAGATGTTTTTCTTAAGAAATTTCATTACCGTCTTATGATCATTGTGAGGAGTGGCTTGAGCCTCCACCCATTTTGACACATAATCCACGCAGACTAAGATGTATTTGTTACCGCAAGATGATGGGAATGGTCCCATAAAATCGATACCCCAGACATCGAAGACCTCGCATTCTAAGATGGGTTTCAAAGGCATGTCGAAACGCCTCGTCAGGGTACCGGTTCTTTGGCACCTATCACAAGCTTTACAGAAAGCTTCTGTATCCTTAAAGATTGTAGGCCAATAGAAACCGGATTGGAATATCTTAGCAACGGTTTTCCACGGACCAAAGTGACCTCCAGTGGGTCCACTGTGGCACTGCTCAATAATATCGCGTTGCTCAGATTCTGGAACACATCTCCTAAGCAAACCAATCTTAAAAAGATAAGGTTCATCCCAAACGAAAGATTTCAAATCAGAGAAGAACTTTTTCTTCTCTTGATAAGACATTTCTGGATCAAGATATCGGGCATGAAGGTAATTGACAATGGAAGAATACCATGGAACATCGGGAGGACAACCGTCTATTAGCATAATGTTCTCTAGAGGAAAGTAAAGATCTATATCATCCGGATCATCCTTTTCCTCACTTAACATTCTAGAGACGTGATTAGCTACTACGTTTTCACTGCCCTTTTTGTCCTTAATTTGAACGTCAAACTCTTGTAGGGTCAGTATCCAACGCAGTAGGCGCGGTTTAGCCTCTTTCTTAGTCATCAGATACCGCAAAGCAGCGTGATCAGTCCACACGATCACTTGAGCTCCTAACAAGTAACTACGAAACTTGTCCATAGCAAAGACTACGCCGTGAGTTCCTTTTCGATGGTCGTATAGTTAACTTGAGAAGGATTCAAAGTGTGGATCGGCGTAATAGATAGGCTGGAATTTCCCGTTAAGCCTTTGTCCTAAGACCGCACCAACAGCATAGTTTGATGCGTCGCACATAAGCTCAAAAGGCAAGTTTCAGTCAGGCGATATAAGAATTGGAGCAGCTATTAAACGATTTTTAAGCTCCTCAAATGCTTGCTTGCAGCTCTCATCAAAATTGAACTCAATGTCGTCCTTAAGTAAAGTAGACAGGGGCTTGGCTATCTTGGAGAAGTCTTGAATGAATCTTCTGTAGAAACCGACATGTCCAAGAAAACCTCGCACTTCACGCACATTCTTAGGATAGCTCATCTTCTCGATAGCTTCTACTTTCACCCTGTCAACTTCGATACCCTTGGCTGAGATTTTGTGGCCAAGAACTATGCCCTCATCTACCATGAAATGGCATTTCTTCCCAATTAAGCACTAAGTTCTTTTCCACGCATCTAGATAACGCTTGATCAAGATTGTCAAGGCAATCATCAAAAGACTGACCAAAAACCGAAAAATCGTCCATGAAAATTTCCATACACTTTTCTACGAGCCCGTCAAAGATAGCTAGCATACATCTCTGAAATGTAGCTGGAGCATTGCAGAGACCAAATGGCATTCGCCTGTAGGCGAATGTACCATAAGGGCATGTGAAAGTGGTTTTTTCTTGGTCAGCTGGATCAATGGGTATCTGGAAGTATCCTGAATATCCATCAAGGAAGCAGTAGAATGCGTGCCCCGCCAGACGCTCAAGCATCTGTTCAATGAATGGAAGTGGAAAGTGATCTTTCATGGTTACCTCATTGAGTTTTCGATAATCGATACAGACTCTGTAACCAGTGACAAGCCTTAATGCTATTTCCTCTCCCTTCTCATTCTTCTCAATCGTAATTCCTCATTTCTTGGGAACTACCTGAGTTGGGGAAACCCATTCACTATCAGCGATGGCATAAATGATTCCCATGTCCAGAAGTTTAATGATTTCTTTCTTAACCACCTCTTGCATATGAGGGTTGAGCCTCCTCTGGGGCTGTCTAACACATTTCGCACCCTCATTTGTCTTGATCTTGTGCATACAGATGTCCGGAGATATCCCTCTGATATCTCCTACCTGCCATCCAAAGGCTTTTTCATTTTTCTTCAAGACGTTGATCAATTTCATCTCTTCTAGTCGAGACAGCTTGGCGGATATAATCAAAGGAAGCTTGTCGCCTTCTCTTAAAAACACATACTTTAGATGTTTAGGCAACGGCTTTAGAACCAAATCAGTAGGGGGGTCTTCCAAACTTGACTTAAGATCTCCACCTTTCAACTCAACATCGCTGAGCTTACTCAGTGGTCCCACCGCCTCAACTTCTCCTCTCAACAGTTCTTCCTCAAAATCAGCTGCTAATTGATCTAGATTAACCACACCATGAGTATTTAGATTATCATCCAAACGCTCATATTCAACCTTCTATGACCATGACTTGCTTATCCATATAATCGGTGAAATCATCTGTCATATAATCAATGGAAAAGCCGGTTGGAGGGCCAGAGGGTACTTGAATGGACTTTAAGACATTGTAACTCACCTCTTGATCACCAACTCGGATAGTCACTTGCTCTCCATCACAATCGATGAGGGCTCTAGCTGTAGATAGGAAAGGTCTTCCAAGAATCAGGGGGACGTTCTCATCTTTCTCCATATCTAAAACATATTAATCGACTGGAAAGGTAAATCTATCAATCTGAACTAAAACGTCTTTCGGGATCCTGAAGCTTTCTTAGAGGATCTATCAAATGAATTGTAAACTCATAGTAGTGGGTTCTAGAAGTCTTTGTAAACCGAAATTTGCATCTGAGACATTGGCATAAGACTTATAGAGGCACCTAGATCACACAAAGAATTAGGAAAGACTAGACCTCCCATTAATACCGTAAGTACGAACTTGCCAGGGTCACCTCTTTTAATTGGTAAGTCTTCATAATTAATTATGGAGCAATCCTCACCAATTTGCCTTTCCATGCCTCGCTAACTTCTTTTCGATGACACAACATCCTTGATGAATTTTGTATACTTAGGCATCTCGACCAATACCTCGGATAATGGAAGATTCACCTGAGTATTTTTCGAAAGGTTAAGAACCTTTTCATACTTCTTATCTTCACTCAAAGGTATGTTGCTCTTTCGTGGTGGAAATGGAAGCTTTTTCGATCATTCTCGAAAAGACTTTCTTTGAAGAAGCATTGATAGCTTTGTCTTCCGTGATCCTTCCACCTAACGGCTTTTTCAATCTTTTTATGAGTCGTGGATCACCCTCGACTTTCACTTGCTTTTTCAGGTCCTCGAGGATCAGCCACTGAGGATCTCCATCTCTTTCACCTCTCGGGATCACCACACCGAGTCTTTTCTTTGGCAAAGGGAGTGTAGGTGATCGGCTTCCCCTCTCCGCCTTATCAATGGCAGGGAGGGGCTAGTGGTTTCCCTGGTGGGAAGGACCACTAACTTGAGTACCACTTCTTAAGTTCATTGCACTTTGCCTCCTCTCTACCGTAAGGAATTGAAGGTGCGAGGTCAAGATACAAGGCCCTTTGTTCAAATCGGTCGAGCAACATGACCGCCTTTGGATTCTTTTCGGTAAAAGCTGGGTAGATGCCCCGGGGTCTTGAAGCTAATCGCTCTGCCAATGCCTCTATTTGCCTCTCAAGGTTCTTATTTGTACTCATAAGGAGTGAATGTTCTTGTTTTTCTCCTCTCTCGAATGAGTTCCATTCACCCTTGAGAGTCTCCCGAGCTTGAAGGGCCTTGGGAGTTTGGAAAATTTTGAGAGTATTGGCTTGGTGGGCGATTTTGAAAATTAGAATTAGAATTGGAGCTAGAAGGCCGATTCGATTGAACCTTGGAGTAGGATTGGAAGAATTTGCGTTTTGGTTCTCGACTAAAACCAGGTTCCTATTGAAATTTTGATTCGAATTGAAATTCAATTAGGATTGAAACCGAAGATTGATTAAACCCATGGCTTTGGAACTTTTCTTTGGCGAAACTTGATTAGACCTTTGGTTGTTCTCGGCCATAGAACGCATTCACTTCAAAGATTCATCATTAATAGGAAAGAATTTAGATGTGTGCCCCACCTCGTCACGCTTTGACATGTGACTTGATTATACTTGTCCCATAATCATGAACAACATTCACTTGATAAGGAAGCGGGGAATTAAATCGACATCGGTCATTCATATGGCCATCGACGGCGAGCTTTCACGATCATGAACCTCGAGGGTTACGTGGAAAAGACGAAGTCTGATTGGTCGGATTTAAAATTTGAGATGCTGCCATCTGCTTCTGCAGCATGGCGATCAAACTTTGCATGTTTACCTCCTCTACCTTAGGAGGAGGAGGTGCTTGAATAGCTTGATAGGATGGAGCATAGTTATACTTAGCAATGTCCTCAAACAATGCCCATCCCTCTTCAGGTGTTTTCTTCAGAAATGCCCCACTGATGAACTATTGACCATGCCTTTTGTAAGCTCGGTCAATCCGCTAAAGAAAGTGTTGACTTGCCTTTGCAGTGGCAAACCGTGGTGGGGACACTTCCTCAGAAGAGACTTGAATCTTTTCCAGCAATCGAAAAAAGACTCATTCTCTTTCTGATAGAAAGTAAAAATCTCGTTCAAACATCAATGCTTTTTTTGAAGGGGGAAAGTATTGACTCAAGAACTCCTTTTCGAGTTCCGCCCAAGTGGTGATTGATTCGGAGAGGGAAGAGAAGTATACCACTCCTTCGCTTCTCCCTTTAGAAAAATGGAAAGAGTTTGATCGATTGCATCCTCACTTACTCCTTGGATCGTGTGGTACCGCATATCTCCAAGAAGGTATGCAAGTGAGTGTGTGGGTTCTCTCGACCGATAACCATGAAAAATAGATGCATGTTTGCATCATTTGAATGAGGTCAGGCCTTAGCTCAAAGTTACATGCGCAGTGATGGTTTGAATGACAATAGCCGGGTTGATCGTGGATCGCGCCAGGCATGGCGTAGTCCGCCAACGACGTCTATTGTTAGCGACCATTATCACAAAATCGATAATCTCTTTGGCTAGCCGATCCTCAAGATCTTGCTCGGCTCTTCCTTCCGAGAACGCGCATGAACGGAGAATCCGCTGTTTGGCGGACTACGGTTCGCTTCGGGTCGAGTGTATAATAACGGTCCTTTTGACTCGAGTTTGCATAAACCGGACCAAAAACAAGTGAAAGCAACCTAAAGACTAAGAAATCAATAACCTAAACTAAAAATTAAAGCCTATGAAAAGAGAATAAAAGAAAAGAAGAAAAGAAACGAGTTGTTGAAGACAAGAAGGACTAGACGGACGTCCAAAGCTTTGGGCGGGCGTCCCGATAAAATTTGTGCAGGACGGGCGTTTGAAGGTCCAAACGCTGCCTGCAAAGATTGAAGAAGCGGACGGGCGTCCAAATTATATGGACGCTTTCGTCTGATCGGGTAAAACGGTTCAGAGTTGAAATAAAATTGCAGAAAAGTAGCAGAAACGAAAGAGTAGATACAGAAACAGAGAGAAGAGATAGAAGGGATAAACGACATGAAGAAAAATCTAATCACAAAGAAGACCTTAAACCCTTACTAAAAACCCTAATATCCTAATAACCTAAACGATTATCAACTAAAAACAGAAATTAAAACAGAAATCAAAACAAAAAACGAAAAACAAAAACTAAGCAACCGTCCGGTTCCCCGGCAACGGCGCCAAAAACTTGTCACGGATTTTATCTAACAAATCAAACAAGTAATAAATTTATAAATCCGGTATTCCCCAAGTGTAGGGATCGTGGCAAAGAGGTTGATACCGGGTCGATCTTACGGGGAACTGGCGATTGCTAACCCTAGTTTTTGTTTAACTAACTAACCTATGTCACGATTACTAAACTAAACAGTGGATAAAACTAAACGAAATTGAAAACAAACTTAACTAAAACGTAAAACTGGACAGAAGATATGATCTAAAGCCAAGAAAGATAGTTTCGAACCAATTTAAACTAAACTAAACCTAATATGCAATAAAAGACTAACTAAGCTAAACAATTCAAATTCAAGGGGTTTAAATCAATAAGTTACGAACGAACAAGCAATTGATCCACCTATCCTACCAACATTCAATTTCAATCCGGATTACCTTGCGATCTTTAACCAAGTTGTGATTCACCTAACTAGGGCATGAACTCCTAATTCCTTAGAAAAGTTCGTTTCTTAATCTTCTATCTCTCGATCTAAAAGATTATTACTTTCAAAGCGAAGGTGTAAGATTTCTCAATCTAATTATCTAGAGATTCAACCTAATTAACTCTCGTTGTTTTATAGGGTGAACATCTAATCTTTATTATATTGATCTAGGGTTTAACAAGATTCTCATCAATTTAAACATCACACATGCAAGCATCTTTCGATAGAATTGCAATAAACAACGATAAACGATAATAAAGATACAACTTGAATAAGATACTCACAAGATAATCCTGAAACGAAATCAAAGTGTTGGTAGAACGGCTTCACAACGCTTATTCTAGAGGGTTTTAGCCTCTAGACATCCTCTTGGAACTTGGAATTGTTTGAGTAAAATTGCATAAAAGAATATAAGGAGAAATTATATGAAAACAAAGGAAAATCGCAGCTTAGCCGTCCCTAGGTTTTTAGGGTTCGAATATATGATATCCTTGTGAGGAGATCGCGACTATATATAGAATTCTAAGTCGGTTACGCTAAGTCGGCGTTCGGACGCCCGTGCGGACAGGGTGAACGTCCGTCGGCTTATGTAAACTTCTTGAGTCGGGCCGAAGCCGATCAGACGCCCGTCCTTCACTAAAGCGACGCTGCGTTATTGAAAATCTGAACATCTGAACCAAACTTCTCTTCCTGGGCGCTCGTTTAGATGACCAAACACCCGTCCCACTCGGGCGCTTGATTCAAGCTTACGGGCGCCATCCGAGGTCGACTTCATCTTGATTCCTTCATCTCTATCTCTTCCCATCAGATCCAATCATCATTATCTTTTTTTTATCATCAAATAGCTCGACTCTTATCTATTTTTGATCAACATTTGAGCATCAAACATGTACCTATAACACATCAAAACATCACAAAATGTAATATCGTCCAAATAATCATAAAAATCACAATTAAAACACCTAAATTAACCAATTTTGCGAATAACTTATTTAAAACCTCATTTACTCAATATTTCCGTTAAACACTCGTTTCTCATGCAATTTAGTACAAATACGGGGGAAAATATCATAGAATATAGCGTTATAAATCGTATAAATCCACCCTTAACAATCGACTCTTGATGAGCAAGTCGTCTACATACACCTCCATGCACCTACCGATTTGCTTTGCAAAGATCTTATTGACTGCCCTCTGGTATGTAGCCCCTGCATTCTTCAACCCGAATGGCATGGTTACATAACCGAAGGTGCCGAATTTTGTGATGAAAGCCGTTTTTTCAGCTTCTCGAGGATCCATTAGAATCTGATGGTATCCCTTATACGCGTCTAAAAAACCAAACACTTCAAAATCGATGGTGGAATCTACCAACCTGTCGATTTTTGGCAGTGGGTATGAGTCGTTCGGGCATGCTTTATTCAAGTCTGTGAAGTCCACACACATGCGCCTGCTGCCATTGGGTTTTTTGACTAACACCGGGTTGGCTAGCCACTCTGGATAGAACACCTCTCTGACTATCTGGGCCGACAATAGCTTCCCGACTTCCAACTCTATAGCCTCAAGTCGATCGGACGCAAAGTTTCTCTTCTTCTGTTTGACTGGCTTCTTCGCCTGGTCAATTTTGAGCTTATGAACTGCGATGTCTGTAGATAGCCCTGGCATGTCGGTAGCCTTCCAAGCAAAGAAATATCTGAACTCAATTAATAACTCGATGAGCAACTGCTTTTCTTTTGATGGGATCCAAATCCCGACCTGCACACATGATCGTCCTCTCCTTCCCAGAGTCGGACGTTTTCAACCGCATCACTGGAGACCCAGTTCTTTTCCTCTGAATCGCCTCTCGAATAAGATTTGTTGAACTGCCATCTTACCATTCATGACAACGGAGTTACAACTCCGTGCGGCTTCAACATCCCCCTTTACCTCGTGGGAACCGTTCCTGGTTGGAAATTTCATGCTGTTGTGGAACGTTGAAATGATAACTCGCAGGTTGAAGAGCGTAGGTCGCCCTAGGATAACATTATAAGCAGAGGGAGCTTTGACAACTACATAGCTCAATTCGAGGGTCCTTCCTTTCTCACCGTCCCCAACTGTCGTGAGTAGCTTTATCCATCCCATTGGATGAACTACTTGCCCTGTGAACCCGAACATAGGAGATGCTTTAGGAGCTAGGTCCTTCTCTTTCAACTTCATCGCCTGGAATGCTGAGTAGTACAAGATGTTTACTGCACTGCCGTTATCGATGCAGACTCTCGATACACGGGCTCGACTGATCACAGCCTCGATAACCAACCCTTCACTATGACTCATCGACTTGGGGATATCATCGCGGGGGCCATATCCGACTTCCGTCGTAAATCTGAGCTGCTTGCGCTCTCTCGAGCTACTAGCTGGCTCCTGACTGTCTTGGTCTTTGTCGCTCTCCCCGGGCCCAGAGATCGTGTTAACATAACTGTTTGTCCGATTATCATCATATCTGTCTCGACCAAAGTTGTCTTTGTTATTTCCATCTCGACCTGGAGATCGATTCCTCTGAGGTGATATATCTCTCCGTCTCTGAGCGTCTCGACCTCGACCCCAATCTTGATCAGAATTCTTTCTCTTATACTCTCCACGCCCCCTGGGTGCCTCACATCGAGATCTATCGACTACTTCATCTAGCTTCCCTTCCTGGATGCAGATGTCGATGTCTTTTTTCAGGTCATGACAATCCTCTGTCGTGTGACCTATGTCTTCATGAAACTCGCAGTACTTACTTGCATTCCTCTTTTCTCGAGGTTTCTTCAATGGTGGTGGTTTTCTCGCTATGTTCTTCGAGAGCATGATCGATAACACCTCGGCTCGAGATCGATTAAGCGGAATAAAATCCTTATTATCGCGTGGTTCCCTTCTTGCCCCCACGGTCTGAGGCGGGTGTTTCGATGCGATCCCAGACTGAGGGCTTACTCTCGACATCCTGTCTCTTGGATTGACCCTTATTCGGACCTCGATTGTCATTCTTGGAATCCATCCAGTCGGATTGGGTGTGCCTACGCACTGCCTCTTCCCCTTGACAAAATCGATGTACCACGTTAACACACTCGTCCATGGTGTGGGGGACATCTCTGCTCAACTTCATGTACAACTTCGTATTACGCAGCCCCCCACGAACGACGTGATCAGAAGTTGATCATCTGCATCCCTCACCTGCATGGCTTCGAGATTAAATCTCTTCAGATACTCTATTACTGTTTCATCCTTTTGCTGCCTCACATTCAAGAGGTGCGTGGCACTTAAATGAAACTTCTTGTTGACGATGAATGCGTCCCGAAACTTGAGGGCTAACATGGCGAAACTGGAGATCGACCCTGGCCGTAGCTTGGTAAACCATTCTCTAGCTCGACCTATGAGCAAAGTCTCTCGAATGCCCGACATCGCATTGCGTCCGGATGCTCCATCCAACCTCATCCGAGATAGATACGTGTAGATGGTCTTCCGGTCGGTAGTACCATCGTGAGATCTATCTTCGGTATCTTAAACCCCTTGGGTTTAGGAAAGCTCGATCACCTTCGTGAAGGAGACTCTAACCACAACGAAACTGATTCTTTCCCGAATAACATCCAGTTCCTCCTCGACGCCTGTCTTCGTCCATTTTCTCGTGCTTTTGTTGGATCTCACGCCTCTTTCTCTCCACGAGCTAGAGTGCATGCACCGACTTCATCTCTGGAGTTTGTTTGGGCTTGTCCACGACATCTTTCCGACCGCTTTTTTCCGTGGCGTCTTTACGGCCGCCGGCGCTTGTCTTTGTGCCGTGCTCGCCTCTGCTATAATCCTGGACATTACCTCCAGTGCGCCCTGCTAATTGATCCACAAGCGCTCGGTATTCTGGAGCAAGACCTTGCTTTTCTTGTTGGGGGTTTTCCTGGACAAGATCCAAGACTGGATCTTTTCCTCCTTGCTTTCCCTGCTGAGGATCTTGATGAGCGGGATCCAAGACTGGATCTTTTTCTCCTTGTGTATCAGGAACGAACGGCTCATTAATCTGTGAGCCTTGACTACAGCTTTGGATGCGGCTTTTCTGGGAGGCATCGTGCTCTTGTGTATTCAATCAATAGAAGGCCCTTCTTCTAGCGCCAATGACGATGACAAATTATGTCACCTTGAATAATCCGGGCCCTAATTGAATCTAGTGATGAACACACACAAAACCCTAATGCCTAAAGGAGTGCGGTGGTAGATTTTAATATTTGCGGCTGAGTCCAAGACTGTATCTTTGATTGCCTACGTATCCTGTTAGGTTCCAAGAATCAAGCCTTACGTAGTTTCTGGAATGAGGTATTTATAATGACAACACATGCCCTAACCCTAATAATAAGTCGGCTTATGTTATTGTCATCTTTACCCTTTAATGGGCCTTAACCTTTGCCCAAGTTATCGCCGTTACTGGGCCTGGACAGCTGGTGCGGACTCTGTCCTCGATGTCGATATTACCGACCTGTGGTGATCGACTCTGGGACTCATTGTCCTACACTGCTAGCTGGTGTGGACTCTGTCCTTGCGGACTCGTCGTCCCACACTGCTCGAGTGTCGATAGTCGTTGTCCCGAATATGAACGTCGATATGAATATTTTGGGGCTAATCTAGGTTGTGATGACCAACCGATAGACGACACGTGGATGGAGTGAAACCATGTATCGTCAGCTGTTTAGGCGGTTAGGATTGGCTAGGCCTATAAATACCATCTATGTCAGTTGTAAATTGTAACTTTCTCTTGATAATAAAATAATCATCGTTTGTCCGTACGTTAAATCTGTGTTCTTTTTTGTTTTTGTGTTTGTGTTTGTTTACTTGTTAATTGTTTATCTTTACTCACAATGACCATAACTTCTTGATCTATCCGTCATAACAAACTAGTATCAGAGTGTACAGGCTCATCAAGAAATCTGTTTATCTGTTTGAAGCAAGGTCGATTGGATCAACTCAAGCTTTGTGGTGATCAAAGATGTCTGTTTTAAATGTTAAAATTGACAAGTTTACAGGAAGAAACAGTTTTAGTCTATGGCATATCAAGATGCGTGCTTTGTTGAAACAACATGGACTATAAGGTCCTCTGTCAAAATCAACATAAGGAAGTGCTGCTGAGAGAGCCAAACTGGAGGAGAAAGCACATTCAACAATTATACCGTGCTTGTCAGATGATATTATCACAGAGGTTGCCGAGGAGGACACAACATCGAAGTTGTGGTCCAAGCTTGAGAGTTTGTACATGACAAAGTCTCTAACCAACAAGTTGTTATTAAAGCAACGTCTGTTCAGTTTAAGGATACACGAGGGCACACAACTGAGGGATCATCTAGATCAACTGAACATAATATTGCTAGACTTAAGGAATATTGATGTGAAGATTGAAGATGAAGATGCAACATTGATCTTAATTGTTTCATTGCCTGCATCATATGAGAACTTTGTCCAGTCCTTTATTGTTGGGAAGAATTTAGTGTCATTGAAGGATGTGAGATCATCTCTCCATGCTCGAGAGCTACACTGTAAGGCATCTGGTTCTAATACAGACAGTCAGTCTGCTGGATTAGTGGCCAGTGGAGTTAGTAAAGGATTAGGTAATGTTGGAAAAAATAAGTTCAAGAAGGGTTCCAAGGGTCTTAAGGCAAAGGATGTCTGTAACTACTACAAGGAGCAGGGACATTGGAAAAATTAATGTCCAAAGAGAAAGGAGCAGCGGGCATTGTTGCTTTGGCAGAACAAGACACCAACTCTGAAGATGATCTGGCCCTAGCAGTTTCAGAGTCAGCAGAGCACAGTGATGTGTGGATTGTGGACACTGGGGCATCTTATCATGTGTGTCCAAATAGGGAGTGGTTTTCAACTTATCAGCAGGTAGATGGAGGCCATATTGCTATGGCCAACAACAAGGTCTGCAAAATAGTTGGGATTGGATCAGTTCAGATGAGGACACATGATGGTAAATTTTGTACACTGAAGGAGGTTAGGCATGTTCCACAAATGACTAAGTGTTCGATATCACTGAGTCTTTTAGACAACAAAGGGTTCAAGTTCATAGGTGAAGGTGGAGTGGTGAATTTCTATAAGGATTCAGCTGTGATTCTTAAGGGTATCAGGCAGGGGATGTTGTACATACTACAAGGGTCTACTGTATCAGGTTCTGCTACTGTTGCATCATCAGAAGTTCACCAATCATAGCTGACCAAGTTGTGGCATATGAGATTGGGTCATATGGGTGAAGGTGGGATGCAAATTCTGTTTAAGTCTGATCTACTTAGGGGTAATAAGGTCAAGGAGATGGAATTTTGTGAACACTGTATGTTGGAAAGCTACATGAAAGCAAGTTCTGAAAAGCAATTCACATCACAAAAGGTGTTGAAGATTGTAGAATTACAAATAGAAAAGTAATTGCAGAATTATCATTAATGAACTGAAATTACAAGTTAAGTTACAATGTAGCTGATCATAGGGTATTTATAGCTTCATACACCCCATGAATCTGTTAAAAGTAAGTTACAAACGGTCACAACAAACATAACTGAATAACCGCTTTCTATACTAAAGCTGCTCGGCAGCTTTCTTTGAAGTCTTCATGTTGTATCTTTGAGTTCATCAAACAGATTTGCTTTGCATTCCCCTTCACCTTATATTGTAACACCCCTTCAAGTGAGTGGTTAATTAACGACTTGCACTTAGCATTCCCTTCATTTCACTGGAACTTTGAAATATCTTTGAGATTCCCTATTTGTCTAGCGAGATAGGAAAAAATGGGTGCATAAAGGTTTTGGTGAGCATGTCAACTATTTTTCCTTTAGTGTTGACTATGAGAAGTTTGACAAGCCCAGATTTGACTTTGTCTCTCACAACATGACAGTCAATCTCTATATGTTTTGTTTTTTTCATGAAAGATAGGATTATGAGCAATATGCATGGCACTAGCATTGTCACAGAATACCACAGTAGACAGCTGGACTGGAACCTTCAAATCTTGTAGAATGTAAACCAGCCACTGAATCTCAGAAACTGCATTTACCACAACTCTGTATTCAGCCTCTGAAGAACTTTTGCTATGGTAGTTTGTTTCATTGCCTTCCAAGAGATATGGGCATCCTGAGAAACATCGTGTAGCCTGTGACTGGTTTTCTTGTTTCAGGGCAACCAACCCAATAAGTGTCTGTAAAACCTTTTAAGACAAGGGTGTTGTCTGCTAGAAACAAGATTCCTTGGCCAGGATTAGCCTTCAAATACCTCAGCAGTCTATGTGATGCCTTCATGTGGTTTTCAGTAGGAGTGTCTAGAATTTGACTCAGCTGCTGAACTGCAAAGGCAATATATGGTCTTGTAAAAGTATGGTAGATTAGTTTACCCACTAATGATCTGTATGCAGTATTATCTTCCAAAAGTGGAATCACTATGCAGTAGAGTTTGCTTAGATTCCATAGGTGTCTTAGGAGGTTTTGCTCCTGAAAATTCATAATCTTTTAGGAGGTTTAGAGTAAGGGTAGCATCGGGTCGGGACCCGACCCATAAACCTCCTACCCGAAACCCGTCCCGACAAGATTTGGGATTCTATTTTTTTCCCTGAGCCCGTACCCGATAAATGTTGGGTCTCGACAATCGGGATACCCAAATGTTCGAGATCCCGTCGGGTCGGGAATGAATGTCCTGAACATATGATGTTAAAAAATATTCATGTTAATATAAAAAAATGACAACAATTACTTTATCAAAACAATAGTTCAAAAGGTGGGGGCGGAGAAATGAGTTAACGGCGACCGAGTCGATGGCCGGTGGAGCATGTGGCTTTTGTGAGGAAGAACACTATGGATTATTAGAGAGGAGAAGAGTGGTGTAGAGAAAGTGAGAAACAGCGGAAGCAGAGAGTGTAGTAGGTTAATGTTCATAGTATTTTGGGTTGTGGGTATTTATATCGAGTTTATGTTCCCGCATTTTTCTGGTTGGGAAAAATCCTTAATTTCGGGAGCGGGAAATTTTCGGGATCCGTATTTTTCAGGACGGGTCAGGATTATCGGGAAATTCGCAACCCCTAGTTTAAAGTGTATTTTCTTTGAGAAATGGATATGCCTGCAGGAGTTCTAGCAGCTTCAATAACTATGAAATATCTCATTTTTCCAAGATCCTTAATAGTAAACTGCTGATGTAGGGCATCGTTGACTTGCTGAATCAAGTGTTCATCAAGGCTATGATGTCATCTATATATACCAGCAAAGCAATAAAAAACTGTCCTGACCCTTTTGTGAATAAACTATGGTCATTCATAGATTCAATAAATCCTTGAACTTCCAAGGATTTTGTTAACTTGCAGTTCCATTGTCTGGTGGCTTGTTTCGGGCCGTACAAGGATTTAGTTAATCTTCATATTTGATTTGGTTTGGTTGCTGCACATCTTGGGGGCAGCTGCATGTATGCTTCCTCATGTAGACCTCCATGTAAAAAAGCTGTATTAACATCCATTTGATGAAGATGCCAACGGGGAAAAGGTTTCTTGATAATCAATACCATATGTATGAGTGTATCCTTTTTCTACCAGTCTAGTCTTGTATCTCTCCACTGAACCATCAGGATTATACTTGATCTCAGAGACCCATTTGCACCCAATAGGTGTCTTGCCTGGGGTAGATCAACTATTTCCCAGGTATGAGTCTTTTGTAGAGCTTCAATCTCTTTTTGCATTGCTTCTTTCCACTTATCATGCTTGATGGCTTGATTGTAAGTCTTAGGTTCCTTAATAACATCAATAGCATTAATGAATCTGGTATACTCTGCTGAAAGGTTTTCTAGATTCATTACCTCACTCAAGATGTGTGAGTTTGGTTGAATCAGTATGAGTACCACCTTGATAAAATCTGTATTAACATTCAACAGTTTATCAAAGCGTCCATCACCGGTAATGAATATGCGGTATGTCGACAAGATATCTAGCCCTGCATAATACTTGTTGAAATAAAGGAAATTAAGTCTCGCGGAATTGAGTATTCCTAGCAACAAAGATATCTTTGTTGGTAATGTCCAAAAGAATAGAACCCTTAGAAGTATTTGAATTTCTAATTTAGACACAAGTCCTACATCTTGAATCAAATTTTGTCATGTATTGTTGAAGTGTGCAAAATACCAAGCATCCAAAAACTTTGAAGATAGAATAGTCGGTTTGGTGGCATAAAGCACCTCATGTGGAGTGCTTTCCTTCAGAAGTGGTGTAGGTGTGGCATTAATTAATTTTACAGCATGTAAAAGGAAAAAACCCCAATAATCAATGAGTAAATTAATATGGAGCCTCAAACTCCTGGCAACATTCAACAAATGCTGATGTTTCCTTTCAACAACACCATTTTGCTCTGGTGTCTTTGACACAAGATGTCTCGATGTATGATGCTTTCTTTGAGCATAGAGTTCGATGAAATGAGTGAATTCGACTCCATTTTTAGATCTAATTACTTTAATGATTTTGTGAAATCGAGTAGAAACAAATTTAACAAAGGATATAACAAGATCAGAAGCTTCAGATTTATGCTTTATAAGAAAAAACCAAGTAAATCTAGAAAAGTCATCTACAACATTAAGAAAGTATTGTTGTCCATTCAGAGTGTGTTGTTTCAGAGGACCCCAAATATCCATATGAACAAGATCAAAAACAATATTTACATCAGTTGTGCTTAATGGAAAATGATTTTTCTTTAATATTGCCATACGACAAACATAGCAAAGATTATGATTACAGAATTCGACATCAGCAGATTGTGAACTAATAACTTGCAGTATCTTATCTGGCAAGTGTCCTAGTCTGTAGTGTCATAAAAAGGCATCATCTAATCTATCAGACAAAGTGTGATTTTCTAGAGCATTATTAGTAGAGAGTCTGATTGGCTGGTCCATGACATATAGTCCTTTGTGTAACTCAACTGAACCAGTCACTTTCTTCTTCTTGTCTTTCAAAACACACTTGTTAAAAGAAAAGATAGTTGCCCTTTTGTATGATTAATAAAAGAAGGTAAAGATTTTGGTTATAATTAAAACCAAGAATACAAAACACATCATGTATGACCAGTTGAGGGTTTACCCTTACTTGTCCTATGTGTGGCACATAAACATTATTTCCATTAGTTAATCCCATTTTTATACCAGATGAAGGTTTTGGATTACTTAATAGATCCAATGATCCTACAATGTTATCTGTGGCACCAGATTCCAAGATTCATTGTATAGATCATACTAAATTCAGATCACATGTCCCTATTGCAGGTGAGTAATGTGTAACAATCTTAGAAGTATGGCCAACAGCAAATCCGCCATGTCTAGGAGGATCAGAACTCAGCAGAGCCATAAACTTATCAAGCTTCTGTGTAGTAAGATTGGGAAACCCCGGTCCACCAGACCTATTTTGGCCTTGATCTTCTTCTGCTGACTGTTTCTCTTATACCAAGTTTGCCCTTTTTAACTTGAAAACTGGAGGATAGCCAATATAACAAGTCTCTTCAGTATGGCCATTGAATCCACAAAAACTGCATTGTACCTTTTTGGGATTCTTAGATTTGGCATTTGCAGCAGACACAAAACTTTGTCCGCTGAGTGATTGATTTTTCCCTTGTCAATTCTTTTGTGACAAGAGAACCATTGAATCTTGATTCTTGCCTTTGTTAGCCACATACAACTTCTGTCTTTCAAATTTAAGCATCATAAATTTCTAGGAAAGACGCCATCAACATTTCCTAGGAAACCATTGGCTCAAATTAATCCCTTAAACCTTTAAGGAATTTCATGACATGTTCAGCCTCCATATGATCTATTAGTGTGCTATTTGCATTGCAGTGACATTGAGGATCACAAGAGTAGACTGGCATAGGCCTGATAGTCTTGATTTCTTCCCACAGAACCATTAACTATGTGAAATATTGATTGAGAGAATAAGTACCTTGCTTCAGCAAATGCATCTCTTCAAGAAGATTTGAAAGCCTCAAGGCATCAACATTAGAAAATCCTGCAGCAAGATTCTTCCAAACTACATGTGCAGTCTTGGAATACATCAAACTTTGTGCCAATGGTGTTCTCTACTGATGTTGGTCCCTTTAAAAGGCTTTGGTTAAATTTAGAGGGGGGGGGGGTGAATAAACTTAACACTTAAAACTTTTGGAGTTAACAAACTTAGCAATGTCGGTGCTTTCTTGATTGCTCGATGAGTCTGACGACCACTCGATGGTCTGTGACAACAGATCTTCTTTGGATTTGTTGCAGCCGAATATATTCAAATTAAGCCTTGTTACTTGTTGTTAAAAAGATGATACTAAGTATTAGATACTCAGTAGTGTAAATGTGTGATTTAGTTGCTAGTTTCAGTAAGTTGATGTGATCAGTATACTAAATGCAGAAAGTAAATGCAGAAAGTAAGTAGGCAAATTTTATAGTGGTTCTAGGTGGTGTAATCCTGTCAGTCCACTCTTCTCCTGTGATGTTGGAGGAAATTCACTAGAGATCTTTGAGGTTGCAGTTACAAAAATCCCTAAGTTGTATGTCCTTCACCAATAACTATGGCTTCACAAACTGAATATTTGAAACAGTAGGATTCTTTGCTCCAAAGTATTCCACTTTGGTCCTTGAAGGGTATGATTGCCTCTTCACCACTCTCCACCACAAAAACAGCGATTCTTGACACCTAAGTGCTTCTCTGTCCTCAGCAGGTTTCTTGTAAAAGAAAGATTGAATCAAGTACTTGATTCAGTTATCAGCAGCTTGATCAAGATGAAATGATCAGCAGCTTGATGTATTCAAGTGTGTATACTTGATGTAACTTGATAGCAGGTTACACTTGAAGAATTTTCTGGATCAGTAGCTTTTAGCTCAGTGATGTCAGCAGGGTGATTTTCTTGATCAGAAACTTGATAGCTTTGAGTAGATTATTTGTTTTTCATCACTTTTCATCATCATGATCTCGAATCGAGTCTTCTATTTATAGGTGAGAATCCTGTGACTTATTTTTGAATTTCAAACATAGCCGTTTGATTTGTCTTCATCTTGACTTGCTTTACAGATCGTATATAAAATGCGACATTTGTCGATTTGCTTTTTTGTCGATTTTTGATCTGTCCACCCCTTTGACTTATGTCCATTGGTTAATCCTCCGAATCTTTCCAACGTTCTTTTCATCTTGGCCATTGATTTGTTGACAATATCAAGGCTTGTAATCCATCCTTATCCTTATAATCTTCCAATGTAACCTTTAATTAAATTGAGAGTTATACTCAGTAGATATTTGTCTTATTTTAGTCTGCTGATGTACATATCTGTCAGCTGGCTTAAGTCTGCTGTGTTTCATTAACACTTCAACTGACTGTTTTTCATCTAACTTTTTATTATGAAGTTAAAGTACACCATTTTGATTATAACTAAGTTCCAATCACCACTTAACATATGGAACTTAGACCTTGTACACATGGTATATGTAATCAGTTTTAGGTCATCACAGACTTCCCTAAATTCTGATTCCATATCCTTGACGTTAAATACTAAGTTTGATCCCTTAGCCTTCAATAACTGAGTTTGACCCCTCAGCCTTCAGTCTTCAGCAGGTTCCTAACTAGTCTACTGACCTAGCTACCCTACTGATCTAGACAATGATCAAACTCAACTAAACTATACAGTGCTTGTTTGATCAAACCTATACAATGATCAAACTCAACTAAACCTATACATTTGATCTAGACATCTTTTTGCCTTTGCTCTATAACAGCTAGTCTGGCACTCATCATTAAAACTTAAAATACGTCCAATAGCTGAATTCAAGATCCATGATCTCACCATTGTATCATATTTTCTCCATGCATGAAAGTCTGTTGAATCTGCTTCTAGCCTCTAAATGGATCCGTCTATGAAGCCAATCTTGTTCTGGGTGATTAACACCACCTCCATAGACATCTTCCATGGGTTGTAATTGTTGCCATTCATCAATGGATGAAAGCACCAAAGATGGATTCTCATTGGGATGGACACAGAATGGACTGAAGGGACTTAATTCTTGTTTCTTAGATGCCATTGCTATCAAGAACTCCAAATTCTAATCAAATCTCAACAACAAATGTGAAAAGCAATCAAGAAATGATCAAAAATAAGAAAAACGATCACAGTTCACTCTCAAGAAACTGAAATCAAAGAAAAGATGAAGAACACTCTTAAGATACTTCAACAACCAGAGGAAAAATGTTGGAAAACATTCAGAAATTCTCAATTTTTTTATATGATACCACGTTGAAGTTTGTAGAATTACAAACAGAAAAGCAATTGTGGAATTATCATTAATGAACTGAGAGTTACAAGTTGAGTTACAATGTAGCAGATCATGGGGTATTTATAGATTCATACACCTCATGAATCAGTTAGAAGCAAGTTACAAACGTTTACAAAAAACTATAACTAAATAACCGCTTTCTATACTAAACTACTCAGTAGACTTCTGAGTCTTCATGTTGTCTGTTGAGTTCATCATGATGATCGCACTCGAGTATTCCCTTCCGACCTTATACTATAACAAAAGGGACACTTGATTATGTTCATTACGATCGTTGGGGACCTTCAGGGTGGAGTCACTTGGTGGTCACAAATATTTTGTGTCATTTATAGATGATTATTCAAGGATGGTTTGGGTAGTTATGATGAAGCACAAGAGTGATGCATTAAAACACTTTAAGAAGTTGAAGGCATTGGTTGAGAATCGGACATGAAAGAAGATCAAGAGGCTTAGAACCGAAAATGGATTGGAATTCTGTTGGTGCAGTTTGATGAATTCTCGCAAGAATGAAGGCATTGCTAGGCACCATACTATAAAGAAATACTCCACAACATAATGTTGTTGCAGAAAGGATTAATCAAACTCTTCTAGAGAGGGCAAGGTGCGTGCTCTTTAATTCTGGCCTGGCAAGAAGATTTTGGGTAGAAGCTGTCAGCACATCATGCTACTTAATCAACATGGGGCCTTACGTACACAAGGATCAAACTCAAAACACCGCGCGAGGTTTGGTCAGGAAAGCCTGTAGATTACTCAAGGCTGATGGTTTTCGGAAGCACAGTATACTATCATGTCAGTGAAGGTAAACTTGAACCAAGAGCCAAGAAGGGAGTGTTTTTAGGGTATGAAGATAAAGTTAAGGGGTATAGAATCCGGTCATCAGCTGAAAATAGGGTTATACTCAGGAGAAGTGTAGTCTTTGATGAAAACTCTATGCTTAACTCATCTGTGAAGGCTACATCTGAATCTGAAATTGAATGGGGCTGAGAGGGTTGACAAACAAGTGGAGCTTCATGTAGAATCAGCTGAATTGAAAGACTCAATAGGGGATAATCAGCACTCAGCAGATCCAGAGCCAAATCCAAACCAGTCTGCTGAACAGGGGTCAAAAGATACTCGAATAATTGAAGTTGGTCAGAAGATCTAGAAGGACCAATGTAAGAACCCCCAAAAGGTATGGGTTTAAGGACATGGTTGTATATGCACTACAGGTAGCTGAAGAAGTGGATGATTTTGAACAAAACACTTACAGGGAAGCTGTGAAATGTTCCGAGGCATCTCAATGGCTTGTTTCCATGGGAGAAGAAATAAAGTCACTTCAGAAAAATGAGACTTAGGATCTGGTTAAACAACCACAAGATAGAAGGGTGGTCAGCTGCAAATGGATCTCCAAGAAAAAAGAGGGAATGCCATCTGCAGACTGAGCCTGGGATCTTTTTTCCAGGTTGCATACTTATCCAAAATGTGTATTGGAATCAAGTCTATTGTAGTTCTTATGAACGTTTATATAGGAAACACTTATGCACCAGGCCTGCATGGGCCGCGTCCAATATGGATTCTTTTTCGTATTCTTCAAGTATTATTAAATCGTATTTATCCCTTGATTGTTGGAGGTAATCTCGGTATTTAAGAGAAACAGGGACCGGCTGCGGCAATAAGAAAAGAAGAAGAAAAGGAGGGGATGTTGAAGAAAAGAACAAGAGTAGTGGGTCTTAGTTTTTCGATCCTATTCACGAAATAAGAACGAGTAAACGTAAGTAAGGCCGTCTCTGGGCATGGGCCCAAGATGCCATGGCCTCTGGCCCGTCGAATTTTTGTATATTTAAGGGCCCCGATAGGGAGTTCATTATGTGGTATTAAATCTGCATACCATGACTTTTGAGCTAGAAGACATCTTGGCCATAGACAATTTAATTGATACAAAAGCAAAGTGTTAGAATAAATAAAGCAATTTGTATGGGACCGGCTATCCATCTATTCCCCATTCCCCTCAATGTCCCATTAGCTAGCTCACTCCCTAAAACAATATAGTTGTCTTTGTAAATTTTTGTTTAATTATTATCTCTTTCTTTAATCAGACCTTATCCATGAGTAAGAGTCAAACTCTACTCATTCAAATTCGGATTAGTCGGCCAGTTAGTCCCGGATACCCAAGTTTTAAGCAAAATGTGAAGAGAAGAGTAAGAGAACAAAACTGCTGAGTTCTATTCACAATGGCGAGAATAAATACTGATTACAAGTCGTAACGCCCTACCGTAATCACTCCTAAAAATATGTTATCTCGAATATTCTATAATCACTCGTTGCCTAATATAACTCTATACAATATTCTGGAAATCAAACAAAATATACAGCATTATACACTATTATTATTCTCATTCTAATACAAAAAAAATTATTATCTCCATCCCAAACAAATTGTAACGTTTTAACAAAAACATAGTCACTTGGAAAATGAATAACCTCTCACGAGCAGGAAAACGAGTTATCATTCAAAGCTCGTTATCCACTTAGCCGTACTATATAATGCAGAATTCATTGTTGCCAATTACAATGATAAATAACTTGGAAAAAACCTGTAAAGTTTCTTTTGGGATGACGATGAGTGCAGGCGAAAGATGCATATTGTGGCATGGGATACCATATGTAAATCGAAGGAGGAAGGGGGGATGGGCCTAAAGAGACTTAATGAAATGAACATTGCATTATTGAGGAAATTGGTGGGCTCTTATTACGCAGAAAAATACACTTTGGGTACAAGTGCAATCTCATAAGTACAAGCAGCTATCAATCAAACCAAAAACAGGGAGTTCTCCAACCTGGAGGGCCATAAGCATGGCCTTTGCACACTTGGTAGAGGGAGTTGAAGCAATCCATGGTGGATATGTGTGGAAAGAACAACCCACGGGTAAATACACAGTGGCTTCAGGTTATGCGTCCACACATAACCCAATATGAATGAGAATATTAATAGTGTATAATGCTGTATATTTTGTTTGATTTCCAGAATATTGTATAGAGTTATATTAGGCAACGAGTGATTATAGAATATTCGAGATAGCATATTTTTAGGAGTGATTACGGTAGGCGTTACGACTTGTAATCTGTATTTATTCAGCCATTGTGAATAGCACTCAGCAGTTTTGTTCTCTTACTCTTCTCTTCACATTTTGCTTAAAACTTCAGGTATCCGGGACTAACTGGCCGACTAATCCTGAATTCGGAATGAGTAGAGTTTGACTCTTACTCATGGATAAGGTCTGATTAAAGAAAGAGATAATAATTAAACAAAAATTTACAAAGACAACTATATTGTTTTAGGAAGTGAGCTAGCTAATGGGACATTGAGGGGAATGGGGAATAGATGGATAGCCGGGTCCCATACAAATTGCTTTATTTATTCTAACACTGTGCTTTTGTATCAATTAAATTGTTTATGGCCAAGATGTCTTCTAGCTCAAAAGTCATGGTATGCAGATTTAATACCACATAGTGAACTCCCTATCGGGGCCCTTAAATATACAAAAATTCGACGGGCCAGAGGCCATGGCATCTTGGGCCCATGCCCAGAGACGGCCTTACTTACGTTTACTCGTTCTTATTTCGTGAATAGGATCGAAAAACTAAGACCCACTACTGTTGTTCTTTTCTTCAACATCTTTTTTTTCCCTCCTTTTCTTCTTCTTTTCTTATTGCCGCAGCCGGTCCCCTGTTTTTCCCTCCTTTTCTTCTTTTCTTATTATTTTGATGCTTTTAGTTCCGGCACCAAATGTACTTTTCCTAAGAGTTGGAGTTTGGGACCGTCGGAAGAGTATGATTGGCTTGTGCTTTAGTGAATTAACATTCTCCAATGTCTGTGTATGTGCTAGGTCTTGATCGTGTCTAGTGTTTTAGGAAAGAGAGTAGTAGATGTAAGGTAGCCTACTTGAAAATACATAGGTGGTTAGTTAACAATAAATAATAAACGTATGTGTATAGTTAAAAGACTAAACATCATGTTATTCTTGGTAAGGCACAAGGATATATCGCGATGTGTGGGCCGTTCGGATAAAGCGAATAACTCTGTTGGCCTTTGAAAGGCACCAGGAGTAGGGGACTTCGTGAACAAATAACTTTCTTTGTACGAAGGGGGCACTAAGAGTAGAGGACTTCACGAGCAGCGTACACTATCGGAGTCTTCCGAAATAGACTTCCGTGGTTATTGGTGTGATCCATCAATATGTTGCACCAGCTACTTCATGGTGAGTAGCACCATGCGTAGTGCCCTTGAATACGGATGTAACAAAGATAAGCTAAGCTAGAAACCATTCGTCATAACATGTTGATGAAAATGAAGTGAACTCTAGAATTGTGTCGGTCACATAAAGATAACTTAATTAATAATATGAGCCTTTTTGTTGTTAGACTTCTTTATAAATTAGCTTCTCCCCCTTATCTAAGTTTGTTGTACTTACTTACATTGCAGTTTGTTTTATGCTTTGTACGGTGAAAAGATGAACAGGTTGACTACGAGCTTGCTGATGATGATGTTTGATGATGTTGATGCCATGATGATGCTTTCGCTTTCTTTTACTTATTAAATGTTGTACTAGACATGTTGTACTTTATTTCCGTTTTTTGTAAGATAAGTTGTATTTTTTTAAGACATCGTATGTTTGTAAGTTTCTTTTGTTTCGTTGTTGTAAGATAAACCTTCAATCTTTAGTCGGTATGCAATCTATTCTTAGCAACATTTATAGTGATTTAGCTTCCGTTTGCTTTATTTTGATACTGACGACGTAGAGACTTACATATAATATTGGATTTATTTAATATTATACATGCCGAACGTTCATTTCCTGATAAGGACTCGGTATCCCGAAACGGCCGTTCATAGAACACAAAAACACCAATAAACGTGTTTAGGGGTGTCTTTTGGAGGTGATAATTAGTGACAGTGTACTAATTTTCGAATATAAGAGATATTGATTACTTGACGTGCATCGGTAACTATAACATTTTTATCAAAGAATCAACGAGTCATCTTTGCATCTGTGATTGGTTGAGGAAATCAAGGTGGAAATAATTAATTAAACTGAATTATTTATTTTACTTTTTTTAGATTAATTATATACTCCAAAAATTTGGTCTTTTGATGATTTGAAAAGAAAAGAAAAATTCACCTTTGCTTTTGGAGACAATAATGCTCGCCCTATATAAGTTATATAAATAGCCGGTAATTTATCTGTGGTGGTTTGACACCCATTATTGCTTTTGAAGTAGCCTCTTGTTTAAGCAGAGTTCCTTCCTTCCTCCAGCGTATGCGTCATCGCGAGTGTAAATTACACTCACAAGGGCGCATATGTTGAAAGGAAGGAATTTGCTTAAACAAGAGGCTACTTTAAAGTTTCTGAAATGACATATCAAAACAGAGGAGAATAAGAATGTTCAAATAAAAACTATACGATCACGAAATTTCATTAAATTAAAATGATAATCCATTGATACATGCTGCTTAATTAAGATATGTTTAAGTAGCAGCTACAAACTTCTTGCAATAACTCGGGAATTAAGAAAAAGCAACACAAACTGAAATTTTATTAAACCAACTTAACAACGAAATCTAAATGGACGACAGGATGGTGTGTGGACTCAAAAGAAAGTAAATAATGCATTATGTGAACTTAAGCAGTCCCTTTGAGCTTTTTAGCAATTCCGGCAGTGTATTTCCCTGGTGAAAAGCCGTCTCCAATTCGAGATCATTTGGACCTTTAGCGGCTAGGGTTCCATTTCGGCAATAGTTCCAGCACCATATGGGCTTCCACCTTTCACCACATCTAAATTGACCATTCCAGCTCGGATGTGTATCCAATTGGAATGTAAATCATTGCGTGATTAGCGAATTGTGTGATAGTCGTCAAGCTGTAAAACACATACATGAAAATGTTAGACAACCGCCCTGACTTCCGGTGTTGATAAAAGAAAATAACATTATATCACAAAAGGAACGGTTCTAGTGCTCACGCTGTAGTCTCTTGACCACCGCCCTGACTACCGGTGGAATAGAAAATTCCAGCACCTTTCCCAACTAACTTCCCTTGCTGCCATAGACCTCCGGTTGCATCAAAGAATGCTTTGAACTGGGCTGGCATCATGCCAAATCTTGTAGGGAAGCCAAAAATGAATGTGTCGGCCTCTGGAAGCTGGTCAATCCTGATCACTGGCACATCACTCTTTTGGGAGCGCCCATTTTCTGAAGAACTTCTTCAGGAAGGGTCTCCGGCACTTGCCATAATGTAGCCTCAACTCCTTCGACGGTGTCGGCTCCTTTTTTAATTTCTTGGGCAAGTCTTTCAATATGTCCATACATAGAGTAGTAACTGAAAACGAATCAAAATTCGATCAGTGACACATACTTGCAGGATTGTTATGTATAAAAATGATGTAGGCTTCCTCAAACAAAACAAGAAAAGCTATAATTAGATGAACACAGAATAAAGAAATTATTTTTAAAAAAAAGAAAAAAAACATACATGATATAGACTTTAGTGGGAGCCATTGATGATAATTGTATATTCCTTTGATATATCTTTGGTTTATATCCTTTAAAAATAAGCTTTGTTAAAAAATATGAAACGCCGCAGAAGAAGTGATTGGAAGAAAAGATTGAAGGCCAACCTGCTTATATAGGTAGCATGCAGGGAAACTATACGCGGCTGCTGAGTTTATTTTATTATTTTATTTATTTTTCTAGAAATAATTTGTTTCTTTTTCCTGCTTCGTTGAATTATCTTCCCAGCTGGAGTAGGAGAACCAACCAATAAATTGAACAGAGACTTTCTAGAAAGTAAACGCTGACTTTGACTTTGTATTTTATTTGATACACACTACCGAATTGACTTGCCATTTACATATCGAGAAATATTTGTGGCACAACGAATAATACAACTATTATCTGCATCGTAAATCACAATGTGTTTAAATTGATCATCATTTAATTAAATGTAATAGATCAACGATGCAGATCACCGTTGTGGTATAACTGTTGTGCTCGTATCATTACTCAAATTTAATTGTGCCACTATCACTACTCTTATATGCTTATTTCTATGATTCCCGAAAAAACTAAAGAACAATTGAAGATAAAAGATTGTCTCTTTTATTCATGCAGGTCGGTTAGAGCTGATAGTGATAATTACATATATTTATGAGGATAACTACACGATTATCAGGATAATTATGGAAAGAATCCTAAGCAATTAAGACTCTGATCTTTATCATTTAAATACCGAGATTACCTCCAACAATCAAGGGATAAATACGATTTAATAATACTTGAAGAATACGAAAAAGAATCCATATTGGACGCGGCCCATGCAGGCCTGGGGCATAAGTGTTTCCTATATAAACGTTCATAAGAACTACAGCAGACTTGATTCCAATACACATTTTGGATAAGTAGGCAACCTGGAAAAAAGATCCTGGCTCGATCTAGCGGATGGCATTCCTCTTTTTCTTGAAGATCCATTTGCAAAATGACCACCCTTCTATCTTGTGGTTGTTTAACCGGATCCTAAGTCTCATTTTTACGAAGTGATTTTATTTCTTCTCCCATGGAAACAAGCCATTGAGATGCCTCGGAACATTTCACGACTTCCTGTAAGTGTTTTGTTCAAAATCATCCACTTCTTCACCACCAGTAAGTGCATATACAACCATGTCCTTAAACCCATACCTTTTGGGGGTTCTTACATTGGTCCTTCTAGATCTTCTGACCAACTTCAATTGTTCGAGTATCTTTTGACCCCTGTTCAGCAGACTGGTTTGGATTTGGCTCTGGATCTGCTGAGTGCTGATTATCCCCTATTGAGTCTTTCAATTCAGCTGATTCTACTTGAAGCTCCACTTGTTTGTCAACCCTCTCAGCCCCAGATTCAATTTCAGATTCAGATGTAGCCTTCACAGATGAGTTAAGCATAGAGTTTTCATCAAAGACTACACTTCTACTGAGTATAACCCTCTATTTTCAGCTGATGACCAGATTCTACCCTTCTTGGCTCTTGGTTCAAGTTTACCTTCACTGACATGATAGTATACTGTGCTTCCAAAAACACTCAGCCCTGAGTAATCTACAGGCTTTCCTGACCAAAACTTGCGCGGTGTTTTGAGTTTGATCCTAGTGTACGTAAGGCCCCATGTTGATTAAGTAGCATGATGTGCTGACAGCTTCTACCCAAAATCTTCTTGCCAGGCCAGAATTAAAGAGCACGCACCTTGCCCTCTCTAGAAGAGTTTGATTCATCCTTTCTGCAACAACATTATGTTGTGGAGTATTTCTTCTGATATGGTGCCTAGCAATGCCTTCATTCTTGCAGAATTCATCAAACTCAAACCAACAAATTTCCAATCCATTTTCGCCTCTAAGCCTCTGATCTTCTTTCATGTCCGATTCTCAACCAATGCCTTCAACTTCTTAAAGTGTTTTAATGCATCACTCTTGTGCTTCATCATAACTAACCAAACCATCCTTGAATAATCATCTATAAATGACACAAAATATTTGTGACCACCCAGTGACTCCACCCTTGAAGGTCCCCAACAATTAGAATGAACATAATCAAGTGTCCCTTTTGTTATAATATAAGGGCTGAAGGGAATGCTGAGTGCAGTCTACTGATGAACTCAACAGACAACATGAAGACTCAGAAGTCTGCTGAGTAGTTTAGTATAGAAAGCGGTTATTTAGTTATAGTTTTTTGTAAACGTTTTTAACTTGCTTCTAACTGATTCATGAGGTGTATGAAGCTATAAATACCCCATGATCCGCTACATTGTAACTCAGCTTGTAACTCTTAGTTCATTAATGATAATTCCACAATTGCTTTTCTGTTTGAAATTCTACAAACTTCAACGTGGTATCATATAAAAAATTTGAGAATTTCTGAATGTTTTCCTACATTTTTCCTCTGGTTGTTGAATTATCTTAAGAGTGTTCTTCATCTTTTCTTTGATTACAGTTTCTTGAGAGTGAACTGTGATCGTTTTTCTTATTTTTGATCATTTCTTGATTGCTTTTCACATTTGTTGTTGAGATTTGATTATAATTTGGAGTTCTTGATAGCAATGGCATCTAAGAAACAAGAATTAAGTCCCTTCAGTCCATTCTGTGTCCATCCCAATGAGAATCCATCTTTGGTGCTTTCATCCATTGATGAATGGCAACAATTACAACCCATGGAAGATGTCTATGGAGGTGGTGTTAATCACCCAGAACAAGATTGGCTTCATAGACGGATCCATTTAGAGGCTAGAAGCAGATTCAACAGACTTTCATGCATGGAGAAAATATGATACAATGGTGAGATCATGGATCTTGAATTCAGTTGTTGGACGTATTTTAAATTTTAATGATGAGTGCCAGACTAGCTGTTATAGAGCAAAGTCAAAAAGATGTCTAGATCAAATGTATAGGTTTTGTAGAGTTTGATCATTGTATAGGTTTGATCAAACAAACAAACAACCTTCAAAGCACAACAACCCCAGAAACGTAGATTCTTCAACCAAGCCCTCTAGAAAAAGCTAAACTTTTTGTATCCAAACGAACCCCTTCTCGTGTTGAATCCCTTTCCGTATTCGATTCTGAAATCCGTTGAAGAACTTGTAAGAATTCTGGAGAAGTCTCTTTTACTTTTACTTGTCTGCTTTCTTTTCTCCTTTCTCTATGTTCGAACAAAGCCAATGAATCTATTTCCTGACAACTTCCTTCTTAATGGGAAGCTGCTTTATTTTTCCGCGATTAAAACTTCCAGACACTAACTCCCTTTATTTACAATTAAATCCAAGAAAATCCCTATTATTTCTTCTTATATATACATATTTCGAATATATATATATATATATATATATATATATATATATATATATATATATATATATATATTCATCACCTCAAGTCCATAATTACTATTAAACATAATATTTGAATTTTACAAATGACACGCCTGCGCTTTTCTAAAGTTCGGGATATTACACTTCCGACCGCGTTAAAATTTCAAATCTAAATATTAACGCACACGCGGATTGATTTTAATTCAGATTATTCATTTTCAAGATAGCTGATTCTACGGGTTGCGAACCAGAAAAATCATTTCATATGCTACTAATATAAAAATCATGAATGATTACGTATTCACTATTCCAACTAGTTGTCGATCATCTTATGAAAAACACTCCTATGGAGAACCCTACTCTATGATTTTTTACCCTCCATTCCAAGCCGTAATGAAGAAGGATAATATCGTTCATCTTCTTCAAAATCTAACCTTGACGCCATAGAAAGCCCTCCAACCTACGATCGAAGATCAGAACGGCGGACAACGACCAAGTGCGGAGCCATGGCTTGCTTGAGAGTTTTCCTGCTCCAAAAGAAATATCAAATAGTGGTTTGTATTCGGCTCTTATGAAATCATGGAACTGCAGTTCATTTACCCTAATCAGTTTTATGAAAAACGTTTACTAGTTTGTTTTTGAGAAATCGGCAATTCATCTAGGGTTTTAAGGAGCGGCCTTCTGTGCTTTTATGGCTTTTTACTCGTTCTTCTCTGATTGAACGATCAGTGGGAAGCCTAGGATAATTTTCTTGCAGACACAGAGTTTAAGATCCATGTTCATGATCTCTCAACCCATCAAACAATCCGGCAGTGGTGAGGAACATTGCAATGGCGTTGGGCGGTGATGAGAGTCTACCTCGCTATCATCTGATGTATGATTTTATCCCCTATTATGACTTATTTGATATGTTTTGGGATTAATTGGTTTATTTATGATGCATTTTTAACTGTACACTCACTACAATGTCAAGAGCAATTAGCCCGGAAATCTCGTCATTTTATGTAAAATACTGCATATTTAATGGCCTATTTTTATCTTGTGAGAATTATGCACGGTATTTTTGTTTTTTATTTTATTTTATTTTATATTTGCATGATATAAATTTATTGTGATCCTGGAAGGAGAGGTGTAAAATCCTACATCGGTAAAATAGTAGAATACTCACCCCCATATAAGTGAGAGACATAAATGTCTTGTCAACTCGGGTTAGCCCTTTTAGACCAAGCGAGGACGGCAGTCTAAGCAGTTAACCGGACCATTTATGATTCATTTAGCGCTACCAGACACAAGTCTGGGGCGTTACAGAATGGTATCAGAACCGACTATCATATTGAACTATGCGCTGCACTGTATAAGAAGATGGTATAAAGATGGCCTCTAGTTACCTCTGGTAGGGACGATCCGGGAACAGTCCTGGCCGTCCTGGCGAGGACGCTAGTCCCTTATAGGGAGGGGGGGGGGAGAATGTAAAGTTCCACATCGGTAAAGTAGTAGAATTACCACCCGCATATAAGTGTGAGAAATAAAGGTCTTGTCAACTCAGGTTAGCGCTTTTAGACCAAGCGAGGAAGGCGGTCTAAGTAGTTGACCGGACCATTTATGACTCATTTAGCGCCACAATGCCACAGTCTGGGAGTTACAAGAGGTGATGTAAGTCAACTTGATGATACATTTCACGATATTTGATCTTCCAATTCCGATATACTTTTTATCATTATTGTACCTTTTCGAGCCTAAATTGCATCGTATGATCCAATCCTTATAATTAGTAAATATTATATTTTTAACCTTTTTGTTAGAATAATACATAGTCGTTTTTCGACAAGTATTGTTATCAGGTTTACGCATGGTATTCTTGTGTTTTTGTTTTTCTAGTTCACAGATACTGAACCGTGAAAGCCCTGTTCGAGTTGTGATTCAATCATTGGTTCAATCAAATTTCATATCAGAGAAGGAAGTGGGAAATTTTGAATTTCATACGAAGTGGCATTCGCCACCACTGTCACGCCTGCTGAGAATTTAATGCATCCTCAAGTAGCCAACTACTTGTCAGATAATGTGGCGTTCGCCACATCTCCTAGTACGTGGCGTTCGCCACACTCTTGCTTCTGCATTTTCTGAAGAGAATTAAATTCCAATCCAGCTAACATACGTCTTAGGTGGTGTTTGCCATCTTTATTGGTGGCGCTCTCCACAAATTCTACCGAGCCAAGTTTTAAGTATAACTTTTAGCAGCGTTCAACAACTTTGAACCTATCACCAACTGCCAAGCTTGAAGGCTTTGCTCCTCAAAGCTCTTTTAGACAATTCCTAGCACTAGTTTAGCTATTGATTCTTCGTGTAATCATTGCAGAAACCTCATTTAGATATTTTAGGGTTATTTTGTGGAAGAAAGTTCCTCTCTTTTGGTGTATATTTTCCATTGGTGAATCTTTGAAGATTATGCAATCATATATTCTGCAAGTGTTTTGCTCTCTGGTTCGGTAACTTCTATTCTTTACCTTGAGTGCCAATTTCATTTTTATGGAACTCTTTAATGACATTGTGAGTTCCATTTCTATGGAAGGCTAAATCTTTTGCCTAGCTAAGATAATGTTGTTGTGATAGTGTTTTATCTTCTAGTATGTAATGTGAATGACAAATCTTGTTGCAAGCACTTGCGTTGGTTGATTTTCTTTACTTAAGATCACAACCATGTATGTGTTGACTTGAATCACCAACACTTACACACACACTAGGAGGAATTCGAATGAAGACTTTTAGTGTGGGAAAAGGGGTAGAGGAACTGGTCGGTAAAATTGACCATAATTGGAATTCTATTTCATACCGGGGTGAGTAGTGTATGCCATGAAATCGAGAGATGAATCGTGTTGAACCGGTAGAATCTCATCAATATATGTGAGGACATGAGGGAGACAAAGAGTTTTATGCAGTTGTATGAGGGACAATCACTAAATTGGAAAGGTTACACTATCAACACTCGTTGACGTAGTGCCTGAAACCCAATCGGGTTGGACCTGATCCGACCGGATCGGATCATTTCCACTACGTTTTTGTGTTTATACATATAATCAATGGCGTTTTTGTTATTATATTTTTTTCGTTAAACGAACCAAATATGATATTCTATATATAATAACATCTCTAGTGTCCAACTGTGATAGGGAAATCATAATAGTGATTATGGTTGATGAGATTTTGACTCACTTTAAAAGGTTTGATACTTAAATGTCTCTAGTCGTATGTGCTACTGAATGGGACATTAGGAGTACGGTTAGACTAGCACGTATTAGATGTCTTCTATCTAATGAAGATAAGGATAGATCTTGTCTATCAAAGTGTAGAGACGCTTGGACGGTACGTGGACGTGTATTAGAGAATGTGTATGCTAGACTGACCCACTTACTTTATTTAGTGTCGCATTATGTGACAGTTGTGTAATTATCCTTAGACCAGAGTCTTCATAACATCACGGGTTGGATTGTCCTTCTTAGACACTATTAAGGTTTCCTTTAATCACAGGGCGATCATGCGGTAGTGCTTGGATATGATAATGAAGCATGCGTAGGGTTTATGTGGTTTATCCGGAAATCGAATATCCTGATGGTAGGGGTAAGTATCCGAAAGGGCATTCTTTTAAGGCATGTCTTACTCTCGAATGTCTTTGCAATGCGTAAGTAATGTGTTGCTTTGAGAGAGTAGGATATTCAGATTATAAGATACGGTCGTTCATGTTTTGACACTCAATAAACGACTGTATGGATATTATAATAGCGATATGATTCTTTTTACACGGTATCTCTTCCACATGAAAGATAGTAGTCATTGCACTAGACTCTTCCGATGATTGAGGGTCATAACGTGTTTCTAGACGCTGATCATGATCGTTAGTTATGAGGGGTCACACAAATATGGACAACGAGCCGGTATTAAATTGTGGTTATGGTGATAACCAAATAAATAATTATTTTATCCCAACTATAAAGTGTTATAGTGATAAATTGATATTGTGGTATTTATTTATTACAGATAAATAATACAATATATTAATTATATAGATTAATTAAATATCCACTATGTATATGATATATACATGTGGCGCCAATATCACATATACATATATATATATATGTATATATATATATATATATGTATATATATATATATATTCTTTTTTAATAAATGAAGCCTTTTATTAATAGATAAAAAAAGGTTTGTACATTGTCATATCCCGACCCTCCCCTTATACCAAAAGACGATGACAAAACATAGTCATGCCTCCTTAAAACCTATGAGTGGCAAAACCAGTGTGGGAAAATCCATATCATAGGAATGTGTGTAGCACCCTATGTTTCAAAATAATCCCCCCGAAGAAACAAAAGATAGTACAAAGAAACTGTGCAAAAGAAAAGCTAAAAAAAGTCATCTCGGTTCTTGGATCCTTCAGCCTGGGATGCGTTTGTGGCAGTTATATCTTTAGACCTCTAATAATGTCGGCTACTGTGTAAATTCTTGAATGAATTGCAGCATCACCCTCTTTAAAGATACCTGCAGAGAAGAATACGATGGGGTACAAGCGAGTTCATATAATAGAGTTTCATATAATAGGCGGACAAAGGGTGAGCATCAAAGATGATACAACTCTGGTTTGCACCCTTCAAAAAATTATTGAAGGGTGCGATATATATATATATATATATATATATATATATATATATATATATATATATATATATATATATACTAGTTAAAACGGGACTCCGTGCAACGCACGGAGTGCCCATGCTAGATGTTTACCTTAATGTCAAAAACTATTAAATATAAAATACATTTTAACTAAAATATCACTCCACACATTTTAAGTACAACACAATATAAATGACGAAATTTAGCCGGCATTGATATTATACAACAAATTATGATGTCAATTATTTAACATGACGACAATTAGACAAATGTTTTCGACTTACTTACATAGACACCCGACACAAAAAACAAAAGTTCCAAACTACATTTAACACTCATCAATAAAATACATTTACCATGGTATTAGTAAAAATTGGTCTTTATTCACACTAAAACTAACCAACGGCGTGCCCATGCTATAAGTTTTAACTTATTTGACGATATTAAATACGAAGAAATATAGCATGTAACGAACCGCACCCTATCCCAACATTTTTTAACACTCACCTATCCAATCCTACCTCACCATGCCCTACACCATATTATCTTACCACATAATATCTTACCACACTACCCTATATTACGTACTTTATTCAACCTACCAAACTTTACTTAACTTACGCCACATCATCCAACTATACCATCATACCCTACCATATATCACCGCATTACATTTCATACCTCGCCTCACCTACATAGCACACCCTACCGCACCCTACCTCTCTACCTACCTACAAACCTTAACCTACCTCCCAACCTACATATTAATTCACTATCATAGCTAAGCCTATTACACCCTATTTTATCTGATCCCACCCTACCTTACCCTACCCACCACCCCTACAACTCCCTACCCTACCATGCCCACCACCCATCTCACTATACCCTACCCTTCCCACCACCCATCTTACTATACCCTACCCTTCCCACCACCCTAACCCAACCCACCCCTCACACCTTTTAGGGTGGCATCAAAACATGTTCATAGAAGAATAATATAAGTGCGTATGAAATGAATATCCGACACATCTTCGACATCTCCCGACATCGTATGGATACTTTTCGACACTACCGAATAATTTTTTTTCAATTTCTACTTAAATCAATTTTAACCGAAAAAATGAAGCTATCTTCGACATTATCTGCAACAACACGTGTTCTACCCAAAACACGACACGACACGCTTCGATACACCCCGACGCCATATCCAACGGTTGTCGGTTGATCAAATGAATATTAATTAAAATTTTAATTAAAATCTAACACGATCAACACTCCACGACAAAAATCGACACCTTCGACACTACTAAACCATTGACCAAAGAAAAACCGACACACACAATATATAGAAGTAAAAAAAAACGAAGACGGAAAAAAAATAATCAATACGTGAGCACCCCCCAAAAACGATGCCCTAAAAAAACAAAGATAGACACACAATGTAAAATATATATACGCAAAAAAGGAAAAGAACACACACACAAACAAACTATAGTATATTGAAATATCACGTGGTCATATCAGACAGGATAGACCCCCAAAAAAAAAAAAAAAGAGATCTCGATGGAAAGCAAAATAATATGTAATTAAATTGGAATCGGATACATCTTAAGCACAACACACATAATAAGATTAAGAATAAATTAAAGTTAATGTGTAGATTAAAAATACAATTGAGTCCTCTAAAATGGAACAATTTAACTCTAACCCTTCACCTCAAAAAAAAAAAAAAAAAAAAAAAACTGGCCCGTGTTTCTGGGCCGATGAACAGTAAAATGATCGACCAATAAAAAAAAACAAGTGTCAAACAACAACAACTTTTCCTTTCTTATATATATAGAAGGAAGAAGGATATATATATATATATATATAAGTAATGTAATAAAGATATATTTCATATTATATATTGACGATATATATATTTAATATATATAAGATATTAGATATTAATGAGATAAATCAATTAAACGGATTTATTTCTTAATCCTTATTTTATTGGGATTTTTTTTTTCCTACTCCAAGTCAAAAAGCTAATCCCAATCCAATTGGAAATCAAATGTGGCGCCACCTACTCTATTTAAGAGAACGGATGCCAAGCTCTTTTGTATAACAATATTCTTGCAATATTTTAGTGAGAAAAAAAATCTTAGGAGAGAGTTTTAGGAGAAAAGAAAAGAGCGACCTAGCAAATGACTTTTTCCGGTAACAATCCTATGTGTGGATTCTGGAAGTTGTTCGTGTGGATCAACGGTAGATGTTGAAGTTCGTAGAAAGACAAAGAAAACGTAAAGAAAATGCAAAATAATTACTTTTGAAGTATAATCAACAATTTAAGTTACAATGTTGTTGTTCAAGGGGTGTTTGTAGCTTCATACATATCATGAATCAGTTATAAGTAAGTTACACATGTTTATCACAAGATCTAACTGAACCACCGTATTTTGTCTAGTGTTGATCTGCTGACTATCTTAGCAGAGTGCTGAGTCTTTAGTGTTCAGCTGACACTTAGCTAACTTCCTTCAACACATATACAGTATAACGGTAACACCCCTTTCAAGCTGAGAATGGTACATGATCACCTTGCACTCAACAGACTTCCTTTAGCTACTGGCACTTTGAAATATCTTTGTAATGTCCAACTTATCTAACAAATATGAGAAAATAGGTGCATCAAGAGCCTTGGTGAGGATGTCAGCAACTTGTTCTTTTGTGTTGACTGGTAAGAGCTTGACAAGTCTAGACTTAACTTTGTCTCTAAAAACATGACAATTAATCCCAATGTGTTTTGTTCTCTCATAGAACACATGGTTATGAGCAATGTGCATAGCAGTTGCATTATCAAAAAAGAGTAAGGCATGCAACTGAACAGGAATCTTTAAATCCTGCAAAATGTAAACCCAGGGGCGTCCCTGTCCAAATTTAGGCTCGGGGCCAAAAAAAAATTTAGGCCCTCGCATTTCGAAAAAAAACAGTAACCAAAATATATATAAAAAAAATAAAACAAAAAAGCTATGTGTGATAGTCATGGGTTTGGAAGGAAAAAAACCTACTTATTTAGCTCCTAGTCCTAGTTTAAAAAAACAAAAATTATTGTAGCGCCCAAAATTCGAAAACAAGT
This sequence comes from Gentiana macrophylla, assembly GCA_026214975.1. Taxonomy (NCBI): domain Eukaryota; kingdom Viridiplantae; phylum Streptophyta; class Magnoliopsida; order Gentianales; family Gentianaceae; genus Gentiana; species Gentiana macrophylla. The sequence continues at coordinate 18,034,283 of CM047808.1, read as the reverse complement.
CTTATGTCTAGTATATTTGAGTGCTAACCATTTAGGTAATACATTCATTGTTCATGTAAATACAGTATATATATAATATTAGGTCGAAATTTCTTGGGGCCCTTAAATTCATTGATTTTCGGGGGGGCTCCGGGCCATGGCCCCCTTGCCCCCCAGGGACGCCTCTGTGTAAACCAGCCATTGATGTTCATAAACTGCATTGGCCATAGCTCTATATTCTGCTTCTGAAAAGCTCCATGCAATTGTTGTCTGCTTCTTAGCTTTCCAAGAGATAGGGCATTCCTTAAAAAATCATGTATCATCATACCGACTTTCTGGTTTCAGGACAACCAGTCCAATCACTGTCTGTAAAACCTTTCAAAACAAGGTTATTCTCAGCTGGGAATGAGATTCCTTGCCCTAGTTTGGCTTTCAAATACTTGAGCAGTCTATGTGCTGCTTTTATATGATTTTCAGTAGGAGTGTCAAAAAATTGACTTAGCTGTTGAACTTCAAAAGCAATGCCTGGTCTGGTAAAAGTGAGGTATATCAGCTTACCGACCAGTGATCTGTATGCAGTATTTTCTTCCGAAAATGGCGAATCACCATGCTGTTAGCTCTGCTTGGACTCCATAGGTGTCTTTACATGTTTGGCCCCAAAAAATTCATATTCTACTAGAAGGTTGAGTGTGTACTTACTTTGAGGAATAGAATGCATGCAAGAGTTCTAGCAGTTTTAATACCTATGAAATATCTCAATTTTCCTAGGTTTTTAAGGGTGAACTGATGATACAAAGCATCTTTCACTTGTTGAATTAGCTGATCATTAGGACTTGCTGCTATTATATCATCTACATATACCAGCAAGGCAATAAAAGACTGTCCTGACCCTTTGTTGAACACACTGTGATCATTCTTTGTCTTAACAAATCCTTGTGCTTCTAGAGACTCAGTCAACTTGCAATTCCACTACCTACTGGCTTGTTTCAGACCATATAAGGATTTTGATAATCTGCAAACTTGATTTGGTTTTTGTGTGGCCAAGCCTGGAGGCAATTGCATATATACTTCTTCATGTAGATCACCATGTAAGAAAGCTGTATTGATATCCATGTGGTGAAGATGTCAAATATTAGCTGTAGGTTCACTCTATGGTGTATAAATACTTGATGTTTGGTATCACCCTATGGTGTATAAATACTTGATGTTTGGATGAATGAAATCAGAAGATTATGATCGTTTATTAAATTTGTCATGGTATCAGAGCCAGGTTCCTCATGGCAATAAAAAAATTATAAAGAAAAAAAAAAAAAAAAAAAAAAAAAAGAAGAAGTCGCCTTCCTAATTCCTCGCTATAGTCTCGAATCCATGGTTTCTTATCGTAGAGGTTTATTCTCAAATCAATCCATAATTCCTCGCCATGGAGTCATTGTTTGCTGATTGTGCTTCTTCACACAATTGATAGTTGGGCATCGCTTTTATGGCGATCGGGAAGAATCGAAGCTTGCAAACACCAAACGCCGACGGACGATGGGCACCGGAAGCCTCGCTGCGTGGCAACTCATCCAAATCATGATGAGCGAGACGCGATGATGGCGTTGAAATTCATGATTTGTAAAAGAGTGGAAAGATTCAATGTACAAACAGATCCGGTCAACCGACAATCTGGTAGAATTATTTACCAAGACATTGCCGACTGTAAATTTGAAAGACTAGTGAACGGCATTGAGATCAGGGGCGGACGCAGGATCTCGAGTAAGGGGGCAATAAAATTTTTCAAGGCCAAAAAAAGTTTTAAGGGGGCAAACTATATGTAGCGTATAAATTTTAGTGTATTTTTTTGAATCGTTGCTTCTTGGTTGTATGTAGGTCCCGCCAATTGATTGAGATCGACGACGTTGAAAAATCCAAATTGATGCTTTGTTTAGGGGGATCAGAGTAAATCAAATACAGATAAACATGCACTATTTTCCTTAACTAAGATTTTCTCTCACTTGGCATATCATATCTGTTGTATGTTGAATAATAGATATCCAAAGAGAGTGTTATAAAATATTATCATTGATGGATTATCTATTATTCTGATTGATTTGCGTAGATTTTTATTCATTCAAATTATTGTGTTCACACCGTCATATCTACACATATTCCTTTGGAATTTCGTTGTAATTTTATTAGTTTTATAATAAAATTAATTTATTTGTGACAAGAAAAAAACGTGGTAGCTTAATATATTTAAGGAAGGAAAAATCAAAGTCAAAGGTAGATTTCCCTTCTAGAAAGTCTGGGTCGATGTCAAGCAGGAAAGATAATTCAACGATGTAAGAAATTAGTCCTTCTAGAAAAGAAAAAAAAAAAAGAAAAAAGAAAAAAGAAAGAGGCGCGTAGAGTTTCACTATATAAGCTGGTTGGCCTTCAACCTTTTGTTTCATTAATTCACTTCTTCAACGTTTCTTACATTTATTAACAGAAACCCTTACGCCTTATAATTATAAAGGAAACCAGATATCCATCCAGGAATTATTTACTATCTTCAATGGCTCCCACAAAAGTCTATATCATGTATGTAATTTTTCATTTTTGTTCCATTTTTCTTTTCCTCTCGGAAACAGAGTCGCTTGGGCATGCGGCATGCAAATAATATATACCGTATATATGTTTAGTTATTGGTTTGTTAATTTCAATCCTGCAATTAATGCAGACTTTTAATTTCTGACCGCACTTAGCTTGTTAATCTTCTGTTTTGGAATCTAATTACTGTACGTTCGAATTTTGATTCGTTTTCAGTTACTACTCTATGTATGGACATATTGAGAGACTTGCCCAAGAAATTAAGAAAGGAGCCGACACCGTCGAAGGAGTTGAGGCTACATTATGGCAGGTGCCTGAGACCCTTCCTGAAGAAGTTCTTCAGAAAATGGGCGCTCCCAAAAAGAGTGATGTGCCCGTGATCAGGATTGACCAGCTTCCAGAGGCCGACACATTCATTTTTGGCTTCCCTACTAGATTTGGCATGATGCCTGCCCAGTTCAAAGCATTCTTTGATGCAACCGGAGGTCTATGGCAGCAAGGGAAGTTAGTTGGGAAAGGTGCAGGAATTTTCTATTCCACCGGAAGTCAGGGCGGCGGTCAAGAGACTACAGCGTGAGCACTCAAAACCGTTCCATTTGTGATATAATGTTATTTTCTTTTATCTAATATATATGTGATATAAGGTTGTCTAACATATTCATGTACGTGTTTTACAGTTTGACGACTATCACACAATTCGCTAATCATGCAATGATTTACATTCCAATTGGATACATCCGGAGCTGGAATGGTCAATTTAGATGTGGTGAAAGGTGGAAGCCCATATGGTGCTGGAACTATTGCCGAAATGGAACCCTAGCCGCTAAAGGTCCAAATGATCTCGAATTGGAGACAGCTTTTCACCAAGGGAAATACACCGCCGAATCGCCAAGAAGCTCAAAGGGACTGCTTGATCAGTTCACTTCATTAATGCATTATGTACTTTCTTTTAAGTCCACGTTGTTGTAGTTCAAAAAAAAATATTTACAGTTTGTGTTCCTTTTTCTCAATTACTGAGTTATTGCAAACCTTGTAGCTGCAATTTAAACATCTCTTAAGCAGCATGTATCGATTGATTATCATTTTAATTTAATGACATTTCACATCATTTTATATGATCATTCTAATTCTCCTTATGTTTTGTTACTTTGTTTCCGTAGTCTAGCAAGCAGAAGATCTCACATCCATAATTTTGTTGCGACGTAGGTAATTGGGGTTTCCGTTTAAACTTAGCCTATCTCAAACTAATAATTAAATTATCAAGATATCATTGATTGAATTCGATTTTTCACCGGGGTGAGTAGTGTATGATATGCAATCGGGAGCTTATTCGTGTTGAACCAAAGAGAATCTCATCGAGGTGAGGACGTGAGGGAGACACAGAGTGGTTGTATGCACCTGTATGAGGACAATTACTAAATTGGAAGGGTTTCACCATCAACACTGACACAAGATCTCTAATGGGTGGTTGAAAGGCTAATGTCATTCTCATGAAACTATAGGAGATAATCACTTGAACTCACATATCTTGGCTAGCACATTACATATTTAACTTTTAATCTGTTTATTAATTTTGCATGCCTTAAATCATTTTACTCATTCATGCACTTCGTTGATTTGAACCAAAAGAATACGATTGCTCGGTACTTAACCTCACAACCTTGTGGATTCGACCTTGACTCACCTACCTAGATTACAATTGACCCGACATTCATGCTGGTGATTTCGGACACCTAGAAAAGTCCAATCAAGAGGCATTGTTGAAAAAGTCCTCTCTTTGGCCGGCCCTTATTCTTCAAATCTCCGGGCGCCGGTGGCACTAGGCTGCCGGCGTCCTGTCTTCCTCGTTTTTATTTTCCTTTCTTTCTTTTCGTCGTCTGGTCAACCCCATTTGCACCGATGGTCTCCCCCGGTACTGCATCGTCTCTTAAGTCGTATAAGCCTTTGGGCTTTAATGTGGTCGGTGTTTTCGGATCGGAGCTCGGTTGCTTTGGTCTTCGCGATGGCCGGATTTTTTTGTTGTTGTCGATTTTAGACCGCTTCCATGTTCGGGATCTGGTTGTCTCGCTTTCGCTTTTTTGCGGTTTGTTGGTCTTGCTGCGTACTCATAACTGGTGCCTCGGTGGCGGTGGCCTGAAGCTTGTGGATGGTGGTGGTGGAACAAGAACCGAGAGATGCCAGTTGGAAGTTTGCTGTCTTCTTTTATGTTTTTCTCTTAAGATCGAGTCGGTAATAATCGGTTGTTCCGGTTTATGTGCTTTATTTTTCTGTATTTGTGGTTTGTTTGTTCATCCCGGTGGCCTTGGTACTCATCGGGATTGTCGGTCATTACGGTTACTCTCGGGGTGGTGGTGGTGGTTGTTGTTTTTAGAGTTGGTTATGGACATCCGTAAAATGTCGCATTGTGTCCATTTTTGCCTTTTTCCAAATCAAGTTCTCTTTAACGAGACAGTATTTGGTCGTATTGGGGTTCTCCCAATCTTTTTTTATTTCTTTATTGGTGTAGTGTCCAGTAGTGTGCTGGTGTTGATCCGACGATGTTCGGTGGTGTTCCGGCGGTTGTCCGGTTGTAACTCTGTTGGTTTTTAATATATATTTCCTTTCTTCGTTAAAAAAAAAAAAAAAAAAAAAAGGCATTGTTGATGGAAAGTCTTTTTTGAGGGGTAGAAGAATGTGTGCAAAGCTAAAGAGTTGAAATTGATCAAGAATTTTTGGTATTTTCACCCTACCTTCACTTCATATGCATTTTGATCCACTTTACAGGCATTTGTTGGACTGAACATATCAAAGAATTTGTAGGTAATTGAACGAGCTTTCCACGCGAGTCACTCAAATTAGAGCTCTTCACGCAATCATATCGCCGAATTTACGAAGATGTATCGATTGCTATTGCAATCTGCGAATCCGCGCGCTGAGAAGTATGGACGCACGCCTTACCGGAAAAATGTATATCCGTGATATTAATCGATTTTTATGATGTGTGGTTCCTATATAAACGCCTCCTTTCTGATTTTTTGTGATATTGAGCAAAGTAGATAGTCGAATTTTCTTCCTCTTGAACCCTAGATTAGTGAAAACATATTCTCCTTCGAATTGCAAAGCTAGTTGCAAGATTGTTGCTTTTGGATTCGACTTTCCGGGGAGAGACTGACAATTTCTCAACGGGCTTCATCCGGAGAGTCAATTTTATTCACTTTTACATCATGGTAACTTCTTTCCATTGTTTTTCATTTTATTGGCTTAAAATCTTGCTACGACCTCCGTCCCAAAATATAAGTCCATTTACACCTTTTCACACGAGTTTAAGAATGTAGTTAAGTGTCATTAATTTTAATGATAAAAGTCTAGAGACCCTTTGACTCTTATTAATGTAATTGTTATAAAGTAGGTGGATGTATAATGAATTAGCGGTAGAAGGAAGAAAAATGTAATAAATGCTCCATTGTTATTCTAAAGAGACTTGTAGTATGAGACAAATTCAAAAAACTAAACGGATTTACGTTTTGGGACAATGAGTATTTCTTTATGTTTATGAGTAGCTAAGTTAATTTATAGCCGAATTATGTGACGGTCAATGAAATCGATGTCTTGATATATGAATTGGGAATATGGTGTGCGTAAGATAGAGTTTTTGAATTTTGTGTCGTAAAAATTATGCCTATGGTTGAATTAAATTGATCACTTATTTCATTAATCTACACACGATCTTTACATATGTGTTTTGCGAGAGTGTGTGAGAAAAGAGGTTTTGGGATCGCTAGGTTAAATTGGTCAAGGTGTTCGGGTCCAGTTTCTTGAGTGGGGTTTTCGGTTTAAATTGAGGGTCTCTAGAACTTAATCATGTTTGGTTAGTTAAATCCTGACGATGCGACTGTTGACCCGAAGCATGTGACTTAATATGTGATTCTTTTATCAGAATGAATTAAAATGCACTTATAGCTTCAACTTTATGAATTATGGTGATTAGAGAAAGATTATGGTAGACAGTGTTGATTCAGTTATCCAAAACCCATACAATTAACTTCAAGGCGAAATCTAAAGGTTGTTCATGGTAGTGTAAGGTATGACAGTCCTGGCGTTTCTTTGACCCGATCTACCAAATGGCCATGACCGTCATCCCTTACTCTACCATGAACAACCTACTCTGTGATTGTAATTGATCGCATTTTCAACTATTGTTGACCTAAACTAAGCATAACTCAACTATTTTTGCCCATTCCGCGCTGTGCTCGGCCTTAGACTTCATCTTAGTCCGATTCTTCAACATTTCAGCTCCAGATATTTTTCCTTAACGCTTGGAATACTTTGTAAGTTTCAAATATTTCAAAAAACACGCAAAGTACTACCGATTTCCGGGATAATTATTAAAAATACCAAATTTAAAAACCACGAACCACATGACATGAAATTAACACAAATTGTTCGTGATTCATCACAAGAATTATTGGATTTAGCCCATAATAGGAGTAATGTTGATGCCTTAATTGATATAATTTCGACCGTCATCACACTCCACCACACAAAGTGCCTACATTTGCCTAGATCCCCACACACTATGAGTTTATGTCTCTCGCCATGTACAATTTGTTGAACTGTATTCCCTTTTACTAGTCTACAAAGTGATATGGACACCCCTCTAGATCATATCACCCTTGTTTCCACTTGGATAACTCCATCTGCACCTTCTGCCGATCATCCTCTTAACGCATCTCTTCCCATACCCGATCCACCCCCACCCTCCCATCCCTCACACCGCCTTTATCGCCCACCCCACCACCTCATGTCTCACATCCCATGACCTCTCATGCCAAATATAATATCCACAAACTCATACATAAATCAGTCTTGCTACACAACATCCAACTGCAACCATACCCATTGAAGTGTCCAATTCCATTGAATCTAGTAACAAGAGACATGCCATACAAGCTGAGTTTGATGCTCTCCCATATAACCACCCTTGGGATCTCATGTCATATGATCCATATATCCTATAACGTTGTGGCTCCAAATGGGTGTTTAAAACAAAATACAAACAAAATGGTTCCTTGGACTTATACGATAGCCTGTCTAGTGGACAAATTTCATCAGCATCTCGGAGAGGATTACTATTTAACTTTCAGCCTAGTGGTAAAACCCACCCCTGATCATAGATCATAACCCTTGCAACTATCTATGAGTGGTCCCTCCGACAACTTCATGTTAACAATGCATTCTTGTAGGGATCTTTCAATGAAACAGTGTACTCCCTCCGTCCCATTTTATTTTATTTATCCGCTTGACTTTCAGCAGATTAAGAAAAATTTAGTTAATGCTTTGAATCTAATAAATGATCCAATATTTTTACATTTATGCCCTTCAAGTAGTTGTTGCAGCATTTAATGCTTCACATTTTAAGTGTAAATAATGTAAATAGGAAGGATATTTGAAGAAATTTGACAACTAATGCACAAAGTTGACACTTATTTTGGGACAAACCAAAAAGGAAACATGAACAAATAAAATTGGACGGAGGGAGTATATGCAACAACCTTAAGGTTTTAAAGACACGAGTCATCCTCATCATGTGACCAGATTACGAACGGCGAATAATGGACTTAAACAACCACCACCCCTAGTGCATAGTATTCTAAACTTGGCATTTTCCTCTCACTTGTTCGGAAATGTACGCGAGAACGCAGCGGAATTTAAAATTTTATTTCCTTTTAACCCAGATCGACTTTGTTTAAGCAATAAACAAATAAGTAGAAGACGGTGATTCCCTTGTTTGATCTAAAAGATCGACGCTTTGACCGTCTAAGGAGAGTAGTGATGCACAAAGGCGCCCAAGTGTTCGGCCTCTACCGGTGATCCACACGAATAGCCCGCCGGAATCCCATCATGGATTGCCATCAGAAAAACTCGGTTGCTAGACCGACTTTTTCTCTCTCTCAAAAACTCTCTCCAAGAAGCTCTCTATTTTTATTACAAGAACTATTAGCTCCTGGAATTGTGAAGATCGAAAGAGCTAGCAAAGCCTCCATTAAATAGGGTGTTGGGGCGCCTCATTCATATCCCAATCTGATTGGGAGAAACTTCCTAGTAGATTGAGGAGAAAGAAAAAAATTTCCTAATAAAATAAGGAAAATATATTTAATTGATTTATTTCATTTAATATTCAATATATTATATTAGATATTTCAAATATATTGTCAATATCTTATATTGACTATATTTATCTTATTACCATAAATCTATTTTTTTCAAAATCAATTAATATATAATATTAATATATGGTAATCTCATTAATTAAATTGCACAAGCCAAATGTATCCAATACATACGGCGCCCCTTCCCCCACTAATTTGGGAATTGAGATTTTCTTTAATTAATATAATACCATGATTAATTAATTCACAAAATACATGTATATCATATATATATATATATATATATATATATATATATATATATATATATATATATATATATATATATATATATATTTACACATACATCTTATGTATATTTAATTAATCAACATAATTAATATCTTGTATTATATTTATTCATAATAAATAAATACCACCATATTAATTTACCACAATAACCCTTATAGTATGAGACAAATTCTTTCCTTTTTTGGTTGTCAACTATAACCACATTTTAATCAGGCTAGATGTTTTTATGTGTGTGACCCGATAGGCTTCCGAATATGTTGGCCGTAGGCAGAAAGTGCAAATTACGAAAATGCCCTTCACACTTAACGATCACGTGATAGCATCTAGCAACACACCGTGACCCCCAATCTTCGGAAGAGTCAAATGCAATGACAAATACCTTTCATGTGAAACAGTTACCGTGTAAATAGAATCTTATCGCTGTATAAATATCCATACGGTCGTACGTTGAGTGTAAAAATCAACGACCGTATCTTATAATCTGGATATCATGCTCTCTCGAAGTAACTCATTTACTTCCACTTTGCAAAGATTCATGAGAGTAAGACATTCCTTATAAGAAGGCCCATTCGGATATTCACCCCTCTCGATAGGTACGCGATTTCGGATGACCAAACATGTATACTCCGCGATGCCTCGATGATCATACCCAATCACTACCGCATGATCGCCCGTGGCTGTGGAAGCCTCAATAGTGTCAAAGCATGACAATCCACACCGTGATGCCATGTAGACTCGGTCGTAAGGATTTTTACACAATCGTCACATAGTGTGACACTTAACGATGTAAGTGGGTCGATCTAACGTATGCATTCTCTAATACACGTCCACGTCATGGTCAAGTGTCTCTACACTTCGATAGAGCGAGATCTATCCCCGCGCCTAAGGACGTAAGACATCTAATACGTGCTAGCCTGTTTGTACTATCAATGCCCTGTTTAATAGTACATTAGCCTAGAGACATTTAGGTATCAAACTTATTAAAATGGTTAGAGATCTCATCAACCCTAATCGCCTATCACGGTTGCTCTATCACAGTTTAATACTAAGGACGTTATCATATAACAATTCATAATTGGTTCATTAAAAGAACAAATATATAATAACTGAAAAGCCATTTATCACATGTATAGACATAAAAAAATAGTAGAAATGATCTGACAAGGTCGGATCCTGTCCAACCCGATTGGTTTAGAACACTATTTCAACAATCTCCCACTTGGCCTAAAACCAATCACTCGCACACACAAGACCAATTTTAAACACAAGAATCTCATTCAATACTCGAAACCAGCCTTAGCAGTGAATGGATCGCTATCCGTGGGGACTCAGACTATCTTCATACCATGCTTCAAATGACCAAGTCAAAAGGAACAGCCTCAACACACATGAATCTCTGACGAGACCCTGGTCCTTGCCTAAGCATGAATCCACTTACTATATCAGCTATATAGAAAAGGTGGAAGAACCACACAAGGTTCATGAATGAACCTTCTAGATCAATGTTCTGCTCCCGCTACGCCTCCAAGGCACTATTGTGTTTTGGCCTAGTCGTAGAATCTCCAGTGACTTCTAGCTAACAACATTTCCAGCCCATTGGATCACTCAATCTAAGTGATTGCAAACCCAGACTGTAGCTCCCACTCGCCTTCATAAGACTCAGGATACACGTCTGTATATCTATATTTAACCGATTCCAAGTTTCGATAAACTAGGAAACCCATATTAACTTGTTTAAGGATATTCTCGACATTCACCAGATTTCCTTTCATACTTTCTAATAATTCTTCATGGACTATGAGCATCTGGCATTACTTTTATTATGGTTCCTATCGCAGTAGCAAAGGAAACATTCCATAAGCGTCATCTTTCACCTTATCTTTAGGACTAACATCCTAACATAGATAGATCTTGAGCACACCGGCTAGCAGTATCCCCTGTCGCGATCTATGCTAAACTCTTTTAGCATCACATCTATATAGGTAAACTATAAACTAACAGCAGTTCAACCTATCACTATAGATTCTTATTTCAAAAATAAGAACTGCTAATCCAAGTGCTTTCGTAAAGACTTTGAACTACCAAACATTAATTTGACTGTGATAGGGGTGATAATTCTCGAGAGAGATATCCAATACCTTACTCAAAAATCGTAACACACTCCCACTATCCCTCTTGCACATTGGGCATATCCCTTCTTTTGACTAAATCAAACTCCTTTGATTATCAAACAAAGAAATTGTCTAGAGAAACTTGTTTAAGTCCACAAATGGATCTCGTGGGCTCTCATATCATGTTATCATCTATGAACATCGAGCTGTTTGCCCAACGTCTTCAACACTATCATATAGCCATTATACGAATTTTTAACAAGCATAGTCTAAATAGAATCGGGCTCGGATGGCGAAGATAAAGATAATTACAAGGTTTACACCCGTGCCCTTCAAATTCACTATATAGCTTATGGTAATCATATTACTATCCATGTCAGCCTCTCAGGGTCATTCCCTCTAGGTAAGACAGACAAGGTTCACAACCTGGTTGTCACTGTTGGAATTTAATTCAGATATTATGGCTCCTGGCCATATCTCTCAATCTTTCCTTTCAAACATTCCTTCATAAGTTGTGAGATATTCATTCTTCAAGATGAACATACCAGTAGCCTTTTCAGGCTTTTGAGGTTATCCACAGACTTATAGAACATTTGTGTGCACAGAGCAGTATTCTACACCTCATCGGTATGTGGCGTCTGCTCACGTTCCTATGGTTGAATCTTTCCTAGTGGCTCTCAAACTCTTTTGAGATCTCACTTACTCCTACTATCTCTTTTAGAAGAAACACCTCCTCTAGAAGACAGCATGTTTGGAGACAAACATTAATGTTCCGCGGGAAAGTGGACAATATCTAGCGTACTTGCCAAGACATTCCACAAAGTTGCGTATGTCGTACTGGGCTCCAAGCCTTTCTGACTTTGCCTGTGAAAACTTCAAATCATTGGTTAAGATCGATTCGACGTTATCCCCTTCCACATCTAATATGGAATTTATTCAACCCTTTTCTTTGGAGCTTGGTTAAGTAAGTGTTTCATATAAGGGCACTATCCCGAAACAGGTAAGGGGTAATTCGTATGGCTTACATCACACCTTTATCATAAAGGATTTTCATATTACTTAACCAAATTTGGTTTTACTAATCGAGAATAAAAACTTAAATATAAAAGTTTGCTAAAAACTACAACATAAAAATAAAGATAAAAGAGTGTTGTTGTTTATACACACAAAATCAAAAATGGTCTTTGGTTTATGATTTTGCTCCCACTAGCCAACTACTCACATTTGACTTTCAAGAATTTTTCAAAAATTCTTTAGTGGCCAAGATCCCATCTAGTTACCCTGGTTCCCGACGAGGGCCGATCAACCGGAATAATTCAAAAGGTAGGTAACACATTACCAATCACATCTATGTGTGACTCTTGGTGGTTGACTAGTCAACTCTTTGACAATTCACATCTTATTCGATAGTCAACCCCTTGTCTCTAAAACCAGACGGTCCTGACGTGGGTCAATCACCGTAAGATTCTTAGTCGACTCGTAACCCAAATATTCATGAGATCTCATAACGATCATATCTCGATAACGGCGATATACCCGAGGTAGGTCAAATCCCGATGAGGGCCGATCAGTTGGATCCGAACAAGGGCTCTTCACCGTTATTATAATATTGGGAGACAAATATAACTCGATTTTGGTTGTGGGAGTAATTTTAAATTAATTCACTTAATTAATTTCGAATTAATTCACTTAATTAATATATTAATGTCTCATCAAATATATCTATCTCTATAGACATACATCCTACACATTCATCTAGATCGTGCCTAGTTATGCATCTATCGTATCATATAAAATAAATACAAGCATAAAATAAATAAATGCGTAAAGTAACCGGTATGATCATGGATTTTTCCTAGGCGCGGTTTCAAATACAAACAGACGAAACCGCAGTCACAATCTAAAGGTAGCTGCAACCGCCAATAGGATCTTTAATGCTCCATTCTCCAATGGGATCTTTATTTTCGTCTTTCTTTGGTCTTCACCCCTTTCGGATATTCACCCCTACTGATAGGGTACGCGATTTCCGGACGACCAAACACGTATACTCCGCATGCCTCAATATCACACCCAATCACTACCGCATGATCGCCCCATGTCTAGGGGAAGCCTCAATAGTGTCAAAGCATGACAATCCACACCGTGATTCCATGTTGACTCCGGTCCTAAGGATAATTACAGAACCGTCACATAGTGTGACACTTAACAGTGTAAGTGGGTCAGTCGAACGTACGCATTCTCTAATACACGTCCACGTACAGTCCAAGTGTCTCTACATTTCGATAGACAAGATCTATCCCTGCCCTTAAAGACAGAAGACATCTAATACGTGCTAGCATGTTTGTACTATCAATGCCATGTTTAATAGTACATAAGCCTAGAGACATTTAAGTATCAAACTTATTAAAGTGATTAGAGATCTCATCAACCATAATCGCCTATCATGGTTTCTCTGTCAGAGTTTAATACTAAGGACGTTATCATATAACAATTCATAATTGGTTCTTTAAAAGAACACATATATAATAACCGAAACGCCATTTATCATATGTATAAACATAAAGAAATAGTAGAAATGACCCGACTCGGTCGGATCCGGTCCAACCCGATTGGGTTTAGGACACTATTTCAACATCACTCAGGGTTTTCGTAACTCTCAAGCAGATCCCTCACTTTTTATTTATCATGGAGCATCTCGTATTGGCTATATGCTCGTATATGTTGATGATATCATCATTTATTTCAGTAGTTTGTTCGGCTCCTCTCTCAGCGTTTTTCTGTCAATGATCTTGACCATTTGACTTACTTTGTTGATATTTAGGAAGCAAAAACCCCAGACGGTCTTCGATATTTGTTCATATTATTAGTAAACTCGAATCCTAGACGATCGAACATGCATAAATCCTACATATGCTTAAATAATAGGGAAATGCTTTGTTGAGATCGGTGAATTTCACATACAACGAATTCAGGCTAAATTGTAATTTTAGTCCCGTAGGTTGTCACATTTTTAGTTTTAGTCTTGTTTTTACTCCAATCACAATTTTAGTCCTATAGGTAGGCACATTCTTTTGCAATTTTTGTCCTGTCTTGCCGGAATCGGATGACAGGGAACAATTTCCGGCCAAAATTTCTAACATAGCAATTACAACATGCCATTTCAAACTCTTTGTCCACGTAAGTAAATTTTGAAGCAAATTTTGGGTTATTTTGAGGTATTATACGATATTACATCCCCTATTGTTTTTACGATGACAATGTTGATTGTGTTGCACAAATGAGTACTGGTATTACATCTCGTATTTACATCCCTGTTTTTAGCCCTACATTCGGTTATCTACATGAACTCTAGAAGATATTTGATATATAAAAGTAAGCTCTAGTGACAATTGATGACGTAGATCAAGTAATAATAAAATACTTGACCACCATAAACCAATACTAGCAAGAGGACTAGGTCCATCGTAGTATAGCTATAGCGAATCAAGGTCGATCCCACAGGGAACCAATTGTGGATCATTTGTATACAAACAATTAATCATTCATGTCAAGGACACAAAGCGGTCTACGACCAACAAAAGACAAGAAAAATAAAGGACTCAACTCGACACAACACATAAACAACGTAATTAACCTCCCCAATTATTATGTTATCGTTTGGATCTAGAGATTCTATATAATTAAGCTAGACTTGACAACTATTGATCCGATTCGTATCTCATATAACTTGCACGCTTACAAAACTAGGGATGCCGATATTAACCGTATTCCTCACCTAAGAAACATTCCTGTGGTTAGGCGTACTTCCTAAGCGATCGCATCAGTCTCCGTCCCATTAACACTAACTTTTTAGTATCATGTTAATCTACGATTTACGTATAACTAGATGTGCACAATAATACTGTCTGAGCAGATCTAGATCTCATTGAAAGTCCCGGAAGATCAATTCATGAGCCGACCTAGAGCCCTATATTGGTATTTTCTAATCATACGCTAATTAAAACAGACGAGCAACGAGTGGCAGTAGCCATACCTACTAAGATAAGAAATTCTAGGTGGACAATCACACCATAAAGACGTGGCTAGATTGACGCGGCGAAAACCTAAATCTTAGCGTTTCTCATAATGTAACGGATAAAATAGAGATTCATAAAGCAATTATATAGATCTACTAAAAACACGGTTGTCGACCATACCAAAGTCATCTATAGATCACCGGATAACAGATCTGGGCGTGTGGATCCTTATAGACAAGGAATCCCCACTGCCTCAAATCGTATCCTTAGATCTACATCGTTCGGTGAAGAACGAACAACCTCAAACGATAAACAATAATTGGGGGACTTAATTACAAAGAACAAAGAACAACTAAATACAAGAACTCACATAATTACTGCTGAACTTGTATTAAAAACTGCTCTGAGAAAACTGAGGATTTTTATTATGAATTTTGTAAAAGTTGTATTTTAGTTGATGCAATGGAACAAATATATATAGGGTTGAAAAACCGACTTAAGATAAGCTTCAGCCGATTTAAATTACGTTTCCTAAATCCTAAAGGAGTCTAAAACGCGTCAAGATAACTCCATGTCGATCCTCTGATTTTAATGACCTCGCCCCCAGCGAGCCCTATCTTCGCTGCCAGCGAGTTCACCAATCTCTGATTGGCTCGCTGGCTTTTCTTGTTCCTTACTCCTCTTTTCGCGCTGATCCGATATTTATCTTCAATGCACTCCGAATTTTCTTCGATTTATCTTGAGATTTAATTCATCCATTTGTAATTATCCTCCAATTTATCTCAATCTACAAAAATAAACATTTATCCCAAAATAAATCATATTTAAATAATAAAAACGGATAAATACCAATTTATATTTTATAAATCACAAAACATTAAATAATCATTATACACATGTGATTTAACATAAAATATATATTATTTGGCTCGATTTAAGGATAATGTTGATGACTTTTACGGGTATAATTTGACCGTCATCAACAATCTACCAGATTTTTTCACAAAGATTATTTCTACATCTATTTTGGTAAAAAAATTGTTTTAGTGCTGGAATGCGTACATTTGAAAGACGTTTGTCGTCAAGAAAAACGACAACTTCAAAACTATTTTGATTATTTGGTCCTAAAGATCAACGACTGTACTTTTTTTCCTTTAAAAAAGTCATTTCCCATACGGTTTTCTTAGTTAAATGTTTTTAACGAGGCAGTCAAAAGAACACATAAAAAACATATTGCAACAATTTACCTTGTCTAGATTTTATCCACAGGGTTTTCTAGCAAATTTTATAGTACACGACATATACGTTATCCAACTTTATTGTATGAAGACAATGCATCTTGCACATCTTAATTGAATTGAGCTATATTAATGGGGATAGAACATAACAGGTAGAGATTGCAGAATCAAGTCAATACTCAACTCTCGTTCCAACTTGTGGCCCAGCTTCCCAAGCCTCTCTATATATGTACCCGATCATTTTATTCCTTTGGAATTTCTTTGTAATTTTATTAGTTTTATGACAAAGTTAATTTATTTGTGACAAGTAAACACGTGGTAGCTTAACCAAGTAGTTTGACTCAAATTATAAGTGACTTGAGAATGCCTAAGGAGTTCACCGGTTTGATTCTCATGCGGCGTCATGTTGAATGAGAGCTTTTGAGTAAGAGTCGGGTCTGTCATGGCGACGACCCGACCGAACTCCGAATTAGTGGATCACTTGGTTCCAGGATCTGAGGCCTAAGCAGAAGGAAAGAAAAAAAAAAACAAGGAAAAAACGTGGTAGCTTTAATATATTTAAGGAAGGAAAAATCAAAGTCAAAGGTAGATTTCCCTTCTAGAAAGTCTGGGTCGATGTCAAGCAGGAAAGATAATTCAACGATGTAAGAAATTAGACCTTCTAGAAAAGAAAAAGAAAAAAGAAAAAAGAAAGAGGCGCGTAGAGTTTCACTATATAAGCTGGTTGGCCTTCAACCTTTTGTTTCATTAATTCACTTCTTCAACGTTTCTTACATTTATTAACAGAAACCCTTACCCCTTATAATTATAAAGGAAACCAGATATCCATCCAGGAAATATTTACTATCTTCAATGGCTCCCACAAAAGTGTATATCATGTATGTAATTTTTTGTACCATTTTCTTCTTTTGAGTTCATTTTTCTTTTTCCTCTCGGAAACAGAGTCGCTTGGGCATGCCTATAATATATACTGTATATGTTTAGTTATTGGTTTGTTAATTTCAATCCTGCAATTAATGCAGACTTTTTAATTTCTGACCGCACTTAGCTTGTTAATCTTCTGTTTTGGAATCTAATTACTGTACGTTCGAATTTTGATTCGTTTTCAGTTACTACTCTATGTATGGACATATTGAGAGACTTGCACAAGAAATTAAGAAAGGAGCCGACACTGTCGAAGGAGTTGAGGCTACATTATGGCAGGTGCCCGAGACCCTTCCTGAAGAAGTTCTTCAGAAAATGGGCGCTCCCAAAAAGAGTGATGTGCCCGTGATCAGGATTGACCAGCTTCCAGAGGCCGACACATTCATTTTTGGCTTCCCTACAAGATTTGGCATGATGCCAGTGATAGAAAAACATAGATTCAGATTACCTGAATAAGCGGAAGCGGAAGAAATTAACAGGACCGTTCCTACATCCATTGTTATTCGACTCCATCTCGGTTTGCCGTCAGGATCCAAACCCTAGAACAGAAAAGAAGAACTCCATATGCACAGGTGACACATGGTGCTATTAGGTCTTCTGGTCTATGCCTATTTTCTGTATGATCACCAACCGATGGTACACAGGCAGTCTATATATAGGCAAGACTAGGGACCTAAAGCATTATGGAATATTCCGGAATGAAAACCCTAACCATCATAGGATTTCCCATAATACCCTTAATTAGATAATAAACCAATAATTTATTTACCAACATAATTATTAATAACTTAAGGGCCACATATAATTATCTTTTACTAAATGATAATTCTTACATTCTCCCACTTGGCCCGAAAAGTTATGTTGGCACATCATTAATGAATGACAACGGATTTGCATGCTCAAAATGTCACTCTTTGGTTTATTAACACAACTTCAACCGATCAATACTTACACAAGAACTATGGCGGTTATGCTCAATAAAAACAAACACTCCCTTCCAAAATTACAATTTGCAATATCAACCAGCCAAGTAAACCTTTTATGAATGAACTAATCAAAATGTCATTCTGGTCCCAGAATCCAAATGGATTCACTCACACATGAACTCGGTGCACTTTCATGTAATTGCTACATCACTATGATGTCTATTTTGACAAATTTCGAGAGAGTTCAGATTTAATCATCTTTATGTGTCAATAAGTCAAATACGAGTACAATATGATTGTGAGATAACATAAGCCGGCAAAATACACAATCTATATTCTCATATTATTCCACTTACTTGACACTCGTCTTATAGCTAGCTTACCTCTGACAACGTGTCCCATAAATGTCGATTTGCTAATTTCATCATCAGAATCATTCCTCATATGAGTGAGGATGCGATGTGTCAAAAATTTGGCCAGAAGAAGCATCGATCAACAACCATAGGCCAAAACTCATAAAGCCTGTGTCTTAACTACACAAAATTTTCGGTTATTAAAAATGAGCTACTCTAATCAATACACAAGTTCACCTTTAAAGGTAGTTGATGCAAGCTTAACGAGATCCTGACATAGATGATCTCATTGAACCTCTTATATCGATATGAGATTCGCCAAAATCATACAACATATACTTTAAAGGAAACTATTTATCATAAGTATAGCTCTAACAAAATATGGTTAATACTCCCACTGGTCGAAAACATCATTACAATGTAAACCAGTATAACAAATCAGAAGCTTATAAAATCCATATAAATACTTGCTAACCGAAAACAATTATTCAGTGCTTTTGTTCTCCAACACATGTTGTGTACATTTCAGTGGTTAATCACACAAATGACAACCATTATAATGGTTAAATAAACCATATTTCTATCATGAGCTACAATCAACAAAACGGGCATAAAATTCTTCAGTAACTGTATAGAAGAATTGATAATCTTAAGTTCCTTATAGAGAAAATTCTCAACAACAAATCTAGCATTATTTTGCTCATCATAACAAGAATGAGTTCCCAAGTGATTTATTCAATCATCAATATGGAACTCTATAATGAATAACAAAAGACTAGTACAAACATGAATTTTCTCAGGATGTAACAATGCTCATAATATAATAATGTTCATAAGAACTAATTCATCCAACCAATTGTCAGATAGATTAATGCACACAACTCAAATAGAATCAGGTTTTAATAATCGAGAAATTTACTCTCACTGTTTTACGTAATTAGTGGTTTGTAAATGAGTAGACACCATATGTGATTGTCCTCAACATGTGATCAATCTATAATTGACTCTCTTAATTAATATGAAGTATAACATATTCCATTTAGAATCAATTAAGCTTCTTCAATGAAATGCAGAATGATGCAATTCACCTTATTATTAATCACTTAGAACAATCACTCTCACTCAATTAGCATTTCCCAAAATCCTTATGGTTTCTAACTTCACATTATGTTAGAATATGTGATCAAGCTCTTCTAATTCCAATGAATCTATCAAAATATCTATTTGCATATGAACACTTCATTTGACCAAAATTACATATCAAGAGTCATAAACTCTAGTCACACCAAGGTCAAATCCGAATGTGTAATGTTTCAGCATGATTCTTTCCACAACATAATGTTGTCAAAATGGCAACCTTGAAGAGAATCTAACAATATTACACAATGTTCAAATAAATTTTATCTGCTTAGGATACTAATAAATGTCATTTTTGACGGGATTCTCCCACTCAATCACACGATGGTACAAATAAGTGTGATTGGATCATTCAAGGAGAAAATGACATATATTTTTCCTGCCATAAATGTCTTTTGTTCTATACTATCATAAATAGCATACTTTACCATCAGTCATAAAAACTTTGTGGACAATATAAGCTTTAGTAAGGATAAGAAGCCACAATAATGGATGATATCAAAATATGAGACGAATACTCAAGCCATCCAAAATATTGAACAAAGACACTAACTATATCATGATCTTATCTAAAATTCGACATAACGAGTAAATTTAATGGTTTGCCCTATACAAACCCGACAAACTCAAGTCATGGTGATAAATAAAGCTATTAAGCCCTACAATCCACCACAACTTTAGTTTACCTTAGAGAAGTATATCGCCACTTCATATGTCAAAACAAAGTTGATATATTCATTGATGTCAACTATCTAATGTAGGTTAGACATAACTTAAGAGGCTATCATGCTCCACGCAATAAAGATTTGAAATCTTAAGTTGAGCACGAGAGATTCACTATCCAAAAGATGATAGCCTCATAATTTCATCTAATGATGAAAATTTGACCTACGTGACAATTGACATTGTGAAGTAAAGACCAAAACACTTCACCTAATATCACAACTAAATATGAGATCTAACACATAGCAATTTCCGTACTCATGAGATAACATACTTTAATGTCCCTAACCAAAACTAATAGAACAAGATTACCTCTAAGTGTAATTTCTTAAAATGAGACAATACGATATTCCTTATATGTCTCACAAAATTCACTCATCATGCCGTATACAAATGATCAAATACACTATAGACCACGTGTTTCTCTATGTTCATAAAATTATGAACACTCTGACAAATGTATTTAATTACACTATCACAAATAGAAATCACCCAAGACCATAGGAAAATCATAATATTAGTAATCCAAAATGATCTACAAACCAACACTAATAACCCAATTTCTATTATGAGAAGTACGTACTGAACAATTTTATTATATGTCATTGAGGACAACTCTAACATTAGGGTGGTCAAAATAAACTTTATCCTTAATGGAAATGCATTTCAAAAAATGGTTAAATTTTATTTTAAGAGCACCAACATAAGCGATTGATTCGCTAAAATGCTCATAAATCAACCCATCAGTTGATAAATGTGATTCCGTAGTGAGTGGTGGAGCACCCATACGAATTACAAGATCCTGACCAATGCATTCCGAAATCAATCATATGAGTTGCCTTAGACAGAATCAACCAATGTTAATTCGATTAAAAGTAAATTCACGGCCTTCCTGCGTGGGTAGAGGTCAGTAATCACTACATAGAATTTACTATCATAAATAATAAGACTGAGAATTAATCAGATAGAGTGAGACCATCTGCACTGTGGGCATAAGATAAATCTCCTCATCTTTATGCTAATTTCCATCTTATTTCAATTAGTTTCATAAAGATAATTGCCTCCCGTGGGGCCGGGCATTATCTCGAATGAACTAATTGGTCCGAATGTATGAGTCACTCATGTAATCACTAAACATTATGTGATTAATCGCTGCATTACTTCTCATGCATTCCGGATGCTGTGGCTACTCCGAGAGATGCAAGAAAAGTAATATCTTAATGTGACACATACGGTTTGATTATATAGTCTCTCCATTTAATACAAACAATCAAACTATGTATTTCAATAACGATATGGAAATACTACAACATTAATTAATCAAACTAGTTAATTATTAGGTTCCACCAAATGCACAAACAAGATATGGTTCACTCATATATGTCAATCAACCCTTAATTGCAGCTAAAATATGCATTAAATTGATCCCTAACATGATGCGATCAATTTCGTCATCTTAATCACTAACAATATGTGATTAAGTCTTTTGTCAACCATTGAGCTGCTGTGGCTACACTCAAAATCGACCGTATGACATGGCATATTTTAGAAATTACTAAATAAGGGTAAATACAAATGTATTTCTTATGTCGATACACCATTTAATTGAACCTTTTGTCAATTTAAAAGAATATCGACGAATTTTCAATCACTCCACATAATGTGATCAAAACTGTTATGCATCATCATGTCAGGCTGCTGTGGCTACACCCAACATTCGACACCAATGACATTCTAAATATTGACAACTTTACATAAGTCAACTAGATCTTATGTTTGACATAAACATATGAAATTAAATATTGTTCAAATATGCATATCTTTTTCCACAATAAAATTATTACAACATTAACATGTCTTGATTTAATCACTAAATATTATGTGACAAAATTCATTATGCATCACCACTTATCACCTACTAACTGTGATAGATAGTTATGCATATGGAATGAAATGATCGATCTGCATAATCTTCCAAATTAATATTAGCAAATTATATGCGCACCGATGTACACATTTAAAGACAAATAATATTGATATACTAATTAAAAGGAAGAATAATTCAATCCTAAAATAGCTACTGTCATTCCTTACCCCAGTATCTATATTAAAAGATTCTATTCAAAATACCACAAAAGGCGTACACACAAAACCAAAGCAAAATAAATTGCTATTATAAAATGATCAAAATCAATAGCCACTTTAACTTTATGTGACGTATTCTTTATGTATCACTATTTATCATCTATAAATGTGATAAATCATCTTATTTATTTATTTATTTATGTGACACGTAATATTAATCACCCAGAGAATTAAATCTTCAAATTAGATGTGGTGACATCAATGAGTATTAGAACGACAGCATCCAAAATATATATATATACTGTACTCAAATTAATTAAAGTGGCCCAATGGCCCAAAAGGAAAACCTAATCCCGCCGAC
The DNA here is from genome assembly GCA_026214975.1 of Gentiana macrophylla. NCBI lineage: Eukaryota > Viridiplantae > Streptophyta > Magnoliopsida > Gentianales > Gentianaceae > Gentiana > Gentiana macrophylla. The sequence goes on along the minus strand of CM047808.1, from coordinate 18,011,419 downwards.
AACCGATGCATTCAACCTGAAGATGAAAACACAATTCCACAAGTGGCCGAGAGTGAAACCAACGGCACCCAAATCATGCCGCCGCCGCTGTATTGGTCTCCCAATCGTCTTCATCATGTCCCCCTTTTTTTTTTTTTTTTTTTTTAATTTTTAATAGTGCCAACGCAACCACACCCAATGGTGGTCCGACAAGGATGATAATCGTAAGTCGGTGAAGATGGCTACCAACGTAGCCTTGACGTGGCCGTCGATTTAGCAACAACCACCGCTTATGGTGGCGATGGCGGCGGTGTTGACGACAAATGGTGATTCTCAATTCGATTTCATGGTTGAGGTCCGCCGGGAAACAATAATCCGGTGACCGAATCAACCAATCCATCCAGTTTTAAATAAAATAACGAAATCATCACCTTGGGATATTATTGGTTTTCAGAATACTGCAAAACGGTAAAATCTACACCATACGTACGATTATTCAGTGACGATGACAAAGAATAATTCATATAGTTCGAATAACATGAATTATAGGCTGACTCTGATACCACATGATAGAAAAACATAGATTCAGATTACCTGAATAAGCGGAAGCGGAAGAAATTAACAGGACCGTTCCTACATCCATTGTTATTCGACTCCATCTCGGTTTGCCGTCAGGATCCAAACCCTAGAACAGAAAAGAAGAACTCCATATGCACAGGTGACACATGGTGCTATTAGGTCTTCTGGTCTATGCCTATTTTCTGTATGATCACCAACCGATGGTACACAGGCAGTCTATATATAGGCAAGACTAGGGACCTAAAGCATTATGGAATATTCCGGAATGAAAACCCTAACCATCATAGGATTTCCCATAATACCCTTAATTAGATAATAAACCAATAATTTATTTACCAACATAATTATTAATAACTTAAGGGCCACATATAATTATCTTTTACTAAATGATAATTCTTACAGCCAGCCCAGTTCAAAGCATTCTTTGATGCAACCGGAGGTCTATGGCAGCAAGGGAAGTTAGTTGGGAAAGGTGCGGGAATTTTTTATTCCACAGGAAGTCAGGGCGGTGGTCAAGAGACTACAGCGTGAGCACTCAAAACCGTTCCTTTTGTGATATAACATTATTTTCTTTTATCTAATATATATGTGATATAAGGTTGTCTAACATTTTCATGTACTTGTTTTACAGTTTGACGACTATCACACAATTCGCTAATCATGCAATGATTTACATTCCAATTGATACACATCCGAGCCGGAATGGTCAATTTAGATGTGGTGAAAGGTGGAAGCCCATATGGTGCTGGAACTATTGCCGGAAATGGAACCCTAGCCGCTAAAGGTCCAAATGATCTCGAATTGGAGACAGCTTTTCACCAAGGGAAATACACCGCCGGAATCGCCAAGAAGCTCAAAGGGACTGCTTGATCAGTTCACTTCATTAATGCATTATGTACTTTCTTTTAAGTCCACGTTGTTGTAGTTCAAAAAAATATTTACAGTTTGTACGTGTTCCTTTTTCTCAATTACTGAGTTATTGCAAACCTTGTAGCTGCAATTTAAACATCTCTTAAGCAGCATGTGTCGATTGATTATCATTTTAATTTAATGACATTTCACTTCATTTTATATGATCATTCTTATTCTCCTTATGTTTTGTTACTTTGTTTCCGAAACTTTGAACTAGCCTCTAGTTTCTGCAAGTTAGTTCCTTCCACAGCAGTCTAGCAAGCAGAAGATCTCACATCCATAATTTCGTTGTGACGTAGGTAAATGGGGTTTCCGTTTAAACTTAGCCTATCTCAAACTAATAATTAAATTATCAAGATATCATTGATTGGAATTCGATTTTTCACCGGGGTGAGTAGTGTATGATATGCAATCGGGAGCTAAATCGTGTTGAACCAGTAGAATCTCATCGAGGTGAGGACTTGAGGGAGACATAGAGTGGTTGTATGCACCTGTATGAGGGACAATTACTAAATTGGAAGGGTTTCACCATCAACACTGACACAAGATCTCTAATGGATGGTTGAAAGGATAATGTCATTCTCATGGAACTATAGGAGATAATCACTTGAACTAACATATCTTGGCTAGCACATTACATATTTAACTTTTAATCTGTTTATTAATTTTGCAGGCCTTAAATCATTTTACTCATTCTTGCACTTCGTTGACTTGAACCAAAAGAATACGATTGCTCGGTACTTAACCTCACAACCTTGTGGATTCGACCTTGACTCACCTACCTAGACTACAATTGACCCGACATTCATGCTGGTGATTTCGGACACCTAGAAAAGTCCAATCAAGAGGCATTGTTGATGGAAAGTCTTTTTGGAGGAGTAGAAGAATGTGTCCAAAGCTAAAGAGTTGAAACTGATCAAGAATTTTTGGTATTTTCACCCTACCTTCACTTCATATGCATTTTGATCCACTTTACAGGCATTTGTTGGACTGAACATCTCAAAGAATTTGTAGGTAATTGAACGAGATTTCCACGCGAGTCACTCAAATTAGAGTTCTTCACGCAATCATATCACCGAATTTCTAAAGATGTATCAGTGCTATTGCAATCTGCGAATCCGGCGCGCGTCCGGAGAAGTATGGACGTACGCCTTACCGGAAAAAATGTATATCCGTATATTAATCGATTTTTTGGTGGAACTTGTGGGTGTGTGAATAGTGCTATTGTGCTTTCAAAAAAAAAAAAGATTAGTGCTATTGTGATAATGGATTATTGGAGGAGACAAACGGGTGCTAATACCGGGGGTTTTGAAGATTCGAGGAGATCAATGAGATTAAAATCACCTAATGGAGTTAACAATTGGCAGCCCCTACGTGCCAAATTTGTTCTAAAACAGTCATACGACCCACTTGTTCTCTTCGATATGCATACTACCACCAACCGTATCTCGTCCCTCTTCCACCTCGGCCCTTTGATGAGAGAAAAAATTCACCCACTAAAATATTGGTCCCGGCAACGGCGCCAATTTTGATGAGCTAAAATTTACCCTTCAAAAATACAATTTATAAAGGACTCAGAATCATGGTAAACCAACTCTCTAACCAAAGCAGAGTACCGGTCGATTGTTAGAATAGCTACAGAGAGTACGAGGTCGCCCCAAGAGAAATGTGGTTGTGAGTACCAAAGCGAACGTAAAACTTAGTCTAAGCGATCAAAGTTGTGGTGATGTTTGTTATAGCTAAAACAGAAAATAAATATTATTCTAACGAGTTTAACTAAGTGCTTAAAAAGCATAGCCGAGCCATGATCCATCCAACAAAGTTATCTCCCACAGAAAAACTTGATAAGGAGTGTGTTTTATCCGATTCGAGTTCATATGATATTCACGGGTGTCAACTCTTTATTCTTACGTTAAGATCTCAATGGCTCTCACTTAACCCCCCACACTAGGTTTATTAACCCTCCTTTAGAGCTAACTCGCCAACATGGTTGACCGTAATAAAAAGCCGTTGAAAAACCTCACGAAAAACATAGTTTTAACGTGTCACTTAGGTTTCCAATCTAACGATTAAGACTATGGTTTAGTGATTTTAAAACATGTTTCGCACATCTCGTAAAAATAAGAATCTCACTTAGGCATAGTCCAGATCATCACTTAGATTGTCAATCTAACAATCGGGACTATGATTAGTGATATCCATATCTCACATCTCACCGCAAAATACATTTATAAGCTCGACGTAACCGTGAACAAAGTTGTCAATTTTATTCAAAGCTACTAAAATGATCAAAACGGGTTTTAAAACATGAGTTTATCATACTAACGCTTAATTACGCGCACACACAACTCCCATCTCGCCTCCCGAGGGTCGATTTCACCCGCTTTCACATAATTCGCTATACAACTACTTTAGCTACTCATAAAAACAGAGAAAACAACAAAATATAAATATATATCTAAATACATACATATATATATAAATACTAGTATATAGATATATATATATATATATATATATATATATATATAACAAGAACAAAACGAAAGAAAACAAAATGTAAATAAAATAACTACAATATATAGATATACGTATAGATATATATATAGATATATATAATATAATATATATATATTTATTTATACTAATTGCAAAAAAATGAAGAAAGCAATAAAAGAAAACGGAAACGAAATTATATTAAAATTCATAACTAGTCAAGGTTATTACACCGACATTATAACTACATATATAGCTACATATAGGCCCCAAAACATAATTAAAAAGAAAGGAAAAGAAGAAGAGAGATGGGGAAGAAGGGGGCCAGCGTTCATCTGCTCTGATCCTCTGTATATATAGGCAAATATTAAGGCCGGATCGATCCGGGTGGGTGCCGGATCGATCCGGTGTAATCATTCCAAATCCTAACTGATTATATCCAAATCTTCGGATTATTTGATATATATTGGATTAAAACTTCTAAAATTCATATCTTGAGTTGTAGACCTCCAAAAATTGCAAACGAAATGCCAAAATTACGGTCTCGAGAAACTCTAAAACTTTCATGAAGGACTCTTCTTCAGAAAACGTCTTCTTGAGTACCTCGTGTTCCTCCGAACGCTTTTTTACACATTTTTACTTAAATTGAATCAATTAGCCACTTGACCACCATTTGAGTTGTAGAAGTCCGATTGACTTGATTCAAAATCCATTGGAAAGCGTTCTTGAAGATATACAACTTTTATGAAGGAAACTTCTTCAGAAAATGTCGTTTTGATGAGCCATTCGTATTACGAAGATATTTCGGGATTTCTACTAATCCGAATTGATTAGTCAATTGACCATAACTTGAGTTGTAGAACTCCAATTGACGTGATTCAAAGTGTGTTGGAAAGCTTATGTGAAGATCTACAACTTTCATTAAGAAGTCATCCCCTGAAAATGCCTCTAAACGAAACAGGTTTTGGTTTTAAGTATGTAAGATAATTTGATCCATTTGAACTCGTAAGCTTGTGGCATCTTCTTCTAATCCTCTAAACACATCTTTTAGACTCAAAACATGTCGTTACGTGGAATCTTGGTCAATGTATAATCCTGCAATGAACCACCAAATTACCAAACGTAAATCCGACACGACACTCTGGTTACTAAACCGGTACAAAAACTAGTAAAAACACGATAAAAATACGATATTTTATATAATAACTACTACTAACATATTTAGATGAAACATAGGAATTAATGACTCGAACTGATATAAAAATACTCAAAATTATATCAGAAACGGGTTGAAAAGTTATAAAAATAACGATGAATTTTTCCGTCATCACCCCTCAAGCATATACGGGGTACACCCATCCCGGCTCTGATTGGATTGCGGATACGGAGGCTACTCATCATCTCACTCATGACCTTCGAAATCTCAACCTATCATCTGCATCTTATGTTGGGCCTGACAAAGTGCATGTAGGCGACGATACATGTTTATCTATTACTCATTATGGCTCTTCTTTTGTATGTGCTCCCTCCCAGTCTTTTTATTTATCAAATATCCTTGTTAGTCCTTCTATTACCCGAAACCTTTTATCTGTGCATAAGTTTGCCTCTGATAATAACGTGTACTTTCAATTTCAGGGTCGTACTTTATATAAAAGATTATTCGAGACACGTCCATCTCAGGGAATTTGTTAAGGATGGACTCTGTCACTTCTCCACCCCGCTCCACCGACCCTCCACCCCTCCCCAAGCTTTTAACTCCTCTCTCACTTCGTGCTCTGCCAAGCCATAAAAGGTCTATCCACTTTTACTCATACTAAACCGCCCCCTGATGTGTGTGCCATGTGTCAGTTAGCTAAGAGTCACCGCTTCCCGTTATATATACACCTCTGATTTTACCTCTACTGCTCCTTTGGACCTGATTTACTCTGATGTATGGGGCCCCCGTTCTGAACCCTTCGTTTATGGTTCCCGTTACTATGTTAGTTTTCACGATGACTTTACCAAATACTTATGGCTTTATCCACTGAAAAATAAATCTGATGTTGAAACGATCTTTCCTGACTTTCTTGCTATGATTGAACGTCAGTTCAATACCAAACTCAAATCTATCCAAACTGATAAGGGTGGTGAGTATCGCTGTGTTTCCACTCTTCTTACTTCTCTTGGCATCTGGCATCGCCATTCTTGTCCCTACACCCACGAACAAGTTGGTGCCATTGAGCGCCGCCACCGTCAAATTATTGAAGTCGGCCTTTCTCTTCTTGCCCAATCCAACATTCCGCTTCCTTATTGGGAGGATGTCTTTATAACTGCCACATATATCATCAATCGTCTTCCCACCAAAGTCCTACATGATAAGTCTCTCTTTGAAATGGTCCACCATCGACCTCCTGACTATACTTTTCCTTCGGGTCTTTGGGTGTGTGTGTTGGTCCTATCTCCTTCCCTACAACCACCATAAGACTGATTTTCGCTCCAAAACCTGCATCTTTCTCGGATATAGTCCTTCCCACCATGCTTATAAATGTCTGGAACTTGCCTCTGGCCGTATTTACATTGCCCGTCACGTGGTCTTTGACGAATCTATTTTCCCATATACACCATTTCCTTCAAAACCCACTCTCGATACACTTACTGTACCGCTCCCTATCTCTCTGTCTGCACCTCCACCACTTCCTCCTCCTATGTCGGCTCGCTCCAATCCGGCCGTACCTCCTCCGGCCCCCGCTCCCGAGCCTTCCCCACCCACCTCTCCTGTGTCCACTTCAGCCTCGGCCTCTCCGACCTCGTCACATGACCAACCGGCTCCACACACACCATGGTTACTCGCACCAAAACCAACTCCCTCAAGCCTCTCTTTTGGCCTGACTTTATGCGCTAACCACTTTTCTTTTATCTAATATATATGTGATATAAGTACGTTGTCTAACATTTTCATGTACTTGTTTTACAGTTTGACGACTATCACACAATTCGCTAATCATGCAATGATTTACATTCCAATTGGATACACATCCGGAGCTGGAATGGTCAATTTAGATGTGGTGAAAGGTGGAAGCCCATATGGTGCTGGAACTATTGCCGGAAATGGAACCCTAGCCGCTAAAGGTCCAAATGATCTCGAATTGGAGCTCAAAGGGACTGCTTGATCAGTTCACTTCATTAATGCATTATGTACTTTCTTTTAAGTCCACGTTGTTGTAGTTCAAAAAAATATTTACAGTTTGTGTTCCTTTTTCTCAATTACTGAGTTATTGCAAACCTTGTAGCTGCAGTTTAAACATCTCTTAAGCAGCATGTATCGATTGATTATCATTTTAATTTAATGACATTTCACATCATTTTATATGATCATTCTTATTCTCCTTATGTTTTGTTATTTTGTTTCCGAAACTTTGAACTATCAAGCAGAAGATCTCACATCCATAATTGTTGTGACGTAGGTAAATGGGGTTTCCGTTTAAACTTAGGGCGCCGGCTTATTTAGTCTTGTTGACTAAAGAAATGGCTTATTTAGTCTTTTCTTTTAAGAAAATGGTCTAAACAATCTTTTTAGACCATTTTCTCACGTCAAATTTTCGCGTTTTAGGTGTTTTTGGTACCAAACTAAACCCTAATTGGGAAGGTGAACCCCAATAGGGGATTTGAGGACCTTAAGATCGTGCACATTTGTGAAAAAAATGGGAGAAAATCGTGGTCAATTTTTTTTTTTTAAGTACAAACAGTAACAGATTATATTGACCATTTCTTTTCCAAAAGAAACTATATTTGCCATTACCTCTTAAAAAAAAACTTAGCCTATCTCAAACTAATAATTAAATTATCAAGATATCATTGATTTGAATTCGATTTTTCACCGGGGTGAATAGTGTATGATATGCAATCGAGAGCTTAATCGTGTTGAACCAAAGAGAATCTCATCGAGGTGAAGACGCGAGGGAGAGACAGAGTGGTTATATGCACTGTATGAGGACAATTACTAAATTGGAAGGTTTTCACCATCAACACTGACACAAGATCTCTAATGGATGGTTGAAAGGCTAATGTCATTCTCATGAAACTATAGGAGATAATCACTTGAACTCACATTTCTTGGCTAGCACATTACATATTTAACTTTTAATCTGTTTATTAATTTTGCATGCCTTAAATCATTTTACTCATTCTTGCACTTCGTTGACTTGAACCAAAAGAATACGATTGCTCGGTACTTAACCTCACAACCTTGTGGATTCGACCTTGACTCACCTACCTAGACTACAATTGACCCGACATTCATGTTGGTGATTTCGGACACCTAGAAAAGTCCAATCAAGAGGCATTGTTGATGGAAAGTCTTTTTTGAGGGGTAGAAGAATGTGTCCAAAGCTAAAGAGTTGAAATTGATCAAGAATTTTTGGTATTTTCACCCTACCTTCACTTCATATGCATTTTGATCCACTTTACAGGCATTTGTTGGACTGAACATCTCAAAGAATTTGTAGGTAATTGAACGAGCTTTCCACGCGAGTCACTCAAATTAGAGCTCTTCACGCAATCATATTGCCGAATTTCTGAAGATGTATCAGTGCTACTACAATCTGCGAATCCGGCGCGCGCCCGGAGAAGTATGGACGTACGCCTTACCGGAAAAAATGTATATCCGTATATTAATCGATTTTTTGGTGGAATTGAAGCCTGATTTTGGTGGAATTTGTGGATGTGTGAATAGTGCTATTGTGGTTTCAAAAAAAAAGATTAGTGCTATTGTGATTATGGATTATTGGAGGAGACAAACGGGTGCTAATACCGGGGGTTTTGAAGATTCGATGAGATCAATGAGATTAAAATCACCTAATGGAGTTAACAATTGGCAGCCCCCTACGTGCCAAATTTGTGCTAAAACAGGTCATACGGCCCCAGCTTGTTCTCTTCAATATGCGTACTACCACCAACCGGTATCTCGTCCTTCTCCACCTCGGCCCCCTCAAGCATATGTGGGGTACACCCATCCCGGCTCTGATTGGGTTGCGGATACGGAGGCTACTCATCATCTCACTCATGACCTTCGAAATCTCAACCTATCATCTGCATCTTATGTTGGGACTGACAAAGTGCATGTAGGCAACGGTACATGTTTATCTATTACTCATTATGGCTCTTCTTTTGTATGTGCTCCCACCCAGTCTTTTTATTTATCTAATATCCTTGTTAGCCCTTCTATTACCCGAAACCTTTTAACTGTGCATAAGTTTGCCTCTGATAATAACGTGTACTTTCAATTTCATGGGTCGTACTTTATATAAAAGATTATTCGAGACACGTCCATCTCAGGGGATTTGTTATGGATGGACTCTGTCACTTCTCCACCCCACTCCACCGACCCTCCACCCCTCCCCAAGCTTTTAACTCCTCTCTCACTTCATGCTCCGCCAAGCCATAAAAAGTCTATCCACTTTTACTCCTACTAAACCGCCCTCTGATGTGTGTGCCCTGTTTCAGTTAGCTAAGAGTCACCGCTTCCCGTTATATATACATCTCTGATTTTACCTCTACTGCTCCTTTGGACCTGATTTACTCTGATGTATGGGGCCCCCGTTCTGAACCCTTCGTTTATGGTTCCCGTTACTATGTTAGTTTTCACGATGACTTTACCAAATACTTATGGCTTTATCCACCGAAAAATAAATCGATGTTGAAACGATCTTTCCGACTTTCTTGCTATGATTGAACGCCGGTTCAACACCAAACTCAAATCTATCCAAACCGATAAGGGTGGTGAGTATCGTCGTGTTTCCACTCTTCTTACTTCTCTTGGCATCTGGCATCGCCATTCTTGTCCCTACACCCATGAACAAGTTGGTGCCATTGAGCGCCGCCACCGTCAAATTATTGAAGTCGGCCTTTCTCTTTATGCCCAATCCAACATTCCGCTTCCTTATTGGGAGGATGTCTTTATAACTGCCACATATATCATCAATCGTCTTCCCACCAAAGTCCTACATGATAAGTCTCCCTTTGAAATGGTCCACCATCGGCCTCCTGACTATTCTTTTCCTTCGGGTCTTTGGGTGTGTGTGTTGGTCCTATCTCCGTCCCTACAACCACCATAAGACTGATTTTCGCTCCAAAACCTGCATCTTTCTCGGATATAGTCATTCCCACCATGCTTATAAATGTCTGGAACTTGCCTCTGGCCGTATTTACATTGCCCGTCACGTGGTCTTTGACTTATCTATTTTCCCATATACATCATTTCCTTCAAAACCCACTCTCGATACACTTACTGTACCGCTCCCTATCTCTATGTCTGCACCTCCACCACTTCCTCCTCCTATGTCGGCTCGCTCCAATCCGGCCGTACCTCCTCCGGCCCCCGCTCCCGAGCCTTCCCCACCCACCTCTCATGTGTCCATTTCGGCCTCGGCCTCTCCAACCTCGTCACATGACCAACCGGCTCCACCCACACCATGGTTACTCGCACCAAAACCAACTCCCTCAAGCCTATCTTTTGGCCTGACTTTATGCGCTACCCACTTCCTAAAGCCCTTGTTGCTTCTACCGACTCCCTGGACCCAACTTCGTATACCAAAGCTTTTAAACACTCAAATTGGCGTAATGCTATGAGAGAGGAAATTGATGCGTTGTTGCGCAATCACACTTGGGACCTTGTTCCTACGACTCCTGAATATTGTTGGCAATAAATGGGTTACACGACTAAGCATCATGTAGATGGGCGTTTTGAGGGTCACAAGCCTCGTCTTGTGGCCAAGGGTTTTCATCAGGCAAAAGGCATGGATTTTACCGACACCTTTAGTCCAGTTGTCAAGCCGGTCATGATTCATGTGCTTCTCTCTCTTGCAATTTCTCAAGGTTGGTCTCTTCGACAAGTGGATATTCAAAATGCCTTTCTTCATGGGCATTTATCTGAGACCTTTTATATGCAGCAGCCACAAGGGTTTATTCACCCTGATTATCCTGATTATGTCTGCCGCCTTCGCCGCAGTCTTTACGGCCTTCGTCAGGCCCCTCGTGCATGGTTTTCTCGATTTACTGATGTGCTCTCTCGGTTTGGCTTTGTTGGATCCAAAGCTCACACCTCTTTATACATCTACTCTCGTGGTGGTGCTCGTGACTTTATATTTATTTATGTGGTTGACATTATTATTACTGTCTCTTCGTCTTCTCTTGTTGAGCATGTTATCTCGTATCTTGGTCGGTATTTTCCGGTAAAGGACCTTGGTTCGCTATCCTATTTTCTTGGTATTGAAGTGCTTCCCACCTCCGATGGTTTATATCTTACTCATCGCAAGTATATTTTTCAGCTTCTGTGGTGTGCTTCTTTTGACAAGGCTAAGCCTTGTCAGACACCTATGTCAACCTCCACCCAGCTCACTCTTGATAATGGACCTCCTTGCTCGACGACTTTCTCTTTACCGCACCATCGTAGGGCGGCTTGCGATATCTTAGCTTCACGCAAACGACATAGCCTTTCCGGTTCATAAGGTTAGCAAATACATGCATTCTCCTACCAAGCCCATTTGGTCATTGTTAAACGCATTCTCCGGTATCTCATGCACACTATCTCGGATGGCCTCTTCTTCACTCGCCTTCCTCTCTCACTCCTGTAGATTTCTTTGATTCTCGACCGGCCTCTGATCGTGATGATCGTAGCTCTATTAGGGCGTATTGTGCTTTTCTCGGGATATTCTTGTTAGTTGGCGCCTAGCAAAGACTTGACCGTCTCCAAAAGTAGTAATCAATCTAAATATAAGACACTTTCTAATACCACAACCAGACCGCTGCAGCTGCTATGCAACCTTTCTTCATGATATGCAGTTCCTCTTTCCTCTCCACCTACCCTTTGGTGTGATAATATTGGGGCCACTTACCTTGCTCATAATCCAGTTTTCCACGCCCGCATGAAGCACATAGAGATGGATTTCCATCACGTTCGTGAGTTGGTTGCCGCCCGTAAGCGCGCTATCTCCTTCATTACTTCGAAAGATCAATTGGCCGATCTCCTTACAAAGTTGTTGGCTCAGCATCGTTTTACAAGTTTGAAGGCCAATCTCCGTGTCCAGTCACTTCCCACGGGATTGAGGGGCGTGTCGAGGATAATATAGTTTGAATGTTATTTGAGTTTTATTATTTACTATAAATATTATTATTGTCGTATTTATCTTTTAGAGTGGCTTATTGACTAAGTCACCGAACACTATATATTTGTACTCTCGGTAATCATATTGAATCAATGAAATACAATACACTTTGAATCATGCATGTTACTTCATGTCCTAGCAGGCCCACACAGAGCAGTTTCAAATTAGTCTTGATCCGATCACATCAAATCCGGCCAGCAACAGAAACATAAAATTTTGCTCGAAAACAAAACTGTAAATTAATAGTATACTTCAAATAAAATTTGAATCTAATGCATAAGGGGGTAAAATATTTTTACAACACTTCGTGAAGAAGATGATGATGAGGCAAAATTAGGATTTCAGTCCTCTAAGTTGGCCTATTTTGGATTTTAGTCACTTTCGTTACTCCGGTGAGGAAAATAGTCCTCTAAGTTTTTTTTTTTTAGTCCTATCCGCGGTTTTATCTTTATTGGACACCGGAATCATAAAAAATAATTTATATAGACGCCACATCATATGCCATGTTGGATCTACGTGGCGGTGGGTCCCATTTCTACCCCATTTACTAAAAATAAAAAGTTGATGAATAAAGGATTTGAACCGGCGACCTAGTGCAAACCATCAAGTACTTTGACATCTAAGCCACAACTTTAATGTTTATACTATGACAAGATTTATTACTTATGCATAATATGGTTTCCTTTTAGTTTAATTTTCCATGTTAATTTGATGTAGTTCTTTTTAAAAAAAAATAAAAAAATACTATCTACGTCCCTAAATGTAAGTGGATTTAGAATTATCATATACATTAATAAAGTGATTAATTTTTTTTTGAAACACAGTGATTAAATATATTAGACTATAATGTATGGTTCTCAAAAAAGACTATAGTATTTGATATACAATTTGATTATCATTAATTAATGTAATAATTATGATATTAAAAAAGTTGACTGAATATATACAAATTAATAGTAAGATAAGAAAAAAATTTATAATTATTACTCTTCTGGTAATGTGAGGTCGACTTACATTAATAATAATAATAATAATAATAATAATAATAAGAATAATAGGTTATAAAAAAAACATTATGCAAGAGCTCTTATATATATATCATCTACGGTTAAATTAATTTTGTAAATAAGTTTATTTAAATTAGGTACATACAATGTTGGAAGAATGTTATTGTGCATAAGTAATTACTTGTGTTGTAATATAAATTTTGAAGTTATAGCTTGGATGGCAAAGTGCTTGGTATTTTACCACAAGGTCGCCGGTTCGAATCCTTCTTCCTTCAACTTTTTATTTTTAGTAAATGGAGGAGAAATGGGACCCACAAGCCATGTAGGATCCCACGTGGCAGCCACGTCATCAATTTTAAACTATTCCGGTGCCCAGTCAGCAATATCCGGCGGATAGGACTAAAATCCAAAAAAAAAAAAGCCAACTTAGAGGACTATTTTCCGAGCAGGACTAAAATCCAAAATATGCCAACTTAGAGGACTAAAATCCTAATGTTGCCATGATGATGATGTGCGGAATCCAAGATTTTCCGGCAAGGTCTGTTCAACACAAAAGTGACGATGTCTTCCTCAAAGCTTGCTCCATGAATCCTTAAAAATGATTTAGTTCCATGAAGATCTTGATCTACTTTTACGATTTAAGTATTTATGGAGAGAAAATATTATCTTGAAATACCTCGCAAAAAACTTTTTTTTTTCATTAATTACACTTTATAACTTACATTGTAAGAAAAACATATTTTTTGTTGATATGAATCAATTTAATGATATTTTTACCATTAATTTACACCATAATATGAGCTTAATAGTATGATTTTATGAGTAAATTGCATGCTTACCGACTTAATTTGATATTTCGATATTCGTGATGTTAGTATCGATTTTTCTAAGTTATTTGTCTAGAAAAGAGGCTAGTGCATGTGTTATTTGATCTTTGGCGAATAAGTTGGATGTTCAATGTGTCCAGAAGATTTCTGGAGCAAGGAAATGGTTGGGAAGTGACGGTTCCAGTCGAGTTGCGGGTCGAGAGTGTAATTAGAGTTGTAAGAGCAAAAAAATTTGAATCAAAATTTGAACCAAGATGGTTGGAAGGCTTAATGGGCAATAAAATCCAAAAAGAGTTGAAGCATGAAGGATTGGTCCACCAACTTATTCGCAAGGTCGCCCACATTCATCATATAAAAACCATAAGTCGGCGAATATACTCTTTTTTTTTTTTTTTTGAAATATAGAAGGAAACAAATCAAGTTGACGTACTCATTGATTGTGTCAATTATTTTGTCATTTAATAAGGAATATTTCCTCTTTACTGATTATAACCGATAGGCAAAGATTAAGGCTATAATTTTGTTCTTTCTTTGTATATATTAGTTGTACCAACAATTCTTCCTGTATCAAGAAATTATTTAAGAGTTTAATTTGATATATACATAAAATCTCTCATTCACTTTCATAGTATCAGAGCTTTAGGTTACCTTCATTATTTTTCTCAATCGTTTTTTTTTTTCATGGCAGAAAAAGGCACAACTTTAGCAAAATGGGAAAACCCCAATCATCCACTTTATATCCATCACTCGGATCAGCCTGGTGCAGTACTAGTACCACAATCCTTGGTGGAAAATAACTATAGCACATGGAGACAATCCATGACTATGGCGTTAACCGTCAAAAACAAAATTGGTCTCATCGATGACTCCATTATCGAGCCAGATGAAAAGGATAAGAAAGAACACCTACAATGGAATCGCTGCAACAGCTTAGTAAAAACGTGGCTTCTTGGATCAATGTCACAAGAAATCGCAGGAAGTGTCGTTCGTTGTAAGAATGCACGACAAATTTGGTTGGAATTACAAGAACGCTTTTCTCACGTAAACATTGTTCAACTATTCAATGTTGAAAATGAGATTCATAGATGCACGCAAGGTGACATGACTGTGGGTTCCTATTTCACAAAATTGAGAGGATTATGGGATCGAAAGAGAAGCACTATGTGCTTTTCCCGCTTACACACGTGGGTGCATTCAAGGAAGTAGTAGTCGCTTATCTAGAAACCCGAAAAAACTATGAAGTTTCTTATGGGTTTAAATGAATCATACACAGTGTAAGAAGCAATACCTTGTTGTTAGATCCATTGCCTTCAGTAAACAAAGCCTACTACGGGTCTTAAGCACGAAAAACAAGCGTAAGACGGCCGGAAGGTTACTATCTTTGCCAGAGAGAGTGCCGCATTTGCAAACAAACAATCGAGAGGCAAGGAATTGGTGAGGTACAGCGTTGCTCAAAGTGTAATAGAACAAACCACACTACCAAAAACTGCAGGGCGTATTTAAAGTGTAGTTTCGTGGTTGGAAAGGACACTCTGTTGAATTTTGTAGAAAAAGAAGGTTTGCCGAATCGGATGACAAGAACTCTTCAAAAGGGAATCATGCTACTCCAATTACTATGGGGCAACATGAGACAAACAGGCCCTTCCACTGGAAGAATGCAAGCAACTTTTGGAAATGATAAGAGCAAAATCCTCTCATGCCAATCAAGTAACTTCCTCCTCAAACCTTGATGAACTCGCCGGTAAGGTTTTTTGATTAATTCTAATAGCAAAACACAGACTTGGATCTTGACAGCCGTGGGTGTCTTGACCACATGATTTATGACCCAAAATTATTTACATCAAGAAGACCAGTAACCAATCGCACCCGTCACAAATACCATACGGCTCATTAGCACATGTTACTCATCTAGGAAAAGTCGTTTTATCTCCAGAACTTATCCTTGAAATTGTTTTATGTGTTCCATACTTTCAACTTAATTTAATATCCATTAGTAAATTAACCGCACAACCATCCTATGTTATCAGTATTCTTACGAAATAGATGTTTTGTCCAGACCTACGTTCGGGAAGATGATTGGGACGGGAATTGAAAGAGGGGCCTATACCATTTCAACACCATCGAAATGGATTTTGTGGTCAAGTTCGCAGATTTCGGATGCATCCATTTGGCATCAACGACTTGGCCATCCTTCACCCAAGACTATATCTCAATTTAATCTTCCGAATCTTATCAATAAAGTTTGTGATGAAAACACATGTTTGGTATGTCCACTGGCAAAACAGACAAGATTGCCATTTCCTAAAAGTTTAATTTCTAGCAATGCCCCTTTTGATTTAATCCACATTGATATTTGGGGTGGTTATAAAGTTTCAACCCTTACTGGTGCAAAGTATTTTCTTACAATTGTCGATGATTATACGCGTTGCACTTGGATCTCGCTTTATGAAAAATAAATCCGGTCACAATATCTCATGGTCAAGTTTGTCAACATGATCGAAAACCAATTCAACTCCACAAAGAAAGACAATCCGTAGTGATAATGGGCTTGGGTTTAAGCTTGAAGATTTTTACACGCAAAAAGGATAGTTCATCAAACTAGTTGTGTTGGAACACCCCAACAAAATGGAGTGGCGGAACGAAAACACAGACACTTACTAAATACAAACACGAGCACTTCTTTTTCAAGCCAAACTTCCAAAACATTTTTGGGAGATGCAATACTCATCACGCATATTCAATTAACCGAACACCTACAAGAATCCTTCATGGCCAAGCACCTTATGAAAAATTGTTCAATAAATTGCCTCATACTCACACCTTAAAGTATTCGGTTGTTTATGTTTCGCCTCCACCCATAACCAAAACCCTTCAAAATTTGATCTTCGTGCCTCCAAATGCATATTCCTTGGTTACCCGTATGGCCAAAAGGTTACCGAGTCTTCGACATTGAGAAAAAGAAATTTTTGTGTCAAGAGATGTAATATTCCTTGAACATTTTTTCCTTATGCAAAAACTTATCCACACATGCCTCTTGATAATTCAATTCGCCAAACAAAAATCCCATACCAAACATTGACATTTCCTTACCAACCTCACAAAGATTCCATTGACTTAACCCCAAATGATTCAACCCCAACCCATGATCAGACCACTCCAAATGATACCGAACAGCCCGCTCCGGATGACATTGAACAGCCCACACCATCTGCTACACCCACAACTTCAGAAAATACCACAGACCACTTTGCCATCTACTACACATTTCACTCCACCACCACCCCACCATTCTCCTCTTCGTCGAAGCTCTCGACAAGTCAAGACACCACATTATTTACAGGATTTTCATGTGGACATGGCCTTTCCTTCAAGACCGGACCCGACATCTTCCACGAACAATGTCTCTAACACAGGTAACCCTTATTCACTGCATAATTTTTTGTCTTATGATAAGCTTTCTCCTACTCAAAAGCCTACCACAATAACCTCACTCTTCATAAAGAACCACCACCTACTCCCAAGTCAAAAGATCCGATTGGTGTGTTGCTATGCAGATGAAATCAAAGCCTTACAAGCAAATGGTACATGGAGTTTGGTTCCGTTACCACCAATGACGAAACCAATCGGTTGTAAATGGGTTTACAAGATCAAGTTAAAATCTGACGGTACGATTGAACGTTATAAAGCTCGATTGGTTGCTAAGGGCTATAGTCAGGTTGAAGGCATTGATTACAAGGAGACTTTCGCCCCTGTTGCTAAAATGGCAACTGTACGAATTTTATTATCAGTCGCCTCTTTGCGCGGTTGGCATCTTCATCAGCTCGATGTCAACAACGCTTTTTTACATGGTGATCTTGATGAAGAAGTCTACATGTCTTTACCACCAGGGTTTGGCCAAAAAGGGGAGAATCGTGTATGCAAGCTTCACAAATCAATTTATGGTCTTAAACAGGCATCCAGACAATGGTTTGTAAAATTGTCAAGCGCACTTAAAAATGCAGGTTTCCATCAATCTTTTTTCGTGACACTCCCTATTTGTCCGTAATCAGAGAGGAAAATTCTTGGCAATATTGGTGTATGTTGATGATGTCATATTGGCTGGGACTGACTTGCAAGATATCAAAGACACAAAGATTTTACTGGCTAAGCAATTCAAGCTAAAGGATCTAGGGAAACTCAAGTATTTTTTGGGCATCGAGGTTGCACGCTCACAGCATGGAATTAGCCTTTCACAAATGGAAATATCGTTAGAAATTCTTGAGGATGTTGGTTTTCTAGGCTCTAAGCCGTCCAGATTCCCAGTTGAGCATAACATGTCTTTAACGCAATCGGATGGAGAGTTGTTAACGGATGCTTCATTATATAGAAGACTTGTGGGAAGATTGATATACTTGACGGTCACTCGGCCAGACATTACTTATGTAGTAAACATGTTAAGTCAGTTCATGGACAAACCGCGACAACCACACATGGATGCAGCTCAAATTGTCTTAAGATACTTGAAGAAAACACCGGGGCAAGGCATTTTTTTACCATCCCAGGGCGATGAACAACTTCACGCCTATTGCGACGCTGATTGGGCACGTTGCAAGGACACCAGGCGATCCATAACGGGCTATTGCATATTTCTTGGTAAAGCACTTGTATCATGGAGGACAAAGAAACAAACCACGATTTCACGTTCAAGTGCAGAAGCAGAATATAGATCGATGGCAAGCACTTGTTGTGAAGTTATTTGGATTAAAAATATATTAAATGATTTGCAAATCAAGCATGAGCAACCGGTAAACTTATTTTGTGATAATCAAGCTGCTCTTCACATAGCGTCTAATCCAGTTTTCCACGAACGGACTAAGCATATCGAGATAGATTGTCACTTGGTACGCGAAAAGCTTCAAAAAGGGCTCATTAAGACACTCCATATTCGGACTATTGATCACCAAATTGATTTGTTCACTAAACCATTATGTACATCGCAGTTCGAGCGTCTACTTTGCAAGTTGGGTGTCATTAACATACACTCCAACTTGAGGGGGACTATAGAAGGAAACAAATCAAGTGGACGTACTCATTGATTGTGTCAATTATTTTGTCATTTAATAAGGAATATTTCCTCTTTACTGATTATAACCGATAGGCAAAGATTAAGGCTATAATTTTGTTCTTTCTTTGTATATATTAGTTGTACCAACAATTCTTCGTGTATCAAGAAATTATTTAAGAGTTTAATTTGATATATACATAAAATCTCTCATTCACTTTCATGAAAGGTAATATTTTCTATACTTTTTAACAATTCAACTAGCTTCTCATTTAGAAATTTCTCGGTACAGGACATGATCGGCCGTAAAATAATAATAATAATAAAATTTGTTGAAAATCCAATTTTAATTCATTTGACAAGTAAACGTTCCAGATAGCTATATATATTTGAACGAAAAATCAAAGTCAAAGGTTTATTTTCTAGAAAGTCTCGGTTATATTTGAAAATTAATTATATTAATTGTCGAGCTGGGAAGACAATTCAACGATATAAAGAAAAAAATAAATGGCGAATGAGGAGAAGAATGAAAAATATTTCATCAATCGAGTAGAAGACAATCTTTTGAAACTTTTGCATAAAGCGACAAAACTATTTATCCACTATCGAAATTCACTTCATGTGTTCGAAATTCATTGCTTAAATTCAACGCAAAAATTCACATGTCGAAATTCACTAATTTTCAAAATTCATTATCGGGATTCACCGATTTTCTGGATTCATCATCAAAATTCACCGCGAAATTAACTGATTTCTGATTCACTAGGGAGATTCACCGATTTTCTGATTCATTTGTTTGTCTTCTCGCTATAAAATTATACAATTGTCATTCTCCCTATAAAAATATGTAGTTGTCATATTCTAATATTATTACGATTGTGTCCTTATCCCTAATTTCCCATAAAAATAAAGGGTCCTTCTAGAAAGAAAAGAGACTACGCGTAGAGTTTCAGTATATAAAGCAGGTTGGCCTTCAACCTTTTTCTTCAATTCACTCCTCCAACGTCTCTTATATATTTATCAACACAAACCCAATATATATATCCAGGAATTACAGTATTTATTTTCAATGGCTCCCACGAAAGTTTATATCATGTATGTTTTTTTTTTTTCTTATTATTTGTTCCATTTTCTGCATCAATCTTGCTGAAAGAATTTATATATATTTTTTCTAATTACTGATTGGAATTTTGATTTGTTTTCAGTTACTACTCTATGTATGGACATATTGAAAGACTTGCCCAGGAAATTAAGAAAGGAGCCGACACTGTCGAAGGAGTTGAGGCTACATTATGGCAGGTGCCCGAGACCCTTCCTGAAGAAGTTCTTCAGAAAATGGGCGCTCCCAAAAAGAGTGATGTGCCCGTGATCAGTATTGACCAGCTTCCAGAGGCCGACACATTCATCTTTGGCTTCCCTACTAGATTTGGCATGATGCCGGCCCAGTTCAAAGCCTTTTTCGATGCAACTGGAGGTCTATGGCAGCAAGGCAAGTTAGTTGGGAAAGGCGCTGGAATTTTCTATTCCACAGGAAGTCAGGGCGGTGGTCAAGAGACTACAGCGTGAGCATTCAAAACTGCTCTTTTTCGTATTGCTATCCCCCCCCCCCCCCCCTTTCTAATACGTGATAGAGGAGGGTGTATGTGTAACATTTTCATGCATGTGTTTTACAGATTGACGACTATCACACAATTCGCTAATCATGCACTGATTTACATTCCTATTGGATACACATCCGGAGCCGGAATGGTCAATTTAGATGTGGTGAAAGGTGGAAGCCCATATGGTGCTGGAACTATTGCTGGAAACGGAACCTTAGCCGCTAAAGGTCCAAATGACCTTGAATTGGAGACGGCTTTTCATCAGGGAAAATACACCGCAGGAATTGCCAAGAAGCTAGCTCAAAGGGATTGATTGAGTTCACTTATATAATTCATGCACCATATATGTACTTTCATTCCAAGTAAACACCACACAACATTCATGTCCTTTTGGATGTCATCATCCTAATTTATAAACATTTATTGTTATGCACCTTGTATCAGTTTTTTATGTACGTCAATAAAATCGTTTCCTTAAGATTTGTATATGGAACCCTAGCCAATAAAGGTCCAGCTATTGGAGACGGATGATGTGTGGTGTGGGACTCGAATTAAAGTAATGCATTAGGTGAACTTAAGCAGTCCCTTTAAGTTTCTTGGCAAATCCAGTGGTGTATTTTCTTTAGTGAATCCTTAGCCGGAGACGGCTTTTCACTCAGAGAAACGCATATTTGGAACTGCCAAGAAGCTTAAAGGGACTCCTTAGGTTCACTTAAAGCATCATTTACTTTCATTCGAGTCCCACACCGTACAACAATTTTTTTTGTTTTAGTAGTTAATATTTTAATGAAAATTTTACATGTTGTGTTCCATTTGTGAATTTCACACGCTACGTCAACGAAGTCTTTGCTTCTTACTCATCGTATGGTCGGATCAATCGAGGATCATCATGTAAATGAAACAAATCGCAACAAATTTACTTATAAGACTGAAATTGGGGACAACGGATCAATCGATTCAACAAATTAACGAGGTGGTTTCTACTATATTAATTAGGGTTATTTTTATAAAATTAATATTTTTTTTTGATAAAATCACTATATAATAAGTAAAGAAACGGCGCTTGTGACCCACGTGCCATTGGGGACAACGGATCAATCGATTCAACAAATTAACGAGGTGGTTTCTACTATATTAATTAGGGTTATTTTTATAAAATTAAAATTTTTTTTTTTATAAAATAACTATATAATAAGTAAAGAAACGGCGCTTGTGACCCACGTGCCAAATTTTTGTTCCAAATTGAATGGTTGGACGATAAATGGACTAATCTTGCACAAACAAAAAATAGGAGACTAGTTGACGGAGGTGGGATCCGCAACTCGCCACGTGTCATCCCCATAATAATCCAACGATAAATAAGGATAGAGAAAGTCCAACCTGAGGTATATAACCTCCCGGATCCGAGCCATGTAAGCTCGGTTACTCTCCTGACCTCTGCAGGTCGGCTGACGCACAAGGTCAGCCTATTAGTGCCTGACCTCACGGGTCAGCATAAGTCCCTCTCGTACTAAAACTCTTACGTATCCATAAAATCGGATAAATATGGAAAGAATCCCATGTCATAACTACTCTGATTCTAACATTTAAACATGTCTATTATTATCTCCTAAAATCAAGGAGATCAAATCATAATTATCCATTCCTTAGGGAATACAAAATTAGAGTCCACCAAGGACATGCTACACGCAATCGTTAGGGCACAAGACCCTCTATATAAACAATCTCTAAGGAACTACGAAGACTTGATTCCAATACACTCATTGGATATGTAGGCAGTTTGATATACAGTTTCTCAAGTGCAGTCTAATCCACCACCAAAACACCCCTCTTTTTATCGTTCTTTTATACTGTTTTTGAAGCTTTCGCAGTTTGTCATCAGGAGAAGAGCCACAGATTTATTACCCGACGATTTCTGACTCAGTTGGTGCTAGAAGGAGGGCCTGAACCTCCGTTGGCAGTCTCACAAAAAGCTTCAGAATCAACATGGTAACCACACGACAATGGGAGGCAAACGGTAACCATGCAAACAACGCGACAGAGTCAGATACCAATAACCAAAATCTACAACAGGAAGAGGTTATTCTCGATGCTACCCATCATGCACTGGTGGGTCTGCTTGTAGCCCTAGATGATGCAACCAAGCAAGACATCTTGGACGCTGCCTTTGGAGAGGAGGATGAGGAAGATAAGGAAGATGAGGATCTGGAAGAAGAGGATCCTCTGGACGAAAATTCACAGGAGCCGGATTTGCTGGAAGAAGATTTATTGGAGCAGAACTCGCTGGAGCAGAATTCAGAGGAAGATGACCCCAACGATGAAACATGAAAGAAACACTTCCTCCTCCAAGTCTTAAAAGGGCCAGAAAGGACGACAACTCGTCCTCATCTAATCTGGGAAGTTGCTGATAGTCCCTTAAGCAATGGACGCAGCCAGAGCTGAATTAGGCATCATAGCAGGAAAGAGAGCTGCGCAACTAGCCCTTGAATACCCTTTCTCCGAACAGGTGGATTGCTATCATCGACCTGCATGGTTCAAAATACTGAAGCTGAAACCTTATGACGGAACAAAGGATCCCCAGGATCACCTATTTCAATACCTCACGCACATGAATCTCGACTGTGTCCTGGATGAGATGAAGTGCAAGGCTTTCCCTGCGTTACTCACTTGCTGAGCTCGAGAGTGGTTCAAAAGAATCCCGGCCAGAACAATCTTCAACTTTGAGACCTTCGGGAATAGGTTCCTTAACGCCTTCATTACGGCTAAGCCGTTCCAGAGAAATGCTACCCAACTTTTCAACCTCAGGCAAAAGCGAGATGAGACCTGTTGAAATAGTGTCCTAAACCCAATCGGGTTGGACCGGATCCGACCGGGTCGGATCATTTCTACTATTTCTTATGCTTATACATATATTAAATGGCTTTTTTGTTGTCATATATTTGTTCTTTTAAAGAACCAATTATGAATTGTTATATGATAACGTCCTTAGTATTAAACTGTGATAGAGAAACCATGATAGGCGATTATGGTTGATAAGATCTCTAATCACTTTAATAAGTTTGATACTTAAATGTCTTTAGGCTGATGTGCTATTAAACAGGGCATTGATAGTATAAACAGACTAGCGCGTATTAGATGTCTTCATCTTTAAGGCGAGGATAGATCTCGCTCTATCAAAGTGTAGAGACACTTGGGTATGCGTGGGCGTGTATTAGAGAATGCGTACGTTAGACTGACCCACTTACACGGATAAGTGTCACACTATGTGGCGGTTGTGTAATTATCCTTAAGACCGGAGTCTTCATGGCATCACGGTGTGGATTGTCATGCTTTGACACTATTGAGGTTTCCACAGCCACGGGGCGATCATGCGGTAGTGATTGGGTATGATCTTCAAGCATCACGGAGTATACATGATTGGTCGTCCGGGAATCGCGTATCCTATGTTTGGGATCGAATATCCGAAATGGCCTTCTTATAAGGAATGTCTTACTCTCGTGAATCTTTGCAAAGTGTGAGTAAATGAGTTACTTCGAGAGAGCATGATATCCAGATTATAAGATACGGTCGTTGATGTTTTGACACTCGACTAACGGCCGTATGGATATAATTACAGCGATAGGATTGTAAGTTACACGGTAACTGTTTCACATGAAAGGTAGTAGTCATCGCAATTGACTCTTTCAATGATTGGGGGTCACGGTGTGTTGCTAGACGCTATCCCGTGATCGTTAGGCATGAAGGGCATTTTCGTAATTTGCACCTTGTGTCTACGGCCAACATATTCGGAAGCCTATCGGGTCACACACATAAGAACATCTAGCCGGATTAAAATGTGGTTATAGATGATAACCAAATAATGAAAGTTTATCTCGAGACTATAAAGGTTATAGTGGTAAATTAATATGATGGTGTTTATTTATTATGAATAAATTAAATACAAGATATTAATAATATTATATTAATTAAAGAATATTCCGGAAGCCAATATTTGGCAATATGGGGCGCCACATTGAAGTGTATAAGATACACTTGGATTGTGCAATTTAATTAATGGTATTACCATATATTAATATTAGATATTAATATCCCTCTACTACATATAAGAAAGGAAAATTTGGGGGTTTGTGACACTTGTATTTTTTTTATTGGTTCCCCCGTTTTACTGTTCATGGGCCCAAAGGACCAACTTTTTTTTTTTGGATACTGTTCATCGGCCCAATTTTTACTGTTCATCATTTTTTTTTTAAATCTGCATATTAGCCTTAATTTAATCTTATTATGTGTGTTGTGCTCAAGATGTATCCGATTTCAATTTAATTACATATTATTTTGCTTTGTGTTTAATAGCACCTCATAAATACATACGGCTAGCATGGGCGCTCCGTGCGTTGCACGGTGCCCCGTTTTCCCTATTTAATTAAGGTTAAAAAATTTAGCATTATTTTGATAGTTTGGTTAAAACATTTAGCACTAGCCTAAAAATCCGGGCATCATGCACGGGTATGAAAAATTACAAAGTGGTGTAAAAATCAAACAATTTATCACAAATAAAATAAAGATACTACTACAAATTGTATAAATATTCATTGATTTTGCCTCATTGTCAAATCTTAATTTGGTTTTTCCATGTAATATAAGTTTTAAGAAAATTTAACACATTGTGGTGTGTAGGAGGAAAGTGATGTTAGGTAGGTGGTGGGTGGGATGCGTTGGGTTGGGGTTGTGGGAAGGGTAGGGTATAGTAAGATGGGTGGTGGGCACGGTAGGGTAAGGAGTTGTAGGGTAGAGTAGGATGGGCTGGTGGGTAGGGTAAGATAAGGTGGGATGAGATAAAATAGGGTGTAATAGGCTTAGCTAGGATAGTGAATTAACATGTAGGTTGGGAGGTAGGTTAAGGTTTGTAGGTAGGTAGAGAGGTAGGGTGCGGTAGGGTGTGCTAATGTAGGTGAGGCAAGGTATGAGAATTGAGATGTAATGCGGTGATGTATAGTAGGGTAGGATGGTATGGTTGGATGATGTGGCGTAAATTAAGTAAAGTTTGGTAGCTTGAATAAAGTACGTAATATAGGGTAGTGTGGTAAGATAATATGCGGTAAGATAATGTGGTGCTGGGCATGGTGAGGTAGTATTGGATATGTGAGTGTTAAAAAATGTTGGGACATGATGCGGTTGGGTGACTGATAATGTGTGTAGTAAAATTCTTGGTTTGACGATTACATATCTTTTCTTTTTTTTTTTCTTTCCTATCCTATCTAAATATTTTATTTTTTTTAGAAGAAGGGTTTGAGTTAAATTGTTCCATTTTAGAGGACTCAATTGTATCACCTTTTAATGTGTGAATATATGTAGCAAATGTATGACTATTTTCAAAATATAAGCCCACGACTTGTTGCCGACACGATCTTTGTATCATGCCAAAACAATTTTGTTGACGTTTACATGAAATATTATAAATTTTTTAAAATAAATTCATTTCATAAAAAAACGTATCGTTTGTACACGGCGATATGACTATTTTCAATATAGTCAACGACATGTTGCCTACACGATCTTTATTTCATGTTTAAAAATATTTGGTTTGACGATTACATGAAATATTAAAATTCTTGAAATGAATTTTTTTTTGTAAAAAAACATATCTTTTCTTTTTTTTTTCTTTCCTATCCTATCTAAATAATAAGAAAGGAAAGGGTATGCCACGTGGCACCCTCCCTTTTTTTCTCCCCGCTCCTCACCTGTATAAATCACCAAAAATTATTTTTCTACTCTCATTTGTTGCTTTTGTGTTTCGGCCCTTTTTGTTATTTTGTACCGTCTGGTTGTAAGGCTTGAAATCGGATGGAATGAAATGAAAATCGATAAAAACACGTGGTGGTGTGTAAGAGGAAAGTGATGTTAGGTAGGTGGTGGGTGGGGTGGGTTGGGTTGGGGTGGTGGGAAGGGTAGGTATAGTAAGATGGGTGGTGGGCACGGTAGGGTAGGGTTGTTGTAGGGTAGAGTAGGATGGGGTGGTGGGTAGGGTAAGGTAGGGTGGGATGAGATAAAATAGGGTGTAATAGGCTTAGCTAGGATAGTGAATTAATATGTAGGTTGGGAGGTAGGTTAAGGTTTGTAGGTAGGTAGAGAGGTAGGGTGTGCTAATGTAAGTGAGGCGAGGTATGAGATGTAATGCGATGATGGTATGGTTGGATGATGTGGTATAAGTTAGGTAAAGTTTGGTAGGTTGAATAAAGTACGTAATATAGGGTAGTGTGGTAAGATAATATGTGGTAAGATAATGTGGTGTAGGGCATGGTGAGGTAGGATTGGATAGGTGAGTGTTAAAAAATGTTGGGATAAGGTGCGGTTGGGTGATTGATAATGTATGTAGTAGATAAGAAAGAGTGTGTTGACTAGGGTAGAGTTGTGCGGTTGGATGATTGCCGTCGTGTTAAATAATTGACATCATAATTTGTTGTATAATATCAATGCATGCTAAATTTCGTCATTTATATTGTGTTGTATTTAAAATGTGTGGAGTGATATTTTAGTTAAAATGTATTTTATATTTAATAGTTTTTGACATTTAAGGTAAACATCTAGCATGGGCACTCCAAAAGCGTTGCACGAGTCCCGTTTTTACTAGTATATATATATATATATATATATATATATATATATATATATATATATATATATATATATAGGCGTAAGGGCATCAATGCAAATTGTGATTTGCATGCGCACCAACTGTATATATTTATATAGATTTATTTGTGTAATATATATGTGATATATACACACATGTAAATTGATTTATGGTAATAAAATAAAGATAGTCAATATTAGATATTGACAATATCTTGGGAATATTCAATATAAGATATTGACAATATCCTAGATTTATTTGATATAAGATATTATAATAAATAAGATAAATCAATCAATTATATTTTCCTTATTTTATTGGGAAAATGTTTTCTTCTCCTCCATTTCTAGTTGGGGCGCCTCTCACTATAAATAAGAGGTGGGTGTCAAGCTCTTTTATACAACACAATTCCAAGAACTAATAGTTCTTGTGTAAAATAGAGAGCATCCTATGAGAGTTGGAGAGAGGAAAAGGTCGGTCTAGCAACCGGAGTTTTCCAATAGCAATCCATGATGGGATTCGGTAGGTCGCTTCATGTGGACTAACGGTAGAGGCCGAACACTTGGGCGGCTCTATGCGAAACTACTCTCCTTAGACGGTCAAAGCGTCGATCTTTTAGATCAACCAAGGTAACCACCGTCTACTACTTATTTGTTTATTGCTTAAACGAAGTCGATCCTGGTTAAAAGGAAATAAAATTTTGAATTCCGCTGCGTTCCCGCGTAGATTTCCTAACAAGACCGTGTTGCAGTATCTTAAGCGGTTCAATAAGGAGTCGATGCAAGTCCGAGACGCAAATGACCACATCCGAATTGCCTCTTTCGTGGCAGGGATACAAGAGGGAAGGTTATACGCCAAGTTGAGCAGCAGGCTTCCAACGTCTATGGAGGAATGCATGGAGGTGGAATTTAAGCACTGTCAATGAGAGGAAGCCAACCGGCTGAAGCGAGAGTTGGAGAAGTCGGAGCATAAGAAGGAAAAGACTGAGGACACTTCTGATAAGAAAAGAAGATCAGTTGAAGATCGGATGCTAGGCTCCACCACAGACCGGTCCGAGGGAAGATATGCCTTACAACGCCGTGATTTCCCGACGTTGAACAGGCCACGCGAACAAGTCCTTGCAGTTATGGAAAAAAGGTTTTAGCACAAACCCCCCATCTGATGCGAAGTCCTCAGGAAAGGAGGGACCAAAGTAAGTTCTGCACATATCATAAGGACATTGGGCATGATTTGGACGGCTGTAGAGACTTTTAGAGAGATGTGGATGCGGCAATTGCTGAAGGAAAGCTGAAGGAGGTCATGGACCAACCTCATTCTAACAAGCGGAGGGGTCGGCGCGATTACCTTCCAAGGAATTTTAATCAAGACAGGGGGTGCCAGGGTGAGCCCCAGAGAAGGAAAGACTGATCTCCGGAGGGAGATCGATAGATAGACAACCGCCTACCATTAACACTATCGTAGGCGGTCCTAATAACACATTCAAGGAAATCGGCAGTCCTAAAGCTCGACCTGGGAGCTCGCAGACAAACAGAAGGGGTCAAACCCCTACTTAGGAAGTGACTTATGGTCTCAAGGACCCGCTCCTGCTGGTTACGAATAACGAAGGCTTAGTCATTGAAGCTGTGGTGAACAAGAATCTGGTGAAGAGGGTTTGCATCGACACAGGTTGAGCTGTCAATGTTCTTTACTTTTTAGCTTTTCAATCGATGAATCTCAAAGAGTCCAAGCTAACTTCGGTTTCGGCACCATTGTTCGGATTTTCCGGTCCCCATGTTTATCATATGAGAATGGTATGGCTTGCAACAACATTTGGAAGGGAGACAGAGGGTAGGACCCTTATGGTTACATATGTCATGGTCAAGGCCTCATCAGTGTATAACATCATTTTGGGAAGGCCCGCACTAACAGATCTCCGGGCCGTAATTTCCCGGCTCATAACAGCTTGAAGTTTCCGACCGCTGAGGGCTCAGTGGAAATCAAAAGGTATGTGGAGGTTGCCAGAAGTTGCTATGTGGCCACGATAAGGAGCAAATGAGTAGTCCTGACTTAAAGAGCTCGGTAAGTTCTTATATCTGCTGTCTTTTATTCATGAAATTTTATTTACGCTTGTTTTGTTTACCCGTCCTTGGGATTGGAACTTTGTTTGAATAAATTACGCTCTACGAAAGCCTAGTCTACTATTTTTTATAACATGCTTGTCTTTCCTAATCATTACAAACAACCATAAGTGCCTAAGCACAAAATTAACCAACCTCCCCAATTCATATACCCGAAACATTAATGCGAGAAGTCAGTCCGACATAGCCCTGCTCGCCACTTCTTAAACACAAGAAGTCAGTCAAATATGACCATGCTCGTCCGAAGCGTCAACACGAGAAGTCAGCCCGACCTGGCCCAGCTCGCCGTTACTTAAAAACGAGAATTTAGTCACATCTGACCCTGCTCGTCCAAAAAATTAATACGAGAAGTCAGTCCGGCCTGGCCCTGCTCGCCACCTCTTAAACACGAGAAGTCAGTCACATCTGGCCCTGCTCGTCCAAAACATTCATGCGAGAAGTCAGTCCGACCTGGCCCTGCTCACCATTTCTTAAAAACGAGAAGTCAATCAAATCTGACCCTGCTCATCCGAAGTGTCAACGTGAGAAGTCAGTCCGACCTGGCCCAGCTTGCCGTTATTTAAAAATGAGAAGTCAGTCACATCTGACCCTACTTGTCCAAAAAATTAATGCCAGAAGTCAGTCCGACCTGGCCCTGCTCACCACTTCTTAAACACGAGAAGTCAGACACATCTGGCCATGCTCGTCCAAAACATTAATACGAGAAGTCGGTCCGACCTGGCCCTGCTCTCCATTTCTTAAAAATGAGAAATCAGTCACATCTGACCCCGCTCGTCCCAAACACGATAGAAATCAGACCAACTTGGCCCAGATTGCTGTGAAATTATAAAATGAAAACCAGATAGACCTAACTATATTAGATTCGACGTCTGACCTACAATAGGCCAATGTCTGAGCCCTGCATACCGGGCTCGGCCTTATGAGTGCAACAAACACACAAAAACACAAGTATGTCATCCTAGACCATATGTTAAAGAATAGCATACTGGGGGACAACATTCCCATCAACAATAAAGTAAACAAAAATTACTAACAAAAGAATTCTCATAAAAATTCACAGTAGATCTGAATTCTTCAAAACAAAAAAAACTAAAAGAAAAATCCCTTAACCCTATCGACCTAGGAATTGGGGGTCCAATTCTTCTCGGGAGGAGGAGCCGAACGGGAAATGGCAACAGGTTTGCCGGAGTACTTCGACACAATGTCCACCCCCGCCTTAAAGTCCTTCACCCGTTCATCATATTCCCTGCTCCTCCCTGGTTTGTAGTAAACCTTCTTAGGAAGATCATCCACAACAAGGGCAGGAAATTGGATCATCGCCTCGTCCACTCCTTGGGTGTACCCGTGGTTTAGGATAAGAATGAGCAGCACCTTCAAAGCCTATGCGAAGTCATTCGAGGCCTTGTACTCCCGAATAGATTCGACGCACCGACCTGGAATTGTAGCTTCCAGCTCGGCCACCTTTGTTTGGAGATTGGCCACAACCTGCTCATTTCCCCTCTTCTCCTCATCAAGCTCACCTGCTAAAGACTTCAGCTTGTCCTTTTAAGCCAAGAGTTGGGCTTCGAAAGTTTTCATCTCCGTATCCTTGAGCTCGGCAGCCGCCCTAAGCTCCTCTCGTGTTTGCCTCGACTCGGAAATCTCCTTCTTCTGATCGGCTGAATCTGTAGAGGCTTTCCTCAATCTTCGGAAAACCTCCTGACCGACCAAGGTTCCCTACACAATCAAACAGAAAAGGTTAATAAGGCTCTCAAGAGTTAAACACCAAGAAAAAATAATGACCACTTACAAACTTCATGGATTGAAAACCAACAGCGATCAGCTCCTCGTCCGGAATGTTCGCAAGCCGCCGTTGTTCGGAAGCAGTTCTTTCTTGAGGATCCGACTTGCCCTGAGCTCCTCCCAGAGCTTTTGACTTGCCCCTCTCTAGAGGCCTACTTTCGTGCGAGGCCGAGGCTGGCCTGAATCTCTCTTTTTTCCCGAGGGGTTTATCTCCTTCCTTTGTCTTTCTGGATCAATACTCTTCAGAGGATCTAGATCTGCTTGTCCCTGAGGAAGGACTGAAGATGAGGTACCTCTAGCAGCAGCATCCACATAAGGTTCCCCGTCCACCAAGCCTCTGGGAGCGAAGGTCGGCTTAGGCTGTCGAACCATGGTTTCACTCTCGGCCCCGGCCTACAAATCGGTAAATTCAGCCACTGTGAACATAAGCAAACTGTTATTCAAGCAAACAAGCATAAATAGAACAACAAAGCTACAAAGGAAACGACCCTACAGGACTTTCATTCCGCCTCCTCAAACTCCATGTAAAGGTTGGGCCTCAGATCTCTAACCGAGCCGCCGTAATCGCCACATATCATATAAATCCGCCACTCGACGGAGTATCCAGAACTGTGGATCTTTTCCACCAGCTTGTCTTTCAACTCGGGACGCTCATCTTTGTCCATCTCTTCCATGTTCCACCTGTTAGGAAATCTACGCGGGAACGCAGCGGAATTCAAAAATTTATTTCCTATCGACCCAAGATTGACTTCGTTTAAGCAATAAACAAATAAGTAGTAGACGGTGGTTACCTTGGTTGATCTAAAAGATCAACGCTTTGACTGTCTAAGGAGAGTAGTTCTGCATAGAGCCGCCCAAGTGTTCGGCCTCTACCGCTAGTCCACACGAACAGCCCGCCGGAATCCCATCATGGATTGCTATTGGAAAACTCCGGTTGCTAGACCGGCCCTTTTCCTCTCTCTCCAACTCTCTATAGGATGCTCTCTATTTTACACAAGAATTATTAGTTCTTAGAATTGTGTTGTACAAAAGTGCTTGACACCCACTTCCTTTATATATAGGAAGTGGTGCCCCTATGTAGTGTGGAGGAGAAGAAAACATTTTCCCAATAAAATAAGGAAAATATAATTGATTGATTTATCTCATTAATATTCAATATCCCATATTAAATATATTTCCAAGATATATATTGACAATATCTTATATTGGATATATGTTTATCTTATTACCATAAATCAATTTACACATGTGTGCAAATCTATAGTCATTAATATCCAATATTAATATATGGTAATCTTATTAATTAAATTGCACAATCCAAGTGTATCATAATACACTATTATTGGCGCTACTCTTAGCCTTTAATTGGCTTCCGGAATATTCTTTAATTAATATAATACTATGATTAATTAATTTGCCAAAATACATGTGTATCAATATAAATATATATTTTCGACATATGTATCTAAATACATTTATTTAATTAATCACCATAATTAATATCTTGTATTATATTTATTCATAATAAATAAATACCACCATATTAATTTACCACTATAACTTTTATAGTCTCGAGATAAACTTTCCTTATTTGGTCATCAACTATAACCACATTTTAATCCGGCTAGATGTTCATATGTGTGTGACCCGATAGGCTTCCGAATATGTTGGCCGTAGACACAAAGTGAAAATTACAAAAATGCCCTTCATGACTAACGATCACGGAATAGCGTCTAGCAACACACCGTGACCCCCAATCATCGGAAGAGTCAAATGCAATGACTACTACCTTTCATGTGAAACAGTTACCGTGTAACTTACAATCCTATCGTAGTAATAATATCCATACGATCGTATCTCGAGTGTCGATACATTGACGATCGTATCTTATAATCTGGATATCATGCTCTCTCGAAGTAACTCATGTACTCCGACTTTTCAAAGATTCACGAGAGCTAGACATTCCTTATAAGAAGGCCATTTCGGATATTCGATCCTGTTGGACTTATTTCTTAGTTTTGATGATGAGTGCCATACTAGCTGTTATAGTGCAAAGGCAAAAAGATGTCTAGATAAAATGTATAGGTTTATTAGAGTTTGATTCATAAATAGGTTTGATCAAACAAGCATCAGTAAAAGGTCACTGATCGCTTATCGCCAGATCGGTCTAGGTCGATGGGTAGATAGGTCGAGTGACTGGTCTGGAACTCTTTGAAGATCAAGATCAAGGCTGAGGGTTCAAACTCGCTTAATGAAGGCTAAGGGATCAAACTTAGTAGTTAAAGTCAAGGATATGGAATCGAAATTTAGGCAAGTCTGTGATGACCTAAATCGATTACATATACCTTGTGTGTAAAATCTAAGTTCCATAAGTTGGATGTTGTTTGGAACTTAGTTATATTTAAAATGATGTAATCTAACTTCACAAATAAAAGTTGGATAAAGGAATCACCGCATCATATTTTTACAGACATAAAATATGATGTTCAAGAGACTGATTAGTATTACAAAGAGATCGATGAGCCTCGGCGATATATACCTCGATTAATTCAAGATTATTGGAAAGTTACATGGATAAGAACACCCAACTACCTCGACTTATCAAGAAAATCAAAGGCCGAGATTAAAAAGACGCTGGGATGATCCATATTTTTATCCATTGGATACAAGTCAAAAGGTGGGATGATCGCGATCACAAAAAGTAATCTGACAATGGTCGATCCCTATGAATAGTGACAGAATCGCAGCGCATGGGACAAATACAAGGAACGGTCACATTTGAATTTCAAATGCAAGTCACATGCCTTCCTACCTATAAATAAAGACTTTCAACTCAACAAAACATGATGAATTTTTGGGATAAACTTTAAGTGACAATCTTGAAATAAAAACACCTGCCGAACTTACTCGAGCTTAAGGTCAGCGATCTAGATATTTTCTTCAAGTGCATTCTGTGTTCAAGCCGCATCAAGCATACACACTTGAAGACCGCAAGTCGCTGATTATATCATCCTAATCAAGCCGCGTGAATCGAATCATTTATTTGATTCATTCTTTATTTCATAAAGAACTCACAAGAAAACGTGAAGCATCTCATAGGTGTGTGAAAGATCGTTGGTTTGTGGTGGAGCCGGTGAAGAGGCAATTCTACCCTTCAAGGACCAAGTGGAAGACTCAGAGCAAAGCAATTCTACCTGCTCCTTTTCGCTTGTGAAGCCATAGTTATTGGTGAAGGACAAGCAACCTAGGATTCTTTGTAACAGATAACTCAAAGATCACTAGTGAATTTTCTCCAACATCACAGGAGAAGAGTGGACGTGCGGATTACATCACCTGAACCACTATAAAAATCTCTCTATTTACTTAATGCATTTAAATTCGCATTTAGTTTTTATCCATATCAACTCTTTGAATCTAGCAACCAAAATCACACTCTTGCACTATCGAGTATCCAATACTTAGTATCATATTTAACAACAAGTAACAAGGCTTAATTTTGATACTATTCCACGGACAAATTCAAAGACATCGAACTATCGAGACTCATCATTTATCGCCACCCTCATCAAGTCTCAAAGAGACTCTGAAGTATCGTGATTTGATCGTGGCTGCGAAATTTGTTAACTCCAAAGTTTTAAGTGTTAAGTTTATTCCCCCCCTCTAAACTTAACCAAAGCCTTTTCAAGGGACCAACAATTGGTATCGGAGCAAGATTTACGCTCAAGGAATCCTACTTGTTGTGCTTGTGAAAATTCTTTAAAACTTTCTTTCAAGTTACTAATTTTCAAGACTTGCATCATGGACAATACACAAGATGCTAGAACTATGTTGATGTGTTCTCTTGATAGATTTGATGAGTATAAACGTCGAATGCGAGGCATATCTTGTTGCTACCCATGATGAGATGATGGATGTACTAATCAAGGACCACTTGGAGATTACAAAGGCGATGAATGGGTGTGACAGAATCGAGTACATTCCTAAACCAAAAAGAGAATGGAATGCGTAAGATGTGAAAAAGAGCAACCTCAACAACATTGCTATTGATATCATTTACGTAACCTTGGATAGCAATATGTACATGAAGGTCAAAGATTGCAAGACCGCAAAGGAACTTTGGGACAAGATTCACTTAATGCTGTGAAGGCAATCGATGCAATAAAGAAGAACAAAATCGAGTGTAGCGAAAGAGGTTCCAAAAGTTCAAAATGTTGCCAAATGAGACCATTGAGCAAATGGAGTCCAGATTCAATGCAATCTAGATGAACTTACCTCGCTGAGTGTAAGTTATTCAAAAGAGGAAGTAAACACCAAAATCTTGGAAGCTTTACCTGTAAGAGATGTTTGGAAAATGAAGGTGGATCAGTAATTGAAGAAATGAGAAAGTCGCATGAAGAAGACACCTTCAAATTGTTTTCTCGATCTTAAGGCCTATGAATTTAGCAAGAAGTGGTGCTCTGAATCGAAAAGGAAGAGCCAAAGACCATCTGCATTGGCTGCTTCACATCATGAAGAAACATCGAGGACAGGATGATATGCTAGATGAAATGCAAGAGCAAATTGCCCTCTTGAGCAAGAAAATCGAATGATGAAGACCGAAAGGCCCCTACAAGAAATTTCACAAAGAGGCCTCACCAAAGAAGGAAAGAAGAACCAAAGAAAGATAATGACTATCTATGCTTTCATTGCAAGAAACCAGGACACTTCGCACTGATTGTCCCGAGTTGAAACAAGGCAAGGAACTCGATTATCTTTGCTTCAACTGTAGAAAAGCTGGACATTTTAGACTGATTGTCCGAGACTCATCAAGACCAAGAGTCAACAAAGAAGACATGGCAAGAAGGCTATGGTTGTTTGAAGATGAATCGAGGATATGAAGTGGAATCAAAAAGGAAATGAATCGGATGACACAAAGATCAAGTTCTTGATATGGAGGATTATGCTTTGATGGCCAATATGGATGAAACTAAGGAGGTATACAACACTGTATCTATAAACACTCCTGCTGGAAGTGATTGTGAATCAACCTGTGGTTCAAATCCTAGAAATTCTGACAACAATGAACTTTGGATGCCATCCTTAATCAACTAAGGATAATACAATCTGGTTATGAGGTTGTGAAGGCTGAAAAAGAGACTCTTGAGTTAGAAGTTGGAAGATTGAAAGCTGAATTAAGGGTTTTCAAAGGTAAGGAAAAAGATGTTGGACAGAATCAGCATAAGTTTGTTTGAACATCCAGCTGACCTCTCGAATCTATTTGAACCATCTTGTTCCAATCATCGCATACAAATCGGAAAAGCCTTATGGAGATAGAATCGGGCTTGGATTTGGAACTCAAAGAATCTAACAAGAATGGATCCAGTGAAGGTTCTTGAACCTAGTACCGCACTGGTCCTAAGTTTGTGCCTGCACTAGATCCATCTCCCGTAAAATTTCTTTGACAAGTAAAACCAAATGAGAATGCCTCAAGTAAGCAAAATCAGAAGTCTCAGAAGTCAACAGCTCCTAGTAAAATGAATAAATCTAGAAATAGGACTGCTGTGCCTTCTAAGCCTGCTGATAGCAGACCTACTACTAAGTCTGCTGGACCACAGAAGGGAAAGAAACAGAAATATTCCAAGGATAAGAATCCTAAATCCAAAAATGTTGATCATTCAAGGGATACTTATCTCAGGGGGAAAGGTAGACTGCTCCTCTTTGATAATGATTGGAATATTCTCATCTAATGCTAGAAACAATAAGTATAACCATACTACTAGGGTAAAGCCTAGGCAATGGAATCAAATGAGGACTTACACAAGACCTCAAACAGACTCCATATTACAGTATTTCTAACAGACAAAGACACCTATGGTTATGCAAATGTTTCTAACAACAAGAATCATTTCAAACAGCATTATGTACCAAAAGGCCAAAAAACATATGTGGTTCCCACACAACCTACTGTTAGAACCTATGGATGTGTGGAATACATGTATGAACCAAAGTATGAACCAAAGTATGACACATTTAGGAGAAGACCTTATGGAAACATACCAAGGGTCATGCTTGCCATCGACCACTATGGACCCAAACAGGTTTGGGTACCTAAAATGCATTAACTTTGTTTTGTAGGGTGTGCGGTACTTTGGCAGGTGGATGTCCGGACACATGACAAAGAATAAGCAATCTGTCTATCAAACTTTGTGGCAAAAGATGGTCCAAGGGTGAATTTTGGCAACAAAAATACACCTGGTTATACAAAAGGATATGGCACACTTATCAGAAATGGACTTACAATCAAGAATGTTGCATATGTGGAAGGACTGAACTTGGAATCATAAAGATTGACTGATATTCAAAGAGTTGTACTGAAATTCACCAAGGGGATTAGTCTTTGCTATGTTGGGTGAGCTCACTTAGCGAGATAGTCATTGGTATCAACAATTCCATGTACTTATGTTTGAACAATTGAGCTAATGAGGTTGCCAAGGGGATTGGTCTTTGTCATTTTGGGTGAGCTCACTTGACGGATCGATCATTGGTATTAAACTTCATCTTGTATTATCAATTGAACAAAACAAGGAGAAAACAAGGATCGTGAGAGTCACTTTGTCAAGAGTCATCTTTGAAGCACATTATCGTGAGATCACGAGCCCACCTCGCCGAGTATACCTGCTGAATGGAACGTTACTCACCAAAGTTATTTAGGTCAAAAAGCGCTTTGGCGGGATATTTATTTTATCCATTATTACCACAGCTTAAACCATCCAATGGTTACAAACGTTATGGAGGAGTAATGGACCACGTGTCAAGACAAACATTTAATCGATTTAATCGTGGTTACCTCAATGCGTGCAAAGTGATGGGCTTCAACTACCCACCGCCTATATAATCGATCATTACTTAGCGATTCACCACTTGCAATTTCTGCTTTATCTCTGCAAAATCTACTTCGTGTGAACACAGATTTGAGAGCAACTCTTCTTCATCTTTTTCTTATTTCAATGGCGGAAAGAGTTGAAGTTCAAATCGAATCAAGCCAAAGTGTAAGAGGCTATGTTGTTGATGCAAACAGAACCGAACTGGCCATTAATATAGGTCGAAGAATAAGAAGGTTTGCGGGATCGGAGAACAAACTCAACATCGAGTTAAAAACGATATCATACACCAATGTCATTGATTTACGGAAGAATATTGTTATAGAAGAAGAATCAAGCATTCAAAACCACTTTGTGAATGGTGAGAAACTTGTAATCTCCTCCAATCTGCTTGAGAGAAGTGTTTGGTTTTGAAGAAGTTGTTGATGGTTCACCAATCCTGAAGCTATGGGATTGGACAAGATGGCTTTTGTAGATCGATCAAGACAGATGCAACTATCAAATCGATTACCGGCATCAATTGCAAAAACATTGGTATTGAATACAAATCTGAGAGCAAGCTCATTGCAAAGAACATACTTGGGCTAGTTGGCGTGATGGATACTCTATCGGGACCGAGATAGAGGCGATGATTATCATCTGCAGGAGCATGAAGTTTGATCACTAGTACTTTATTCATTATATGAAGAAAGTTGTGAAGGAGGACAAACTAGGGAAAAGGAAATCAAAGGCCTTACTTTAGTTTGATGATTCGAGACCTGCTTTGAATCACTTGGAGGTTCCCGACCTTGAACCAGATTGACATAAATCACCCGAGATACAAAAGGAGATTGATTATGCAATTCCTGGACTTGATGATGATGTAGAGATTTACGGAGAGGTCGCTAATGATAATGATGATGGAGATGATGGTGATCTCGATGGTAGCGAGTTCAAGAAACTAAGAAGATATCCATCAAACTCTTTGCACCAAAGAAAAGCTATTTGAAAGAGAAAGAGTCTTGATGTTAGGAAGATTTGAAGTCTTGAAATCAAAGAGAACAAGAAAGGAAACAAAGACAGATCGATGAGTCTGCTGAGAGGTCAAGTGGAGGTTATCACCTGCTGTGTGGCTTCAAGAAAAAGCTGTTGGTGAAATTTTTAGAGAACAAATGAAGGAAGCTAGTAGAAAAGAAAATTAACTAGAAAGATGATGATGATGAACCCTATCCAAGAGGATGAAGGAGATTGCCAAAAGAAGAAATATGGCAAGGGAAAGAGTTAAAAACTTGGAAGCTCAAAGAATCCAAGAGGAAGCACAAGTAGAAGAGGAAGAAGAGGTGTTGAAGCCGAGCCTCTAACTATCATTCCACCGGTTGTTATCGGTGACTCCTCAAATGAAGAAGTTATCAAGTCTACGATCTTTGAACAGGTTGTTATTGAGCAATCAGAGGATGTCACAAAGATCTATCGACCCCACGAGCTCTTTGTAGTATCCATCAAGAACCACAACAAACCACTCGAACTGAACTCGCTGTGGTGGTTGAAGAGGTGATTGGAGACTTGGTTGAAGACCACGCAAATTTGGCAATAGTTCGTGGGGAAGAGCGTCTGCTTTGCTAACCTGGCCGATGAGCATGTAAGTCGTGGGGAACCAAGTGTGATACAGATGGAAGTAGTAGGTACAAATGTACAATCACAAAGAACTCTTTGGCTTTCAAACATCTCAGTAGAAGAAACCATGAATCGCTTGTTGGAACCTTTGGAGGTCAACAAGCTCACTGAGCTGCTCCTCAGAGATCTTTCATGCCATTTGAAAGGCATGTGAAAAAGAGCAAGAAAAGCGAAGAGTATGTGGATCCCAAACTTCAAAGAAATTGCTTGATTATTTTCAATGGAAGTTTGGTTTCTATAAGAGACAAAAGCCATTTCTTGAACCAATGACTGATTTTGAAGAATGGGCTTTTAATAAGTTGGGAGTAGAAAACTTGCTTGGATCTGGTTGACACCACCTGCCGCCGCAATCCAGATCGATGGATCTGCTTGATGAGCAAATGAAGGAGGAGGAGGGTATCAAATTTAGAGATCCAAGAGATGGTCCTGATGATTCTTCTTCATCATCGGATAGTAGAGGAGATTTTCCCTCCGGACCGGGAGAATCAAGTGGGGCTGCACTAACACATGTACCATCCGCATAACAGATCCACGATCTTTGGTAGATCTGCGAGGTCGTCAAGAGATGGAGAAATGGATGAGGATCTACAAGATCTCACCATGGATGATCTAGAAGCACTAATCACCGAGGCATTACTTTGAGTCTTTGGTAGGTTAGTTGTTGAAGAGCTTGCTTTGCACAACTTTGAAGATGTACAATATGTTGATTTGGATGTGGAAAGACCATCGACTTGATGAACCAAGTGCTAGTTACGAGGAATCCATTGGATATCAAAGTGGATTTGACTTTGAGGGAATTCTCACCAAAATCGCCATGATTCGACCAAGGTTGGTCATGCGAGAAGGTTTCAAGTGGATAATGAAGCCATATTTAATCCACGAAAAATTGAAGAGGAGGTGCAGTCTTGAGTCTCAAACAAAGACTGGACAAAGGTTGGAACCAGAGTTGGGTATGGAGGAAACCCCTGTTGTTGATGAGAGGCTCTTTGTAGTGGAGCTGCTGGAGCCAAGAACCTTTGTAGGAAAGATAGTCGCAGATCTATTGTTAATGAAGATGAGCGATTCTTTGGACTATGACTACAATGATGAAGAATTTCAAATTATTGGAGAAGAAGAAGTTCTTTGAAGAACTCCGCACAAGATCCTATCCTTGAAGATGTTCTTGGTTCAATGGTTGAAGAAGGACCTTCCCTCTTTGGGAGAGATATGAGTAGAGCAATGGTCATCGCAGACAACAGCACAATATAGAGTTGAGGAGCTCACTTGATGGATCTACCGATAGTAGAATGGCCAGTGGAGTGCCGGTTGAAGTACTAAATGAGTTGAGGATCGTAAGAAATGATATGCAACAGCTAAGGACTCAACCGACGACAAGAAAGAAGATTTGAAGAACTCGATGGCTCGTAAATGAAAATGCAGACAATCTGGCGATCTGATTGCTTCAAACTTTGCTTCCACTCATAATCTTGTGAATGATCGATATATGATGTAAAATATATCAAGCAAGGAACACATCAAGGACAAGTTTTGAAAGATCAACTTACATCCATTCATCAAAAACTTGACAAGCTTGCTTGGCTCGCCGAGCTCGGCCGCCTTTGCACAACAACTCTTGTGCTCGATCCCAAATTTACTTGAAAGGATCAGCAGATGGAGGAGACCACGCAATCAAGGATTACTTCACTTGATACTAGAACTAGAACTATGGAAGGTCAATTACACAGAGTGATAGTATCACGAGAAGCTATTCATGGCCTCATCTCACGTTTTGTTGATGATGTCACTAAGGGGAAGAGGGCCAATCACCGCAAAGACAAAGGAGGCTGCTAGACTCTTTACACAGAAGAGATGGATTGATGATACAAATGCTTTTAGGCAACCTGCACCTGGCAGAGTGCAACTCACTGATGATCTCCTATCACAGTACAAGAAAGAGTTTCATAACAGAAGGAGACCTTATCGTGACATGGGGTTTCATGAAGGTCTTAACTCCTTCTTGAGTTTGAAGTTTTGGGAGGCAAGGATTAAAGCTTTAAGAGCAAATACCAGAGGTAGAAGAAGTAGCAAAGGTGAAAAGGTGCTACCAATTACAAAAGCAAAGGATTCACTGAATGAATTTAAGGAGCTGTATATGAAGTTTGGCTTGAGGTGAATCGAGATCAATCTCATCTTGCACAAGCATGGAGTGGTGAAACAAGTCAATTCCTATATTGATTTTACACTTATTGAGAATGAATGGATGACTGAAATGATAGAAGAGATCGAGCCTATCAAGAGCAAGTCGAGAAGGCTAGAAGAGAAAGAGAGAAGAGAGATGATCAAAGATATTTACATTATTTTATCTTTGGCGATGCTAGATCAGTAATAATGTGAACAATTATTTATAATGAGAAATGACTAAATTTGTTCTGTTGTTTTTTTATCTTTTGCTTCTTGATTAGGTGAGGTAGTGGCATCATCACCAAAAAGGGGAAATTGTTGGACTTATTTCTTAGTTTTGATGATGAGTGCCATACTAGCCGTGTTATAGTGCAAAGGCAAAAAGATGTCTAGATAAAATGTATAGGTTTATTAGAGTTTGATTCATAAATAGGTTTGATCAAACAAGCATCAGTAAAAGCTGTCACCGATCGCTTATCGCCAGATCGGTCTAGGTCGATGGGGTAGATAGGTCGATGGACTGGTCTCGGAACTCTTGAAGACCAAGACTCAAGGCCGAGGTTCAAACTCGATTAATGAAGGCTAAGGGATCAAACTTAGTAGTTAAAGTCAAGGATATGGAATCGAATTTAGGCAAGTCTGTGATGACCTAAACGATTACATATACCTTGTGTGAAAGGTCTAAGTTCCATAAGTTGGATGTTGTTTGGAACTTAGTTATATTTAAAATGATGTAATCTAACTTCACAAATAAAAGTTGGATAAAGGAATCACCAGCATCATATTTTACAGATAAAAATATGATGTTCAAGAGATCGATTAGTATTACAAAGGATCGATGAGCTCACTGATATATACCTCGATTAATTCAAGATTATTGGAAAGTTACATGGATAAGAACGACCAACTACCTCGACTTATCAAGAAAATCAAAGGTGAGATTAAAAGACGTTGGGATGATCCATATTTTTATCCATTGGATACAAGTCAAAAGGGTGGACCAGATCCTTTCATCAAAAAGTAATCTGACAGATGTCGATCCTATGAATAGTGACGAGAATGCGCAAAGGTGATGGGACAAATACAAGGAACGGTCACATTTGAATTTCAAATGCAAGTCACATGCCTTCCTACCTATAAATAGAAGACTTTCAACTCAACAAAACATGATGAATTTTTGGGATAAACTTTAAGTGACAATACTGAGCTGAAAAACACCCTGCTGAACTTACTGAGCTTAAGGCTGCTGATCTAGATATTTTCTTCAAGTGCATTACAGGTTCAAGCCGCATCAAGCATACACACTTGAAGACCGCAAGTCTGCTGATTATATCATCCTAATCAAGTCAGCTAATCGAATCATTTATTTGATTCATTCTTTATTTCATAAAGAACCTCACAAGAAGACATTGAAGCATCTGTTAGGTGTGAAAGATCGTTGGTTTGTGGTGGAGCCGGTGAAGAGGCAATTCTACCCTTCAAGGACCAAAGGAAGACTCAGAGCAAAGAATTTATCTGCTCCCCCGCCAGCTTTGTGAAGCCATAGTTATTGGTGAAGGACAAGCAACCTAGGATTCTTTGTAACAGATAACTCAAAGATCACTAGTGAATTTCCTCCAACATCACAGGAGAAGAGTGGACGTCTGAGATTACATCACCTGGAACCACTATAAAAATCTCTCTATTTACTTC
Organism: Gentiana macrophylla; assembly: GCA_026214975.1. Classification (NCBI taxonomy): domain Eukaryota; kingdom Viridiplantae; phylum Streptophyta; class Magnoliopsida; order Gentianales; family Gentianaceae; genus Gentiana; species Gentiana macrophylla. The sequence goes on along the minus strand of CM047808.1, from coordinate 17,967,941 downwards.
TTGCATTTAAATTCTTCATTTAGTTTTTATCCATATCAACTCACTGAATCTAGCAACCAAATCACACTCTTGCACTCTGAGTATCCAATACTTAGTATCATATTTAACAACAAGTAACAAGGCTTAATTTTGATACTATTCATTTGCACAAATTCAAAGACATCGAACTATCGATGAGACTCATCGCTTATCGCCACTTTCATCAAAGTCTCAAAGCAGAACTCAAGTATCGCAGATCGCTTGAAGTTGCGTGATTTGTTAACTCCAAAGTTTTAAGTGTTAAGTTTATTCACCCCCCCTCTAAACTTAACCAAAGCCTTTTCAAGGGACCAACAGATCCCAATCATAGGATACGCGATTCCCGGACGAACAATCATGTATACTCCGCGATGCTTCATATCACACCCAATCGAGACGCGCATGATCGCCCGTGGCTGAAACCTCAATAGTGTCAAAGCGTGACAATCCACACCGTGATGCCATGAAGACTCGGTCTTAAGGATAATTACACAACCGCCACATAGTGTGACACTTAATGTAAGTGGGTCGGTCTAACGTACGCATTCTCTAATACACGTCCACGTACAGTCCAAGTGTCTCTACACTTCGATAGATGAGATCTATCACTGCCCTTAAAGACAGAAGACATCTAATACGTGCTAGTCTGTTTATACTATCAATGCCCTCTTTAATAGTACATCAGCCTAGAGACATTTAAGTATCAAACTTATTAAAGTGATTAGAGATCTCATCAACCATAATCGCCTATCATGGTTTCTCTATCACAGTTTAATACTAAGGACGTTATCATATAACAATTCATAATTGGTTCTTTAAAAGAACATATTTATGACAACAGAAAAGTCATTTAATATATGTATAAACATAAAGAAATAGTAGAAATGATCCGACCCGGTCGGATCCGGTCCCACCCGATTGGGTTTAGGACACTATTTCAACACCACCGGCTCAGTTCGGGATGATTCTCATGACGGCCAAAGAAGAATCGCTCCTTCCATTGTTTGAAAGAGTCTTTACCTTTGGGGATGATGGGGACATCAACAGAACGACCCATCCTCCGAGAAAAATAATACCGATAGAGGTGGTCCTTCACCCTCACATGGTGATAAAAAAAATACCTAAATTTCTTTACGATGAACCTCATATTGAGCAACCGACACAAAATCGCAAACCCAATAATGTCCCTGATACCATTGGGGGCTATCTGGGAAAGTCCCAGGTCATAATAATAGATCACGGTGAGAAGGGCCGGGCAGAAAGGGAACCTCAGGCTAACCTCAAAAAACTCCCTGTGAACGGTACAAAATCCCTCCGGCGGATTAGAGGCAAACAGGTGTGCCTCTGAGGGTAACATCGGAGCATACCTTTCCCTTCTAGTCCCATACAGCTCACAGAGTTCGTTCAAGTCACTCTGACGAAGAATGGATTTAATGTGCCTACCATCGACAATGGACATCTCTAGGTCAAGGGTTCCGGTGAAATTAGTTTAACTGGTTTCTAAGGCGAGCTACAACATAAGCTAAATTATGAAGAAGAACAAAAAAGCAACTTACTTGCAAAGACAGATTGAAGATTTGAAGGAGAGAAATAGCAATCAGCAGTTGAATCCTGGTCTTCTATATTAATATGGGGTTATAACCCCCCACTCACCTCGAAAAACGCCTGTAATTAGAGTTAGTGGGCAGCGACGCCTCGATTCTCGGGATAGCTGTAATTGCATCATAAACGGCTTTGCCACCTGGCAGCCTAAATTCAAAAAATCTACGTCCAGATGACCAAGCCGAGCTGCAACTTAAGCAGATCCGAGCCGACCTCAATAGGTTCGGTTGGATATGGGGCTTATGACGGAGGTCAGATCAGCACCTCGCCACGTGTCATCCCTATAATAATCCAACGATAAATTAGGATAGAGAAAGTCTAGCCTGAGGTATATAACCTCCCGAATCTGAGCCATGCAAGCTCGGTTACTCTCCCAGCCTTTACAGGTCGGCTGACGTACAAGGTCAGCCTACTCGTGCCTGACCTCACGGGTCAGCATAAGTCCCCCTCATACTAAAAATCTTACGCACTCATAAAATTGGGTAAATATGGAAATCCCAGGTCATAACTACTCTGATTCTGACATTCAAATATGTCTATAATTATCTCGTAAAATCAAGGAGATCAAATCATCATTATCCATTCCTTTGGGAACACGAAATTAGAGTCCATCAAGGAAAAATATACACGCAATTGTTAGGGCACAAGCCCCTCTATATAAACAATCCCTAAGGAACTACAAAGATTTGATTCCAATACACTCATTGGATATGTAGGCAGCTTGAGATACAGTTTCTCAAGTGCAGTCTAATCCACCACCAAAACAACCCCGTCTTTTTATTGTTTTTACTGTTTTTGAAGCATTTGCAGGTTTTCATCAGGAGTAGAGCCCCGGATTTATCACCAGACGATTACCAACATCTTCACTAGTCAAACCAATACGAAATATGGGAACCAAGTCACAACTTTTTCCCAAAGACTAGACACTATTTTTGCTATTACCTCAATTATTTCCGTATTACTCTCCATAATATTCATTTATGGTTTTTTGTTTAATAGGACTGATTTGAGACTTAATTAGGCATTTAGGACACCTAAAAAAGATCATTGTTTATAAAGACACATTTCATTTTTATTTTTTTCAAATTTTGCCCTTTAGGTGCATTTAGTCTGTATTCAATGACAAAATAATATTCATTCCGTTTTTTCCGTTGCTATTTACGCCTGATTCGTTTCGACTTTGTTCTCCAATCCTCTCTTCTCTTCAATTCTGTTCATGATTCATCTTCGGTTGCTTCAATTCATCGTTCTCAGCTTCGTAAATCATCGTTGCATCTTATCTCTGTTGCATTATCTGATTCCTTCATTTTTCTGGTAATTTTCGAGATTTGGTATTTACTTTACTTTAATTATCCATAATTGTGCAGGTGGATGTTAATTTGATGTTTGTGATTGTAATTTAGCGATTGCAGTATGCATTAGTTGTTATTGAATTCAAAATTGAGTGATTTTGACTGAGATATGAGTTTTTATGTGGTTGAATTATTGCAATTTCTATTTTTGAATGAGTGTTTATGTGTTTGTGTGTTTATGCGGTGATATATTAGTGATGTGCAGTCAATTATTTGTGTTTTTGAATCTTATAATGTAATGACTATGTAGTCACGTGTCATACTCAGTTAGATTGCAGTGATATCTCAGATGCAATGAATATGAAGCGATATATTAGGTCATTGATTCACAATTCAGCTAATTTATTGATATATGATCATTATGTTGAATGATTATTGGAATATATGAAGTGTTATTTGATTTGGAATGAGTATATATGTTAGTTTTATGTTAATATGATGTTTCTAGTTGTAATTCTATGAATGTTGTATACATGAATTGTGATTGAATTCTAAACAGACTCATTTTGAGCTTCAATGACTATTTATTTGTTGTTGTGAATGCATTGACGTGTTATATTCATTGAGATTTATTCTTTGTTTGGCGATTCTGTTATTTTTTGCATTAAGATATTCGGTGATTTATTCACAATTGAGCATATACAGTCATATATGACAATGTTGTTGAATGAATCTTGTAATAAATGTATTGAAATTTCAGTTTGAATGATTGTTTAGCTGATGTAGTTTATGCAATGACTTTTGACATGCAGTGACATATAATGTATTTTTGGGAATTCTGTGACTTAGCAGTGATATATGAGGTGATTGGTTGACAATTTAGATAATGGATTAACATATTAGAATGATTTTTAATAATTATTGGAGTGAATGAAGTGTAATTTGAGTTGGAAAGATTATTTAGTTGATGTAGTCAATGCAGTGACATTTTATTAGTTATGCAGTGACTGTCCCTTTTTTTGGGCCAAGGGGACAAAAGGACACATAATAGACTTAATTATGAAAAAATGACACCAATAACATCCCATTAGTTAAAAGGACTCAAAAATAATAAACGCACCGAAATAACCTTATTCTATTCCCGCTTCAATGCTGCAACAGTTACTCAAAACATTATGAAACCTCCATTATTCAAACACAGTGCGACGTGAACGCACAAAACGGCTCTAGGTTATTCAAATCACGAACGGTGAGAAGAAGCAGTGAAATCTGAGCAAAATCGAAGCCAAATCAGAGAGAAGAAGTAGCGAAACCAGAGGAGAAGATACTAAAGTTCGATTGATACCATCACTACAGAGAATCAACGACAATTGTAAGGAGAAATCAAGTAATATCAGTGAAGAAGAAATGGCTAGCATCAAAAACAAAGAAAACTGAGTAAGTATACATTAAAACTGAGCATGCAACAATAGATCTGGCAGAAAATATGATTTTTTTTGTTGGAAAGTTGAAATACATTAGTAAAAAAGTCAATAATAAGGCACAATGGTAGTCACTGAGTGCATGTCACTAAATTAGAACAAAAACAGAGCTTGAAATTGTTCTTGAATTGCTAATACAAAAAGTTCTAACTGTTTTATCGACTAAAATATCATGTCACTGCATCTTCAAACAAGTTTGTGTTTAGTTATTGAAGTATAAAAAATGATGTCACTGTAGTTTGATTGCATTACGTGTTTCCTTTACTTGCTTGACACTATATTGCGGTAAATGCTACTGAAATGTCATGTCACTGCATAATTATTGAAGTGTCTGCATAGTTATTGAAGTGCAAACTCTGATGTCACTACATTATAATCTTGAAATTATCATTTGAGTGCATTCACAACATTGAAAATGTCATGTCACTGCATAATGATTGAAGTTTCTGTATAGTTGTTGAAGTGTAAACTTTGATGTCACAGCAACCACAACCATGAAAATTTATTCTTGAATGGAATTTCAAATGCCACTACATAGTATATCATGTTTAGTGTACAAACATCTTGATTTCTGGGTTTTACAAAACAAAAGAACAATACAGATCGACGCTGAATAGTATACAGTACATATTCAATGATATACACGACGATATCACAGAAAACCATAGAAAATTGATGAATCAAACTCCATTAAGACTCATGTTTAGGGCACTGGAAAAGAAACAAATTATACTGGAAAAGAAGAAGAACGACATGCTAGATGACCTGATAAATGCACACAACAAAGACAATGAAGGGTTTCAAGATTAGCAAGGACCATTACATGCCAACTAGAACTGATGTAAAGCTTGTATTTGGGATAGAAGATGGAAGGAAAGAGGTTGGAGACATCAGTACTAAGTGAACAAAAGATCCATCGATTAAAACAAGACTATTTTTTGATGTTGACAGACTAAAGGTAAGTGTTGTCAAAGAAACAATAAAAGATCTAGTGAAGGCAACTGATTCAACATCAATAGAAGACACAGTGAAGCTAATGTGTGTTATATTACTTGGAACAGTCTTCTTTGCAACATCAGGGCAGCCTATGATCGCGTGCAAAGCACGTATTAGCAATAGGACTTGGTCTATCGTAGCAGAATATTGGCGAGTCAAGGTCGAATCCCACAGAGACTCATAAGAACGCAAATCATTCAAGATTGAGTTGTCACATTAACGGTCTACGACCAACTATAATATGGGTAGAATAAAAGTGGTGACAATAAACAAACAAGATTATGCAAGTTCAAACGGAGCACAAAAGAGTTTCTAATGTATTAGTCTAATTATGAGTTGTTAGTTATTCCCCCCTAACATGCATTAATCATCCTCATCGGTAAATTATAATTCATTGTCAGCTACGGGTGCAAACTCCTAACCCTATTGAAAGAAGGGTGAAGCAATATGCAAGAAAGAGGCCGAAGAACAAGGATCCTAATTTTTAGTACCCTCAACAGAAGGAGAGAAAAAAAGTTGAGAAAGTAAAAAAGAAAGACTACTTCATACCTGACGAAAACCCAGAGTTTGAAGGAAGACTCATAATCCACAACAACAAAGATCAATATCCTTATGGATAATACATTCTTCCAAAGCATACACAAGAATTTGGGAATTATATGCCAGAGGGCAAAGAGTAAGCACAAATTACTAAACAACACCATTGAACATCAAAATTCTTGATATATTGATTACTAACAATATATTACTAAATGCAGGGCTATAGTCTGGGCAAGGTCAATAGGTGATTACCCATTTGTGAACGTGAACTCAATAATGGAAATTCTAAATGATCTTTACATATACGAAGCGGTAAAATCTTACAATCATCGCATCTTCATCACAAAGATTATTTGATGTCACTGTATTATTTGACGTCATTCTCATTGCATGCCAACAAATGGTAAACACACATACAGAACAATAAATATTGCTTTTGAAGTTCCGCAAGCTTGAGTACATAAACTAACTTAGTCTAATGAAATTTGCAACAGGTGGTTGAATGATTTGTTGAGCTCTTAAGACGTGCAGGTTTAATTAAGACTAACTACCACATATTCTCTATAGGGACATGGGTATGCATAGAATATAATTTGAATAACAAGTTTTAAATTCACATTCATAATCTGATCAACATGGAATGTGCAAGGAGTACTATATGTGATTGAAAAGGACAAAGACTAAAAAATGAAAACATGGCCAACATGCTGCAAATAATACATAAAAGACACAAAGTTTTCCTCCCTTTATGATGTACCGGAAGAGAGTCAAGGCCATACCACTGGGTACTCCTTACATACACATTAGGAGACCCCTCTGAAAATTGTATCATTTTGCACCGGTGCAGCCGACTACACCGACGTTTTCATCAATGAGTGCGAAAATATAGTAAGTGTCACTGCATTTAGTGTCACTGCATTTTCTTTCCAATGTCCCTGCATATAACAAAAACATTCAACATATACTTTCCTTATTTACAGATAAAGATTATTTTGTGAGGCATTCAACCAAAAGGAGGGGCAAAAACAAAGCCGCAACAGAGCATATTAACGAAAGTGGAAAAGGTTCAAAACATACCTTTACAGGATAATCAGACGTAAGTGACAGTAATTACTTAACATACTGACCATAACAAAATATACCCAGTAATAACAAACTCATTGTAATCTAATGCAGGAACTGTGCCTTTTACTTGGCATATTACATCTACAAGCTATCACAAGATTTGAGAATTCCACACCAACTAGAAGATGAACAAGTGCAACAGCTGAAAAGAACTGTTGTCAATTTATTAATGCTTAACAGAATTCACACAGGAAAATAAAATGAATGTAACTTGAATTTTGACTATTTTTATTCTTTTGGTATGTTGATGGTCAATCGTTTATGTAAAGTAAATTGAATGGTACAATCGATATAATGTAGTGACAAAGTGGTTTGACATTATATTATGATGAGATGTTTGATGGTTCATAATTGATGGTTAATGTTTGATGGTTCATTGTATTTTGAAAATTTGTAAATGCTTGATGGTTCATCTTTTTGATACAATGATAATAACATTTCTAATTTTTGTGCATTGATTTTTAACACTTTATGTACATAATCAAGTAATTGCATTAAATACATTAGCAGGCATTAACACTAATATCATACAGATGAAGTGACATTGATGTCACTACACTCCGTACAAAATCAAAAAAACAAATACAAAGATAACAATTTCAATAATATGTGGAGGATAAAAAAGCAGTAGACATGTGAAGTCATTAAGTACACAATCAGGTCATTCTATTCAATTCATTCAATACAATAGAACGTCAATTCATTAGCACTAATCTGCATGTACTACATAAAAATGCAGTGACATTCATGTCACTGCATTTAGTACATAATGATTTCAGTGGAAATACAAACATACCAATGCCAATGATATGTAAGGAATAAAAAGGATTACAAAATTGAAAGCATTAAGTACAAAATACATAATAAGATCAGTGCATTAGCAGGAATCTCAAATAACATACTGATGCAGTGACAGTAATGTCACTGCATTAGGGAAATACAAATGTAATCATGAATATTAAACTCAAATGTCACAAATCATGAATATTAAACTCAAATGTCAATGGTTACAAAAACAAAACATCCATTAACTATCATTGAAGTTAAGCAAAACATGTCTTCTTATTATGATGCCTAAAGGCATCGCAACGACCAAATTGGATAAGACGCTTCGACGACTCACCATGAGATCGAGCATGATGCGTCCGAGGCCTACCAGGCTGTTTCTTTGCAAAAAGAGCAAGAACAATAACATCTTCAGAATAACATCTTTAGAATCGTTCTTCAAAAATGGACCAGGAATTGGATGTATTGCAAACTCGTATGAATCAACATACGACTGTGTCAAATAACAAGGATCAACGTAGTCAGTCAACGGAAAACCAGTACTCCTAATCACAGCCAATCCATGAACACATGGATAGTCATTCCACTGCCACTTATTGCATGAGCAAGCATGAACATCCAAATAGAACTAGCACGGAGATTAAAAGACTTCATCTTGTAATAAGTAGAACTAGCAACAGTAAAGCATCTCCCTGAATCCATCAACTTATACATAATAGTATCAACCTTTGGATATATCAAAGACTTGAATGATGCCGCATCAGTACGTCTATCTGAGAATCTTGTCATGATCTTGATATGAATTCCATCAACCATATTCAAAACTGGAAGGTGCCAATCCTTAAATATCCATGAATTAAAAGACTCAGCCAAAGTAGATGCCGTCTGACCATATCGACAACCGTAAAAATATGCATCGGCCCAATTCTACGGCTTTAAATTGCTAAAAAACATTCTTGCACGTTCTCCACCTTTAAGTAAGATATCATCCATGTACTTCTAATACTCTTCAACAGTCGGAGCATAAGCACATTGGTAAAGCAAATGATCCAATCTATCACGCAAAGCTTTACTTGTAGATCTACCACTAAAACAATTCTTCAGATTCAACTTCAAATGGTAAATGCAATAAGAATGGAATGCATCAGGAAACACTTCATTATTGCATCCAATAGTCCAGGATTCATGTCTGTTATGAACGCCATCTGATGAATTGGTTTAAGTAAATTCTTCAAATGCAACAAGAACCATTTCCAATTATCAAAATCCTTAGAATCGACAACAGCATAACACAGAGGATATATTCCTGCATGAATTTCAAAGCAATGTCAAGGAAAACTTAACATAAAAGCAATGTCACTGCAACAAAAATCATAACTACCAAAAGAAGAACATACAAAAACACAATCATGATACAAAAATCATAAAGTAAGTGCAGGGGCAGTTAATACAGTGACTTAGAAAAAATCAGGTCTCATTGCATTGCCAATGTCACTTCACAATAAAATCAAGTGTCACTGCATAAAAAAATCAATTCTCACTACAAATAAAACATACCATTGTCACCATCCTTACCGGTTTTAGCCAACAAATTACCATTTATATCAAACTTCAAATGCGCCCCATCGAGAAACAGCATTGGTCGACAATGCTTAAACCCACGAAAACAAGCATCAAAGGCAGTAAACATCTGTTCAAAACGTCAAGATTCAGGATGCACCTTTAAGAATACAACAGAACCAGGATTCGTTTCATGCACACTATTAGCATAACTTGGTAAACTTTTGAATGACTTTTCAACATCACCATATACGAATTCCAAGCTTTTTTTAATAGAAGAACAAGAAACATCAAAAGAAACCGGATGCCCACACTCAGTGACTATAGAACGTCACACATCTATTGCAGAAACACTTGGGTCATCACGAACCATGCGAACAACCACCTTCGCAAGAAGATCAGAATTCATACGACGATCTCGGCCGAAAGATCTGGAAGACATACCACAAGTATGACATTGCACAATTCATATACATAAAAGAATCCATTTGATTTCTGTTTCGAAGCACGGACATGCCAACTGCATTTTTCTTCATTCTTCTTAGGAAAAACAACATAGATCCTGTTAGTATCATTCTTCATGCACACATACTTAAAGCCAGTTTGTATAGACAATTTTTGCAAGCACTCCCTAAATTCAGCTGCACCCCCAACAAACTGTTGACCTTCCTTGATTAGAATTATGTCCCAACCAAAAGTCAACTGATTACTATCATTCGAAGGTGAAAACGACGATAACATAGAAACTTCATTATCAACATTATCCTCCACTCATACACAACTACCACCATTGTAAGAAGATGAAGAACCAACCACACTATTGCCTACAACCTCAAGATTAACACGTTTAGCACTATAAGATTCAGCAACACAAATCATTGACTGCACATCATCATCAGAGCATAACAGCCACTTTGGATTATCAGGCAACACATAATAAAGACTGATACATAAGTCCTTCAAATCCATCCACCGATTTGAAAGTCTGTCATGGATAGACTTTAAGGTATTATCAGGTGTCACAGTGACAACACATGTCTCTTTTTTGTGGGTGCACATAAGAATCAACATTGTAAATACAATAGAATCCTGCAAACAAAAACAAAAACAAAAAAAAACAAAAAAAAAACACCAAATAACATGTCACTGCATGCATGAAAAATCTCACTGAATCAAAAAAAAAGGACAATTACTACATAATTAATAACATGTCACTGCATTGACTACATCAACTAAATAATCATTCCAACTCAAATTACACTTCATTCACTCCAATAATTATTCAAAATCATTCTGATATGTCAATCCATTACCTGAATTGTCAATCAATCACCTCATATATCACTGCAAAGTAACAGAATTCCCAAAAAAACATTATATGTCACTACATATCCAAATTCACTACATAAACCACATCAGCTAAACAGTCGTTCAAACTGAGATTTCAATACATTTCTTACATGATTCATTCAACAACATTGTCATATATGACGTATATGCTAAATTGTGAATAAATCACCTAATATCAATGCAAAAAATAACAGAATTGCCAAACAAAGAATAAATCTCAATGAATATAACATGTCACTGCATTCACAACAACAAATAAACAGTCATTGAAACTCAAAATGAGTCTGTTTAGAATTCAATCAAATTCATGTATACAACATTCACAGAATTACAATCAGAAACATCAAATTAACATAAAACTAACAGATATACTCATTCCAAATCAAATTACACTTCAATATATTAGTTGAATTGTGAATCAATGGCCTAATATATCACTGCATATTCACTGCATCTGACATATCACTACAATCTAACTGAGTATGACATGAAGTCATCAGTATTATAAGATTTAGAAACACAAATAATTGATCGCACATCACTAATATATCATCGCATAGTCATTTGCATAAACACACAAATACATAAAAACTCATTCAAAACTGAAATTACAATCATTCAAAGACATAAAAACTCATATCCCAGTCAAAATCACTCAATTTGAACTCAATAACAACTAATGCATAATGCAATCACTAAATTACAACCACAAACAAAATATAAACATCCACCTGCACAATTATGCATAATTAAAGTAAAGTACATACCAAATCTTGAAAATTACCAGAAAAATGAAGAAATCAGATAATGCAACAGAAATACGATGCAATGATGATTTACGAAGCTAAGAATGACAAATCAAAGAAAACGAAGATGAATCACGAACAGAATCGAAGCGAAGAGAGGATTGGAGAATAGAATCGAAGCGAATCAAGCGTAAATGGCAACGGAAAAATGGAAGTGAGTGATTTTGTTTTTAAATCTACTTAGGATTAAGTTTAATCCTACGATGGAGATTTTATGCATTTAAATATACACCGTTCAAAACCCTCCAAGTCGTATCAGATTTAACCATAATACTTAGTGTGTGAACACGAGAGGATTAAGTTTATGGAGATATGCGTAGAATATGTTAGTCCATGGTGAAATTAATCAAAGTATGAAGTCCATTGATTAAAACGCCAATAATGTGCCCTGAACACTCCGAGTGTAAACGTTTAATCCGGATCGTCGATGTTTGACATCTAAATGAGGTATTGATATATGATTTGATCATATAAGAGTAGGACCGATTTAATTATATGAATTTCTCATATAATTCTATAATTGAGAAATCTTATTAAATATGGTGCAAATAAACCTACCCCACAGCCATGGGGTTTCTTCCGAGGCCGTGAGAATTATAAGAAGGATCGGGTCGGTTATTTTTTTGTGCAATTATAGATGTATGGACACTATTTTCGGCACGTGGGATCAGAGCGTTGGTTAAAACAATTTTGTGATATTGTTTACATAATTGATTAAAAGGAATAAAATTGCATTAAAAGATTAGATTCTTTAATCCATGACTATGTTTATTCTTGTGTGGTGAATGTTTTGAGATGCATTGAAGTTGATACATGTTTCACATTATATTCTATGTGCACTTGGGTTTTCCGGGCATGGGATGAAGCCATGTAAATTTAAAAGTTTATTTTCATAGAAATTGATATAATTAGGGTTTCAATGTGTATTAGAATAGCTTAGTCAGTAGTTTGTTATGATCTGAGTTGTTTGCCATCTTAATCTGGAACAACTCGAAAGCCCCACTTCGACTTAGTCGTTTCAGACTTTTTCTAGGATCAGAAGAAAGCCACAAGGAGATCATAATCCTAAAGCCGGTGGCAAAGAGGTCATCAGTTTTCATCACCACTCCTTGAGGCCAAGGACGGGTTAAACCGTCATTCCAAGTTTTGCAGTCTGATACTTGATGGTGGTGGTTCATCATTAGTAGTGGGGAAGCCAGCCAGTGTAGCTTACGCAGAGCAAGCGGGTATAAGATAAAAAGGAATGCATTGGATGGATGCCCGGGCAGGAGCTCGAGGCTGAAGAAGGCCATACGGAAATGATTCCTCATCTTGTCGATGTGGTATATATGGAGGTTCTCCGGGGAGTCCGGTCCAGATAGGGGTGCTAACACTTCAGTGGATGGCGATGTTATGGATCCTATGTGTTTTTAGTCCAAAATATGATGAAAGAAGAAAAGAGTTTCTTGTCCTGTATGTGGATGACATGTTGATAACTGCTGAAAGGAAGTCTGATATTCAGAGTCTAAAAAGGACCTTATCAGTGTTAAATTTGAAATGAAATATTTGGGTACAGCAAAGAAGATTTTGGGGATGAAGATCTTTAGAGACAGGAGTCAGATGAAGCTTTTCTTGTCTCAGCAGGGCTACATATAGAAGATTTCCACCAAGTTTGGCATTGCTGCTAAGCTAATAGATACTCTTATGGCATCCAATGTTCATATATCTATTTATGCTTCACAGTCAGTTAAGGAGAAGGACTATATGTCAAAAGTTCCCTATGCTAGTGCAGTGGGCAGTCTGATGTATACTATGGTCTGCACTAGGCCTGATCTGGCTCAGGCAGTCAGTTTTGTCAGCAGGTTTATGGCTCAACCTGAAAAGAAGCACTGCAAAGCTGTGAAAAGAATGTTCATGTACCGTAGGAGTACAAAAGATGTTGGACTCATTTATGGAGGTGATACTCAGTGTTTGGTTATAGGGTACTGTGATTCTGATTATGCAGGTGGTGTGGACAGCAGAAAATCAATGACCGGTTATGTTTTCACATTGGGGAATTCAGTGGTCAGTTCGAAAGCAACCTACAGGCAACAATGTCTTCATCAACTTTTGAGGTAGAGTACATTTCTCTTACTGAAGCAGCCAATGAGGGTATATAGTTTAAGGGATTGATCAGTGATTTGGGTCTTTTTCAGGATCAAGCTGAGATATATTATGATAGTTTGAGTACAGTACGTTTGGATAAGAATCAGGTTAATCATGATAGAACCAAGCATATAGATGTGAGGTATCATAATCTAAGGAAAAAGAAGAGAATCCAAGTGAGGAAGATCAGCACTCGTGATAATCATGCTGATATGCTTACTAAATATGTTCATCAGAGCAAGTTTCAGTTGTGTCTGGACTTTCTTAACATCCGAAGCTTATAAGCTGGAAGACTCAGCTGGGAGCAGATCACCTGAGTGATCCGTGGAGAAGTCTAGTACAGTACATCTGGCATTGATGAATGCATCTGGTACAATACATCTGGTTATGCAATCTGGAAGACTCAGCTGAGGGCAGATCGATCAGTTGAGTGATTAGTGGAGAAGTTTGGTACAGCACATCTGGCATTAACGAATGCATCTGGTACAGTACATCTTGTTATGCAATATGTTTCTGTTTGAACAAGAGTTCAAGGTGGAGATTTGTTGTTAAATGTGACTTGATCTCTACGTCGGGAATCTAGCAAAGTTATTTGGGCCAACTGAGTGATGGGCTGCTGACTAAGGTGTTCAAGTCTGGGTAGTCAACTGAGTGAAGTGCAACTGAAGACCGTCTATTAGTAGAGCAGTCTGCTGAATTTTGAATACTACTGAGCTGTTGCAATCTGAGTGTTGATTACTACTAAGCTAAGTGAATCAGCAGAGCTGAGTATCATATAGGGCATTTATGGAAATTCCGACAGTGACACAATGGCGGTTTGGGTTAGGTTTCCAAGGCAATATATACTTAATGATTGTAATCAATGCATGTGTGTAAGAACCTTGTGAATTTATGTGCATAATAAAAATATCTCTTTTCTGTCCGTGGAGTAGTCGGCATGACAATGGTCAGAGTAGGCCTTGCCACGTGTCATTACATGAATGGCCCTGGGACGAACGAAGGAGATAGAAGACAATAATGCTTAAGGCCAGTGGCCCCTACGTTAGTAAGACCCGACCACAGGTGGTAGGTCTATCCTTGCCCTTCCCGAGTAACCACCGCAGGACAGCTCGGTCACAACGGAGGGCGAGTCGTGCAACCCAGGTCCAAATGTCTTGGGGAACCAAGCGCAGGTCGACTGTGTCTATCATCCGTGGACAATTCGCACATGTGCTTAATTGATAAGATAGGCATGGAAGAATCCCGTGATTATAGGTCTTTGATCCTGTAGTTTAAACACAGCCGTTATTATCCCAATGAAAGGGGGATTTACTAAAATTAATCCTTAGGGTTTAGGAGATAAATCCTAAAGTCTTGCAGGACAAGAAGGACAAGCGACACGCCCCCTATATAATGAAACCCTAAGGAACTACGGAGGACTTGATTCTAATTCAACAGTTTGATACGTAGACAACTTGAGAAAGACTCTCATTCTCAGTCTAAATCATACACCAGTCACCATCCCCATTTTGGTTTCTCTTGATCATTCGCTCTAGAGGGTAATTGGATCAATAGGTGATATCCAGTATCATCACGACACAACGTCGAAAATCACGTTAAATCGATATGTTCTATTTGTTTCTGTTATTGTTTGTTATCTTTCACGATTATTGGTCTGTTATTATGTGTATGTACTTGCTATCCGTTATAAAATATTATCTTTTCATTCTCCATCACAAACGCATGAATCACCAAATCGACAGGTTCTTTCCATTTCACATTGCTTGAGGAAATGATAATTAATTAAAGTGAAAAAATAAATAAATAAATCGAAGCATGCAGACTGTGTGTACCAGGCTGGCGAATCGAATCTTGCAACGACTTAATTAATTGAATAATGATATGGGCATAAGGATAGTACCACAACGAATGACACAACGGTGATATGTATTGTTGATTATGTTAGATTCTGATATAATCAATTTAGATTTCGTTATGAATCTACAGATATTACCGCCATGATACAAACTGCTTTGGCCCTTGTATGATCATTACCCTATTAATTAATTTCCTATGGAACGTGCACAACAATCAAATGCGGGAACCAACAAGAACACATGGATTCAAATCAAAGTATTAAATTACCTTTTTAATATGCGTTTTTTCTTTTTAACGGAATTTTGGAACACATGGAGTAGTTGACTTTATATAACCTCCTTTTCAAAAGGTGTCTACCAAGAAAATCATTTTTTTTTTAAAAACCTCCTACATCTTAGAAGAAGAAAGACAAAGAGAGTGACTGTAGAACTTTCCAAGAAGTAGAAGAAGAAAGACAAAGAGAGGACTGTAATCCGTTTCTGTTTCCGTTTCCGTTTCCGTTTCGGATTCCGATGATGCAGCTAATCCTTGCTTTGCTTGCCGGTATAGTAATACCCGTTAGAGCATACAGAAAGAAGTCCCTTGATCTCTCCGGTGCATTTGCAGGTTTCTTTGTCACTACCCTTCATATTGCCCTTAGTTACAGGCAAATCCCTTTTTCCCTTACTTAGATCAGCTGTTTGATTTCATTTTTTAGTGGGTTTTTTTTTTTTTTTTTTTTTTGTTTCATACCGTTTAATTTAAAGTTTCTTGTGATGAAATTTGCTAGGCTTGGAGCAATGTTGCTGGTTTTCTTTTTCACATCATCCAAGTTCACCAAATATGGAGAGGAGAAGAAGAGAAATCTCGAAGCTGAATTCAAAGAAGGTGGCCAGCGTAATTGGTACTCCCTCTGTTTTTTTTTTTGTTTTTTCTTAACCGTCAATTTCCAGAATTTTGTTTTGTTGTTATTTACCTGTCATTTTACAATGCAAATACAACATTTATTATTTTTCTATCTTTAATTTACCCCTCAATTTTTTGCAAAATAAAAAAAAAATTACCCCTCAATTTATAATATATCAACAAATTACTAGTATTTACATCTCTTAAAAAAAAAAAACATTTTCAATGGTAAAAATTCCAAAATTTAATTTGCCTCGCTATTACCCATTCATATACACTACTCCCATTAACAAGATATAATCAATATTTATTGGGTGTGCATATATTCAAAAAATCAAATGACAACTTAGTCATTTTATACTATATTTTAGACGTTATATGTAGAAATGGTCATCCGAAATTTTATCCAAGAGGCCACCGAGTTTAAAATCAGTATTTTTATCCGAAATTTGCTCAGGTGATGTCTCAATGGCCTAAAACAAGAAAAACTGCTTTTTTTAAACTACAAAAACGATATTTTTAACAACAAAACTATATCGCTTTTAATATTAAAAATTTCTGTATCTCAGTGAGGTCATATATACACTTTAAGTCCCTTTTAATTAATCTACAATTAATTCAATGTTTTCTTTCGAGGCACATGATTAGCTTAGAATATATATATATATATATATTAATTCAATGTTTTCTTCATTATGACTCAAATCAAATGACAACTTAGTCATTTTATACTATATTTTAGACGTATATATCATCGAATTTGGTCCGTAAATTTTATCCAGGTGGTCACCGGAGTTTAAAATTATATTTTTATCTGAAATTTGCTCCAGTGATGTCTCAATGGCCTAAAACAAGAAAGCTGCATTTTTAAACTACAAAACGATATTTTTAGCAACAACAAAACTACATTGTTTTAATATCAAAAAATTACGGATCTCAACGGGTCATATATACACTTTAAGTCCCTTTTAATTAATCTGCAATTAATTCAATGTTTTCTTTCGAGGCACATGATTAGCTTAGAATACATATATATATATATATATATATATATATATATATATATATATATATATATATATATATAGTATTGAGTTTGTTTCAAAATTTCCAGATATAATTCTGATAAAACTCAATTACAAAGATTTCTAAGCGATCTTAATTATGTATCTGCTTATTATAAAGACTTAGCCAAGGATGCTTTGCTTATCTTATATGATAGATTAAAAAAGACCAAAACCTTAGTCTGATCAAAGATACTGACGTCTTTGTAAAAATAATTAAAACAAAAGTAGTTAATTTACCTGTTTAATGCTAGCTAATCCCATATGGGATAAAATAATTGAAACAGATGCTTCAGACATAGGGTTTGGAGGAATTTTAAAACAGATTTGTCCAACAGAATGGGCATATTTACGAGAAAAGGAAATCCGTCTTAAAATCATATAACAAAATGGAATGTTTACTTAACCGATTCCGTCTATAAATAATATACTTTAAACCATTGCAAAAGCCAACAACCCTAAACGCCACACCTGGGCTAAAGCGGGTATAAAAGGCTACAATGTCATAAAGTTTTATTTATGCCAGAAAGGATTAAAACCTTGTTAGCTCTTTGTAATGAAATAAAATTAAATCAACAAATTAAAAGACAGAATTTATCTGAGAAATCACAATTAGGTAAATTTTGTGATCAATTTGGTATGGATATGCCATCTTCTTCTAAAATATCTTTAAAAGACGGAAGAACGATAAAATGTAAAAAATCTTCCGATTCTTTTTATAAAAATAAAAAGAAAAAGAAATATTCTAAAAAGAAACTTGAAAGAAGAGAATTTAAGAAAAATAATAAAACAGATAAAACTTGTTTTAAATGTGGTAAGATTGGTCATTATGCTAATCATTGTAAATTAAAAAAAAATTGATAATTTACAAAATGAAGAATTAAAATTAAGTCTTTCAAAAATACTTTAATTCGAAAAATGAAAGATCTTCTTCAAAATGTAAAATTTCAAGATTCATTTGTCAATGATATATCAGAATTAAATAATGAATTTTTAATTTCTTCTGACACAGATACATGTTGTAAATCATGTATACAGAATATTCAATGTATAAAACATGATAAAGAAGAAGGAGAAGAATTTTATAAAATTCTATCACAATTTAAAGATTTAGAATTAAATGTTTTAACTAATAATAATATTTTTGAATTTCTTAAATTAATTAAAGACCCGGAGCTTCGCTCTAAATTAATTGATAATATTCAGTCTGATCCATCATCTTCTAATTTTGATGAATCAAAAGAAATAAAAACTTCTCAAGAATCTTATTCTATGAGTAATGTTTTAAAAATGTTAAAAGAAAAACAATCAGTGGAAAAACCAACCACAATGATTGAACTTTCAAAAGAAATAATTTATTTAAAACAAGAGATAAATAAATTAAAAAATGCTAATAAAAATTTAGAAGAAAGAATCTTACTTTTACTTCTTGAATATCAGAAAGTAAATTCTAATGTTGAACCGAGTTCTAGTTTGCCAGATTTATCATCTATATTAGAACAGGATAATTTCTTAAATAAACTAAGTATTATTTTTCACAAAAATGGTATGTAAAAATTAATCTATTAATAAACAACTCTTATAAACGAGAATTAATTGCATTAATAGACAGTGGTGCAGATATGAATGTAATACAAGAAGGATTGATTCCTGCTAAATATTTTGAAAAAACTACTATGACACTTAGTCATGCTGGTGGTGAAAAACTTGATATAAAGTTTAAATTACCTAAGGCTTTTATTTGCAAAGATAATGTTTGCATTCCTACAAGTTTTTTACTTGTTAAAAATATGACTAGTCAAGTTATACTTGGAACACCTTTTATTGAAAAAATATATCCTTTAAGTAAAATCGATACTAAAGGTATAATAGGTCATTTTGAAGGTAAAGAAATAAAATTTGATTTTATTACTGTTCTATACCAAATGTCCTTAATCAAATTAAAGATTTAATAGATCAAAAGAATTTACAATTAAATTTCTTAAAACAAGAAATTAATATATCAACTATTGATGAAAAGCTTTTAAATTCAAAGCTTAAAGAAAAAATTGATAATTTATTTCATAGATTCTCTATTGAAATATGTAATGATCATCCTAATGCTTTTTGGGATAGAAAAAGATATATTGTTGAACTTCCTTATGAGGAAGATTTTGATGAAAAGAAAATTACGACAAAGGCTCGACCTTGTCAAATGAACTCAGAATATTTAGAACATTGTAAAAAAGAAATTGAGTCTCTTTTACAAAAAGGTTTAATAAAACCATCTAAATCTTCATGGTCATGTACTGCTTTTTATGTTAATAAACATAGTGAAATTGAAAGAGGTGTACCTCGCATGGTTATAAATTATAAACCATTAAATAAAGTTTTAAAATGGATAAGATCACCTATTCCTAATAAAAGGATTTATTAGATAGACTTTATAATTCTATCATATTTTCAAATTTGATTTAAAATCGGATATTGGCGATTCGAGATAAATTGAAAAGATCAATATAAGACAAATTTTTAATGTTCCTTTGGACATTATGAATGGAAGTAATGCCATTTGGATTAAAAAATGCTCCTTCTGAATTTCAGAAAATAATGAATGATATATTCATTCCATATAGTGAATTTATCATTGTGTATATTGATGATATTTTAGTATTTTCAAAAACAATTGAAAATCATTTTAAACATTTAGAGATTTTTAGAAAAATTGTAATACAAAATGGATTAGTTATATCTAAACCTAAGATGTCTTTATTTCAGCACAAAAATTAGATTCTTAGGACATAATATTGAAAAAGGAAGTATTATTCCCGTTCAGTATGAGATTTGAGTTTGCTTCAAAATTTCCGGATATAATTCGATAAAACTCAATTACAAAGATTTCTAAGCGATCTTAATTATGTATCCGCTTATTATAAAGACTTAGCCAAGGATCTTTGCTATCTTATATGATAGATTAAAAAAGAACCAAAACCTTGATACGATCAATCTAATCGATCTTTGTAAAAATAATTAAAACAAAAGTAGTTAATTTACCCCCTTTAATGCTAGCTAATCCCATATGGGATAAAATAATTGAAACAGATGCTTGGACATAGGGTTTGGAGGAATTTTAAAACAGATTTGTCCAAATACCAAACAAGTATATCTTGTTAGATTTTATTCAGTAAATGGAATACCGTCGGAAGAATTATTCTCATGAGAGTAAAAGAAATCTTAGCTATTGTTAAATGTGTTTTAAAATTTCAAGATGATTTATATAATAAGAAATTTCTTATTTATACAGATTGTAAATCAAACTAAATTTATGTTTAATAAAGATTTTAAACATGATGTTTCTAAACAAATGTTTGCAAGGTGGCAAGCTCATTTAGCCCTTTTTTGATTTTGATATTATTCATATAAAAGGTGAAGATAATAGTCTTCCCGATTTCTTAACACGTGAATATTTGCAGGTATGAGTTCTTCTTCCGAGGAAGGGGGTTTTACTCCCTATCGTGGTAGAGGAGGGCGAGGTAATATCCTTGTTCAACATGGTAATAGAACATTAATTTGAAAAATATTTCGATCCTCTAGTCAGAATAATAATTCTGATAAATTATACCAAGAATTCTTGGAATATAAGAAAATGAAAGGGAAGGCTAAAGCCACTGGAGAAATACCTTCATATGTGAATGTTGTAATATCAGAAGAAGAAGATATTACTTATCAAGAAAATGAAAAACAAGGAATTATATTCCTTATTGAATATGATGATTATATCAAAAGAAGAATGACCCATGGTCATTAATGGAAAAATATTTGGATAATAATCCATTTACAAAGAATCGCTTATAAGCGTGATCATATTATGAAAATATTTTGAAAGCTTCTGAATGTGAAATAACACATTTTATGGCTAATGATCAGAAGGAATATACCTTCAGTAAAATTATTATAAAAAGAATTTATCTCCCAAATGAATGGGGATTATCTTTATTTAAAGAAAAAGAATATCTTTTTCAAGAAAAAAATATTGCTATAAAATATAATTATTGGGATTATATCCAAGCTTTTACAAATGTTTTCTTATATGAAAATAGAAAGCAAAAACATACTTGGTTTGTTAAAGTATGTCTGTAAGTTTATAAACATCTGGAATATATACCAAATTTGTTTCAACAATGGTGGTTAATACATGGACCTTCTATAAAAATTTTACTGTAAGAGTTCAAAGAATTATATTTACATTGGGTAGATATTTCTCCCAAGATTTCAGATTTAAATGAGCAAGGACATTTAATAGAATGCTCTGGTTCATTACATTTCTTTTTGGAATTTTCTATTCCTTGGATTTTAAAATGGTCACCTATTGTAGATATATCTACAGATAATTTACCATGTTTAAAAAGAAAATATTTTTCAAAATTTTGGACAAAATTGTCGAAAAAAGATCCACAAACAGGTCAAATATTTGGTGATGAATTATTCCAAGAAATCACAATAAAATTAGCTATTTGGAAGAATTGACGGATGATCAATTAGAAAATCGCTTGTAATAAAGCATACAAAGTCCTTTGAAAAATTTGACAGAAAGTCAAGATCAAAGGAATTGTCTCAAAACAAGAAATCTTGTCGAAATTTATGAAAGAGATAAAAAAGATCTATTAAAGAATTTTGGGTTTAATAGTTGCAGTTTTGCTGACCTAAAATCAGATACATCTATGGCTTCTTCTACAAATATGGCAGAAGATGCACAAGATCCCAATGCAGATATTGATCAAGATGTTCATCATTTCATGAAACAACTAGAAGAATTGGAAAAGGAAAAAATTGACGAAGATTAAATCACATCAGTTTATTGCATCAGCCGTGACATCAGCATTGAAGTCAGCACTGACGTTATCAAAAATAATTTTTGGCACTATTGGCCGACATGAACAGTAAATTATTGTTCACTTTTACTGTTCATCAGGAATTTTTGGCAGTTACTGTAGCATTAAATGCGTTTTTACTATTTGAAAAGTTTTTTTGTCGTTTCTGCTGGATTTTCTATAAATAGGCTCATAAGCTTATATGTAAATTACGCTTGAGAATTGTCTCGCCCTACTTTCTTACTCTCCCTTTGTAATAAACCTCCAGTTTAAATAAAAGTTTGTTAGTACTGATTACAACTTTGTGAATTTGCAAGTTATTTTTATTTTTTGTTTTGTTTAATTTTAATTTAATTATTTTGATTTAGCCTAATGACAGGCTAAAAGATTATAAGTGTTAAAATATAATGGGAAGATAAATTTAAATACAGTTTGGTCTTGGAATTAAATTAGGATGTATACATGTATGTTCAGGGGTTGAGATGAATTCTGGCTTTAATCGTATAACAAGGTTTTAATCCTTTCTGGCATAAATAAAACTTTATGACATTGTAGCCTTTTATACCCGCTTTAGCCCAGGTGTGGCGTTTAGGGTTGTTGGCTTTTGCAATGGTTTAAAGTATATTATTTATAGACGGAATCGGTTAAGTAAACATTCCATTTTGTTATATGATTTTAAGACGGATTTCCTTTTCTCGTAAATATGCCCGTTCTGACATTATTCATATATACCTTATCCTACACTTTGGTATCAGAGCATGGCAGTAATTATTGTTATCTTTCGTTACATTTTAAGCTTTGAATTTAAAAGCTTTTCATCAATAGTTGATATATTAAATAATATACTTTAAAGATTCCAAAAAGAAATGTAATGAACCAGAGCATTCTATTAAATGTCCTTGCTCATTTAAATCTGAAATCTTGGGAGAAATATCTACCCAATGTAAATATAATTCTTTGAACTCTTCTGGTAAAATTTTTATAGAAGGTCCATGTATTAACCACCATTGTTGAAACCAATTTGGTATATATTCCAGATGTTTATAAACTTCTGGACATACTTTAACAAACCAAGTATGTTTTTGCTTTCTATTTTCATATAAGAAAACATTTGTAAAAGCTTGGATATAATCCCAATAATTATATTTTATAGCAATATTTTTTCTTGAAAAGATATTCTTTTCTTTAAATAAAGATAATCCCCATTCATTTGGGAGATAAATTCTTTTATAATAATTTTATCAAGGTATATTCCTTCCGATCATTAGCCATAAAATGTGTTATTTCACATTCGTAAGCTTTCAAAATATTTTCATAATATGATCATTTGCTTATAAGCGATTCTTTGTAAATGGATTATTATCCAAATATTTTTCCATTAATGACCATGGGTCATTCTTCTTTTTGATATAATCATCATATTCAATAAGGAATATAATTCCTTGTTTTTCATTTTCTTGATAAGAAGTAATATCTTCTTCTTCTGATATTACAACATTCACATATGAAGGTATTTCTCCAGTGGCTTTAGCCTTCCCTTTCATTTTCTTATATTTCAAGAATTCTTGGTATAATTTATCAAAATTATTATTCTGACTAGAGGATCCAGAAATATTTTCTGAAATTAATGTTCTATTACCATGTTGAACAAGGATATTACCTCGTCCTCCTCTACCACGATAGGGAGTAAAACCCCCCCTTCCTCTGGAAGAAGAACTCATACCTGCAAATATTCACGTGTTAAGAAATCAGGAAGACTATTATCTTCACCTTTTATATGAATAATATCAAAATCAAAAGGGGCTAAATGAGCTTGCCACCTTGCAAACATTTGTTTAGAAACATCATGTTTAAAATCTTTATTAAACATAAATTTAGCTGATTTACAATCTGTATAAATAAGAAATTTCTTATTATATAAATCATCTTGAAATTTTAAAACACATTTAACAATAGCTAAGATTTCTTTTGCTACTGCAGAATAATTCTTCTGACCGGTATTCCATTTACCAGAATAAAATCTAACAAGATATACTTGTTTGGTATTTGGACAAATCTGTTTTAAAATTCCTCCAAACCCTATGTCTGAAGCATCTGTTTCAATTATTTTATCCCATATGGGATTAGCTAGCATTAAACAGGGTAAATTAACTACTTTTGTTTTAATTATTTTTACAGCATCAGTATGCTGATCAGACCAAGGTTTTGGTTCTTTTTTTAATCTATCATATAAGATAGCAGCATCCTTGGCTAAGTCTTTATAATAAGCAGATACATAATTAAGACTGCCTAGAAATCTTTGTAATTGAGTTTTATCCAGAATTATATCTGGAAATTTTGAAGCAAACTCAATCTTCATACCGAATAGGAATAATACTTCCTTTTTTCAATATTATGTCCTAAGAATCTAATTTTTATGCGAAATAAAGACATCTTAGGTTTAGATATAACTAATCCATTTTGTATTACAATTTTTCTAAAAATCTCTAAATGTTTAAAATGATTTTCAATTGTTTTGAAAATACTAAAATATCATCAATGTACACAATGATAAATTCACTATATGGAATGAATATATCATTCATTATTTTCTGAAATTCGAATGAGGGCGTTTTTAATCCAAATGGCATTACTCTCCATTCATAATGTCCAGAGGAACATTAAAAGTCATCTTATATTGATCTTTTCATTTATCTGAATCGCCAATATCCGATTTTAAATCAAATTTCAAAATATGATAGAATTATAAAGTCTATCTAATAAATCCTTTTATTAGGAATAGGTGATCTTATCCATTTTAAAACTTTATTTAATGGTTTATAATTTATAACCATGCGAGGTACACCTCTTTCAATTTCTACTATGTTTATTAACATAAAAAGCGATACATGACCACGTGAAGATTTAGATGGTTTTATTAAACCTTTTTGTAAAAGAGACTCAATTTCTTTTACAATGTTCTAAATATTCTGAGTTCATTTGAAAAGGTCGAGCCTTTGTCGTAATTTTCTTTTCATCAAAATCTTCCTCATAAGGAAGTTCAACAATATATCTTTTTCTATCCCAAAAAGCATTAATTAGGATGATCATTACATATTTCAATAGAGAATCTATGAAATAAATTATCAATTTTTTCTTTAAGCTTTGAATTTAAAAGCTTTTCATCAATAGTTGATATATTAATTTCTTGTTTTAAGAAATTTAATTGTAAATTCTTTTGATCTATTAAATCTTTAATTTGATTAAGGACATTTGGTATAGGCTTAGTAATAAAATCAAATTTTATTTCTTTACCTTCAAAATGACCTATTATACCTTTAGTATCGATTTTACTTAAAGGATATATTTTTTCAATAAAAGGTGTTCCAAGTATAACTTGACTAGTCATATTTTTAACAAGTAAAAAACTTGTAGGAATGCAAACATTATCTTTGCAAATATAAGCCTTAGGTAATTTAAACTTTATATCAAGTTTTTCACCACCAGCATGACTAAGTGTCATAGTAGTTTTTTCAAAATATTTAGTAGGAATCAATCCTTCTTGTATTACATTCATATCTGCACCACTGTCTATTAATGCAATTAATTCTCGTTTATAAGAGTTGTTTATTAATAGATTAATTTTTACATACCATTTTTGTGAAAAAATAATACTTAGTTTATTTAAGAAATTATCCTGTTCTAATATAGATGATAAATCGCAAAACTAAACTCGGTTCAACATTAGAATTTACTTTCTGATATTCAAGAAGTAAGATTCTTTCTTCTAAGTTTTTATTAACATTTTTTAATTTATTTATCTCTTGTTTTAAATAAATTATTTCTTTTGAAAGTTCAATCATTGTGGTTGGTTTTTCCACAGATTGTTTTTCTTTTAACATTTTTAAAACATTACTCATAGAATAAGATTCTTGAGAAGTTTTTATTTCTTTTGATTCATCAAAATTAGAAGATGATGGATCAGACTGAATATTATCAATTAACTTAGAGCGAAGCTCCGGATCTTTAATTAATTTAAGAAATTCAAAAATATTATTATTAGTTAAAACATTTAATTCTAAATCTTTAAATTGTGATAGAATTTTATAAAATTCTTCTCCTTCTTCTTTATCATGTTTTATACATTGAATATTCTGTATACATGATTTACAACATGTATCTGTGTCAGAAGAAATTAAAAATTCATTATTTAATTCTGATATATCATTGACAAATGAATCTTCAGAATTTTCTGTTTCAGAAGAAGATCTTTCATTTTCTGAATTAAGAAGTATTTTTGAAAGACTTAATTTTAATTCTTCATTTTGTAAATTATCAATTTTCTTTTTTAATTTACAGCGATTAGCATAATGACCAATCTTACCACATTTAAAACAAGTTTTATCTGTTTTATTATTTTTCTTAAATTCTCTTCTTTCAAGTTTCTTTTTAGAATATTTCTTTTTCTTTTTATTTTTATAAAAAGAATCAGAAGATTTTTCTGTTTTATCGTTCTTCCTGTCTTTTAAAGATATTTTAGAAGAAGATGGCATATCCATACCAAATTGATCACAAAATTTACCTAATTGTGATTTCTCAGATAAATTCTGTCTTTTAATTTGTTGATTTAATTTTATTTCATTACAAAGAGCTAAACCCTCTTGAATGATTGTACCTATCAATTTTCCATAAGTATAATCATCATAAGGAATATTAAGAAAATCTCTTCTTAAATTTTTCCTAACCTTTTCAGCAAATAAATAAGGTAATCCATCAATAAATTTGGATTTCCAATGAGAGTTATTACTCTCTGGTAATTCCATAACTCTGTTAAGAAAAGTATCTTTATACCAACGAAAATCCGTTAGTGTTTTACACCTAAGATTTTGTAAAAGAGTTCTAATATTTTCACAATTATCAGAAATTCTTCCTGTAAAATGTTCAAGAATTGTAGTAACTAATGTATATATAACATTTTCTACCACATTATTATTTTCTTGCTTAACCATATTTAAAATATGATCTTTATCAGCCAAACTTAAATAATTATCCCACCAACCTTTAAGTTGACCTGTAAATCCTGAAATTATCATTTTTGCAATATTTTTATCAGTATTACCTGAAGATTTACATATAGTACTATACATAAGCATTCTATGTATCATACTATAAATTTGTTTATCAGCGTAACCATCAAGATTCCACTCATAAATATGTTTGCCTGAATAGCTATTATTAATAACATATTCTTGTTCCTCATGAAGAGTATCCATAGGAGAAGGTCTCCTATAGTAATAATTGTGCTGAGTGGGACGATCAGCATATTTAATTTTTAATTCTATTTAATTCAAATTTAACTGTATCATTATGATTACCAGTTCCTATTGTATTAGACATATCATGTTCTAATGTATTTATTTTTAAACCTT
The DNA here is from genome assembly GCA_026214975.1 of Gentiana macrophylla. Taxonomy (NCBI): domain Eukaryota; kingdom Viridiplantae; phylum Streptophyta; class Magnoliopsida; order Gentianales; family Gentianaceae; genus Gentiana; species Gentiana macrophylla. Next base: position 17,940,197 of record CM047808.1, on the reverse strand, counting down.
TAAATTTTTCTTCAATTAATTTCTCCAAATCTTTCTTAGGTTTTAAAATAAAATCTTTAATTTCAGGAGGAGGTTGAAGATGAGATTGAATAACAATTTTATCTATATTATCATTGTTATTTTTAACATTTTTATCTATTGCTAAATTCTGAATAATAGAATAAATTCGTTCTGTTCTTTCAGAAATTTCAACTATCTGTTCTCCTAAAACATTAAGATACAGATTAGTATAATTTTGATTCATTAATAATTGATTTAATTCTTTTAATGTAAAATTTAATGAATCATTATCTATCAATTTAGAAAAAGCATTAAAATTAAGTATTTTTCCACTTTTCTCTATTGAAAAAGCCTGTTGTGGAGGATATATACCTTTCATAAATTTTCCTCCTTCTAACTTAAAATCCCGTTCAATTATACATAAATAATCTTGAACATATATGGAAATAAACCAAGGAATAAAAGTTATTATTTTATTTTCTTTTTCAAGAAAACTATAAAATTCATTTTGATAGTAATTTCTATCTTCACTTGAAATATTTTCAAAAAACCAATCTCTAAAAGGTTTCCATCTTTCTAATTTAAATTCATTTTTAATTTTATTTCTTGCCAGTGATCCTGGACTGAAATCTATTTTTGGTGTAAAATCCATTTAAAAATTAGCATCCATTTCTGATTCAGTTGGATCCTCTGAATCATTTACTCCTTTAACTATATTATTTTTATCTAAGGATAAATTTTTAACATAATTTTCTCGTATTTGAGAAGAAGTATCAACTTCTCGTAATTGAGAAGTAGAAGCCCTAGTGGGTTCATAAGGCATTTGACTATTTTCAAATGGAGAAATAAAAGATCTCATAGATGATGATCTTGATATATTTCTTGGAATATTTTCCAATTGTGAATTCATTATGATAGAAATGTTTCCATCTCGAACTCTCGAAATATATTAGTCACATCCTCGACATATTACGGTGTTCTTGGTACAAAGATTAGCAATTTGCCAATGATCGGTAGAGGAATTTCCTCCCATTTAATTGATCTACAGTCGTAATATTTGACTTACTAAAATTTGTTTCAATTAAAATAGTTTCATTCAAAGATTTATCTTTGATTTTACACATAGGATTTAATGTGTGTAAGGTTTATAATATATCCTATAACATATACAAATTATTTACGATCCAGGAGCATAGTTATATCCATGCGTTTTAACATTCATTGTCAAGGAGTCAAGAATGTTAATATCAGATAGAGATAATTGTAAGTTAGGATATACATCAAAATATACTGGACCATGTGCCAGACTAGATTGTATAATTCCCATAAGAGACTTTTTCCAGTCCAAATTTCTACCATCTCTTAAGGCAGCAATAAAACTTTCTGGAAGATTTTCCAGTGTAAGTGGTTTAAAAGCAATTTGAACTAAACCAATATGTAAAAACTTATGAGTTTTTGTGTAAGGATAAATATCCTTTTCACTAAGTAATTTAATTACCATTTCTTCATTATTTAAAGAGATAGATTCTTCTGAGGTTTTAACAATTTGTTTTAAACCTAATTTTTCGAATGTACCTAATTGGTAAATCGTTTTTGGTTCTATCCTAGGGATAGTCCATTTATTTAATAAATCCAGATTTCTGGGTAATTCAAATTCTTGTGTAATAGAATTCTTCATTCTATCCGTTTTTCTTATCATTTTTTTAAGAAGTGTTAAAATGTAACGAAAGATAACAATAAATACTGCCTGGTCTTGGAATTAAATTAGGATGTATACATGTATGTTCAGGGGTTGAGATGAATTCTGGCTTTAATCGTATAACAAGGTTTTAATCCTTTCTGGCATAAATAAAACTTTATGACATTGTAGCCTTTTAAATCTTTAATTTGATCTATTAAATCTTTAATTTGATTAAGGACATTTGGTATAGGCTTAGTAATAAAATCAAATTTTATTTCTTTACCTTCAAAATGACCTATTATACCTTTAGTATCGATTTTACTTAAAGGATATATTTTTTCAATAAAAGGTGTTCCAAGTATAACTTGACTAGTCATATTTTTAACAAGTAAAAAACTTGTAGGAATGCAAACATTATCTTTGCAAATATAAGCCTTAGGTAATTTAAACTTTATATCAAGTTTTTCACCACCAGCATGACTAAGTGTCATTGTAGTTTTTTCAAAATATTTAGTAGGAATCAATCCTTCTTGTATTACATTCATATCTGCACCACTGTCTATTAATGCAATTAATTCTCGTTTATAAGAGTTATTTATTAATAGATTAATTTTTACATACCATTTTTGTGAAAAAATAATACTTAGTTGTGGAAATATTACTCCAAAGATCCAAAGGTGGTGCAAACCCTCGTGAGGTGCCCTTGTGCCTCGATGAGGACATGTTCAATGATCTCTATTTCGTGTATTATATTACTTGTACACTTTATTTATTTGTAAAAGACATATTAATTGTGATACATATAAACAATTAATATATCAAACTCTAGTTTACTTTATGTCATAGACATAGCTTTTACTTTTACTTTTTGCATGCTTGCCGCCCACATCTACATACTCAAGTGGCCGCCCAAGCTAGCTAACTAGTCTCTCTCTCAATTGTATCTATTTATACACCTCTCTTATCAATGAATAAACTAAGTTGAAGTTTACTCTTGTGTTTATCACATTCTCAAACTCTCTTCATGGTATCAGAGACTACCGAGTTCTAATTTTCCATTTGCAAAACTCAAGATTTTTTTATCAAGAATGTCTTCATCTGAAGCATCCTACTCATTAAGTAAATCTCAACAGACTGAGGTTACTAACTCCACTCCATATACAAATCACAGACTTGATTACAACAATAATCTTGGGTTGTCAAGATCTATGAAAAAGTATAACTCAGACAAAGCAAGATGGAAGACTTGTCTGAGTCCAAACACTCTCAAAGAGATTTGGAATCACTTGGTGATATTATGGATTCTCGCTTAGCTCTCTTCAAAGAGTTTCTCAAATGGCGTAAGACCGATAACTCTCTCACAGGCATTGCCACTCATACCAAGACAGTATATCTTATTCCCACTCAAGTAATGATACCTGGATAGTTGATTCTAGGGCCTCATCTCATATGACAGAAATAAAACACATTATATAACCTCAAACCCTCTGCCTGCAGACTCATAAAATTAAAATATTTGATGGATCTTTTCATATGCTCAAGGTTTTGGAATTGTCAAACTTATCGATAAAATCTATCTCGAATGATGTCTGTTTGTTCCAAAGCTAGATCAGTAATCTCATATCGGTCAACAAACTCACTAAGGACCTAAATTGGACAGTCACAGTGTATTTTCCAAGATACTTATTCACAAGAAGTAATGGAAAGAGCCAAAACTTGCTCAGGGTTTTTTATTGTTCACCTGTTGAAAGACAGAAACTCAAGACCTCGATCGCCTCGGCACCTGCTCTTATGCTGTAGACAATATTATGTTATGGCATTATAGATTAGGACATCCTAGTTTTGGTTATTTAAAGACCTTAACTCCTGAATTATTTAAAGGATGCAATCTTAATGATCTTCAATGTGATATATGTCAGTTTGCCAAACTCACCAAATCTGTGTATGCTAAATTACCTCACCTACCCTCCTCACCTTTCACCCTAATTCACAAAGTGATGTATGGGGACCTCAAGAGTAAAAAGCATAACAGAAAGAGGTGGTTTGTTACCTTCATAGATGACCACACGGAAACCACTTGGTTATTTTTAATGAAGGATAAGTCTGAAGTTGGACCCATCTTTCAAGAATTTTACAACATGGTCTCCACTCAATTTGACACTAAGATCAAAATCTTGAAGACTGACAATGCTCTTGAATATTATGAGTCTCATCTCAGTAATTTCTTGATGGATAAAGGGATTGTCCATATCAAGTGGTTGTGTTGAAACCCCTCAAAGAAAATGGGGTTCTTGAGAGAAAGAACAGCATCCGCTTGAAATGGCTAGAGTCTATTATGTTTACCACAAATGTTCCAAAATATATGTGGGGTGAAGCTATATTGACTTCCACATACTTAATCAACAGACTTCCCAGTGAGTGTTAGGTTTCAAAACTCCACTCCAAACCCTACTGACCACACACTCCTCGCCATCATCTTGTTTCCCGATTGCCTCCAAAGATCTTTGGTTGTCTTTGTGTTTGTGTATATCCATGCTCAACACGTATAAACTTGATCCTAAAGCTCATAAGTGCATTTTCCTTGGATATGCACAGGGCGAAAAGGTTACAAGTGTTACTCTCTCTTCGAAAAGAAATTTTACGATTCTATGGATGTGAAATTTTTGAAAGGACTCCATATTACAAAGAAACCCTCTTGAGCCGATCCACCGATGGAAACTCGATTGAGATTGAACTAAGTCCGTTCCTCAAGCAAACTATTTACCCTCGGCGAGTCCTAACTCTCCAGAGATCACGACCCAGAGCCCATCTCGACCATCGGCAGGCTAACCCCAAAGCAGACTCATAACCTTCAAAGATGGTGACCTCGGCGGTCTGGCGACCCGAGCTCTGCTACACGGAACCTCGGCAACCTCTCGAACCGTAGTCTGCTGGACCTCGACTCTCGACTCTCGGCCCTCTTGAAGTGGATAGCGGACTATTGCTCTAAGGAAAGGGAAGAGATCATGCACTCGATCATTCTATTCATACTTATTTATCTTATGATCGGTTGTCTCCTGTCTTTGCTATGTTTACACAGGACTGGACTCTCACTCTATCCCTAAAAATATTCGAGAGGCCCTTCAAAATGATAAGTGGAAGGTCACTGTTAAAAGCAGAGATGACCGCCTCCCCGACAATCATACTTGGGATCTCACAACTCTTCCAAAGGCAAGAAGACAATCAATTACAAATGGTTATTCACTATCAAGTACACTTTGCGATGGCACTATTGACAAGTACAAAGCCGATTGGTAGCCGGGATTCACTCAAACTTATGGCATTGACTATAAAGAAACCTTTGCACCAGTGGCAAAGCTCAACACCGCTCGAGTACTAATTTCTCTAGCTGTCCAACTTGACTGCCTCTTCATCAATTGGACATCAAAAATGCTTTTCTAAATGGGGACCTTCTTGAGGAGGTTTATATGACTATACCTCCTGGTTTTATCAATCCTCATACTCAAGGCAAGGTGTGCAAGCGAGGAAATCTCTATATGGCCTCAAGCAATCACCAAGGGCATGGTTTGGAAAATTAACAAGCGTGGTCAAAGCTGCTGGATATCACCAATGCAATTCGATCACACTATGTTCATCAAGACAACCAACCGTAAGAGGTCTATTCTTATTGTCTATGTGGATGATATCATCCTTACTTGAGATGACCTCGCTAAGATCCAACACTTGAAAGAAGATCTGGCAAAGGTATTTCGGGTGAAAGACTTGGGTTTCTTGAAGTATTTTCTTGGCATGGAAGTAGCTAGAAACATCAAAGGAATCTCGAGTCTCCCAAGGAAATATGTCTTGGACTCTTGAAGAAAGCGGCATCTTTGGGGTGCAAACTCTTTGTATCCCCACCCCCGGTCATACCATACCGCTACATGGTGACATTCTTTGTAAAGAAAGGAACAATATCAAAGACTTGTAGGAAACTCATCTACCTATCCCATACAAGACCGGATATTGCATATGGTGTCGATCTGTTGCTTGATTCATGCACCGCCTCTTGAGCAACATTGGGATCTTCGTGAATAGATATCTTGAGGTATTTAAAGTCCACTCCTGGCCAAGGTTACACTTCACCAAGTCTGGCGATAGATCCATCAAGGTCTACATCGATGTTGATTGGGCTGGATGCCACATAGATAGAAGGTCGACCACAGTGCTCTGTTCCTATGTATGGGGCAATCTTGTTACTTGGAGGAGCAAGAAACAACCTCTCGTGGTCTAGAAGCGATCTTTGAAAGTCGAACTCGGGCACTTGTCTTAGGCATTTGTGAAGCTCTTTGGCTCAAAAGAGTACTTCTTCAACTTCAATGACCTCTTGACAACCTATCACACTCTTTGTGATAATAACTCAAAGACTATGCATGGCGAGAGGATCCAGTCCATCATGACAAAACAAAACATGTGGACATTGACAGACATTTTTGAAGGAGAAGATTGATGCCAAGATTATTCAACTCCAAGATGTTCCTCAAACGGTCGTAATCTTGATATCCTTACCAAGGCTATTCCACCTCTTATGTTCAATGAGACTAAGTAGCAAACTTGGTTTGCATTAACATACTGACCCGATTTGAGGGGGTGTGAAATATTACTCCAAAGATCAAAGCAGGTGTTGAGCCTCAACAGTGCGCACCTCGTGAGGTGCCCTTGTGCCTCTGATGAGGGACATGTTCAGCAGTCTCTATTTCGTGTATTATATTACTTGTACACTTTATTTATTTGTAAAAGACATATTAATTGTGATACATATAAACAATTAATATGTCAAACTCTAGTTTACTTTATGTCATAGACATAGCTTTTACTTTTACTTTTTGCATGCTTGCCGCCCACATCTACATACTCAGTGGCGCCTGAGCTAGCTAACTAGTCTCTCTCTCAATTGTATCTATTTATACACCTCTCTTATCAATGAATAAACTAAGTTGAAGTTTACTCTTGTGTTTATCACATTCTCAAACTCTCTTCATTAGTTTATTTAAGAAATTATCATGTTCTAATATAGATGATAAATCTGGCAAACTATAAAATGTGTTATTTCACATTCAGAAGCTTTCAAAATATTTTCATAATATGATCGCTGCTTATAAGCAGTTGCTGTAAATGGATTATTATCCAAATATTTTTCCATTAATGACCATGGGTCATTCTTCTTTTTGATATAATCATCATATTCAATAAGGAATATAATTCCTTGTTTTTCATTTTCTTGATAAGAAATAATATCTTCTTCTTCTGATATTACAACATTCACATATGAAGGTATTTCTCCAGTGGCTTTAGCCTTCCCTTTCATTTTCTTATATTCCAAGAATTCTTGGTATAATTTATCGAAATTATTATTACGACTAGAGGATCCAAAATATTTTCAAAATTAATGTTCTATTACCATGTTATATATATATATATATATATATATATATATATATATATATATATATATATATATATATGAAATGGGTTCATATATACATACTATTGATCCATACTTACACTGCACTTACTACTAAAATAGTGCATCGATCACTATTTTAGTGCACTGGTTTATTGTTTGAGTGCACCTAGTTTCCTAACAGTTTTATATAATAAACAATAACAGTTTTATACAATAACTAGGTGCACTCAAACAATAACCAGTGCACTAAAATAGTGATCGAGATGCGTGTATGTAAGTATGTATGGATAGTATGGTATGTAGAGAACCAACCCTATATATATATATATATATATATATATATATATATATATATATATATATATATATATATATATATCATTGACCTTGCTTAAAAATTATGTTTTCTTTTATTTGTAGGGTACAAGTTGTATGTAACAGTTGTATAGCAACAATTATACTGTTAATTGTTGCTTTGCCGATCTACCACTAATTTGGGAGCCTATTTGTGCGACTACCACCGCTGTGTTGTCGATCTACCACTCCCATTTTCGCGTTTTAGGTGTTTTGGAACCAAACTAAACCCTAATTGGGAAGGGGGAACCCAATAGGGAAGGGTGTACCTTAAGATCGTGCACAAAGGTGGAAAAAACGGGAGAAAATCGCGAATCAAAATCAGTTTTTTTTGCCTTGGGTGGTATTCTCACAAATACCACCCAGAAGCAGTGGTAAACTGCTAAAAATCCCGAATTTTTTAATTGTTTGGAAAATAAATGGTTCATCACAAGACAAGTGTTTGGACTCTAAAGAATCAGCTCTCTTAACATCCCTAGTTGGTGGTATTATTGGTCATTATAGCTGCACCAATGGGGACACTTGGTCATCTGAGCTTGGCATTTTGAGTGCTGAGCAACTGTATTAATCACCACACTTAAGGTAAGTGGCGGATTCGTAAATTTTTTTCTTCTTTTCACGGGATCCATTAATTTTTCTCAAAGTAAGTTTTCGTCATCCGAGTTTAAAAGAGTTGGGGTGAATTAAACAAAGGCACGCACTCGATCCCCAGGGCCGGCCCTAGCTATAAGCCGAGGAAGCGGCGGCTTAAGGCCCAATAATTTCGAGGGCCCGAATTTACATGTTCCGCAATTTTAAAAAAAAAAAACCGTATAGATCTAATCAAATCTAACGTAATAGAATGTGTTAATAAATGCCAAAAGAATTTTTAATTGACCTATATTTTTTTTACTTCAATTGATAAAGGCCCAAAAAATTACAATGTCTAAATTATAGACACACATCACATATGTACACTTTTTTTTTTTTGAATTGGATTAAGTCACGGGAAATATGTTAGAAAAATGTGATAAAACAAACAGAATGAATGATCTCCAAGCACGTATAAAGCGTTTCTTTAAAGAGATGTTTTAAGACATCTCTCGAGATTCAATGGAGTACTACTTTAGAGACACATTATGTTTGTATCTTGATGATGCTTCTATTCGTGTTTTTCACGAATGCCGATGTCTCTCTATATATAGACAACGAAAAGATATTGTACCTCTTCACGAAAGAACAAACCAGTTCGTCTTCAAAGGATGTGTCCCAATGAACATGCAAACCCGAAATGGTGTTTCCCAATGAACAAACCAGGTCGAACCCCGTTTCTTTTCGGCGACACCTGTCGCACTCAGTATAAAAGGCCTAATTCGACGACATAGCCGAAGGCCTAAAATATTCCAGGGCCGGCCCTGTCGATCCCCTTTTGCAAAATATCTATATATATTCACAGGAAAACTCTGTTGTTTCATGGTTTTTTTAACTAAGCAGCCAGTGAAGCACGGTACGAATGGCGGCGTAACAAAAACCGGACTTTTAGCAGCTACTGCAGGGGGAGGTGTAATTGGATTGACATTTGTGGCGGTTAGTTTATTCGCCGTGACATGCAACACTAATACCGCGGCTTTGAAGCAGTTCTTAGTTATCCCGATTTCCGCCATGGTTGGTTTGGTTGGAAGTATAATAGATTCTTTATTGGGAGCAACTTTGCAGTTCAGTGGATTTTGCAATATTCGCAATAAGGTCAGTGGCGGATCCAGATTTTTTTTTTTTTTAGCGAGGTCGTACGTATTTGAATGCTTGGCAAAAATGAAATTCTTTTTGCAGGTTGTTTATAAACCAGGACAAAGTGTGAAGAAGATATCTGGCCTTAGCATTCTGGACAACAATGCGTGAACTTATTCTCTGTATTGATGAGTACTGTTCTCACCGCCATTGCTTGTTTATACATTTTCTGAAGTCTAGCTTTTTTTTTTCTTGTGTTTCAATTACGTATTTGACATCAATATACATTGGATACTTAAGATACACATGTAAGGACAAATTTGTAATTTTTAAAAGGTGGATAAAGGATTCGTATATGCATATTCATAACTCAGACCTGTGAAAGAAGAACCATGTTGAGAATTGAGTACATGCCTTTAAGATTGAAAATGGTGAAATAGGACAGTTTTAAAAATACATGGTTGAAAATGACAAAAAATAGATGGATGTACAGAAACACTCTTATTTAATATAAAACATTTTTTTATTCCATTCCTAATAGTCGGGTGAATCTCAAATAAAATAAAAAATTTCTTTCTAAAATTCGGCTGGTCATAAATGGTAACAAACAAGAAGTCATGTATTATTTAATATAAAACTTTTTTTTTTCCATTCCTAAAAGTCAGGTGAATCTAAATCAGCTTTCTTTTTTCTTCTTAAAATTCGGCTGGTAATGGTAACAGACAAGAAGTAACTACCCACCGGAAATCCCTAGCCTGATATCTACGTCTCTTGATTGTAACAGACGGTGTTACCGATTCTGATTCCAAACAATTCGAACAACAAATAAAAAAATAAAATTGGGCGACGATTTAGGGTTTTTATTTTTTATTATTTCACTCTAGAAAGGAATGATCTCAACGTTTCTTGATTGTAACGGACTGTGTTACTGCTTCTGATTGTGATCAATTCGATCGATCAGCAAGTAGTAAGTTAATGATTGTGTTGACAATTAATAGTATGTTTCGGGTGTAAATAAATGTATTAGACTGACTAGTACTAATCTTTTTCGATGTTATTACTTTTTAATTGTCGTAACTACATGTTTTTTATGTGTGTTACTACACATTTTTTGTTGGTAGTACACTTAATTCATTAATTGTTACTACTTAATTTTATGTGTTACTACATGTATTTGGTTGAGTTGTTCTAATTAGTTTTCTACGTTAACTACATATTTTTCTACGTTATATTTCAACCTAATATAAGTGTGTACTCAACAACATATAGTAAATCATGCACTAACACACATGTATATTGATTTACTACTTGTTACTATATCAATCTTTACTACTTGTTACTATATTAATTTTTTGGGTGTAACTACATGTAATAGACTGATTAGTACTAATCTAATCTAATGCGTGTTACTACGTGTTTTTTTGCTGAAACTACACTCAATTTATTAGTTGTTACTACATATATTTTCTGTGTTACCACTAGTTTTACATGTATTACTACATTATTCTTGGGTGTAACTACATATATTTTGGTCGATCATCAGACTACATATACTTTTCTATGTTAACTACATATTTTTCTACGTTAAATTTCAACTCAATATAAGTTTGTGCTCAACAACATGTAATAACTCATGCACTCACACACAAGTATATTAACCTATTACTTGTTACTTTATCAATTTACTACTTTTTACTATATTAATATTTTATTGGGGTGTAACTACATGTATTAGACTGACTAGTACTAATATTTTTCGGTGTAACTAGCAACAACACACACAATCAATTTTACTATACACCCAATCCACACAATGCAGTTACACTGAGTAACACGTAGTAACATCAACACCATACAATGCAGTTACACGTAGTAACATCAACATCATATAGTAACACATGTCTTTTCATCATGTAGTAACACCACTATGCACACTTCATAAGATGTAGTAGTGCATAATGTAGTATTAGAGTGAAAGTGCACAAATGAAGTAACACGTATTTCATGTTGGTTTTGTGAACACCCTCAAACGTAGTAACACCATGATGCAAACACCGCCAAATGTAGTAACGCACACCCAAAACCCGGAACCCTAAACCTTAAACCATAAACCTAAAACCCTAAAACCTTAAACACAACCCTAAAACCCTAAACCTAAAATATGAACCTTAAACCATAAACCCACTAAACATGAATCCACAAACCTAAACCTAAACATGAATCCTAACTTAGAATGCGACCTTAGGGTTTAGGATTCATGTTTAGGGTTTATGGTTTAAGGTTCATATTTTAGGTTTAGGGTTTAGGGTTCAGGTTTAAGGTTTAGGGTTTAAGGTTTAGGGTTTAAGGTTTTGGGTGTACGTTACTACATTTAAGGGTTTAGACAGCATACAGTAGAGAATAGACAGCAAGTGACCATATGCATTAATTCTAAGACAAACTTAGAACAATCAAACACCCAATCTCCTTATGTTCTAAGTTTGATTGTTCTAAGTTTGTCTTAGAATTAATGCATATGGTCACTTGCTGTCTATTCTCTACTGTATGTTGGAAATGTTCAGCAACAAAGTATCACATTCATAGACGATTATTTGCTTCTACTTACGTATATCTAATGGCAGTCATTATGGAAATTAAAGTTAGAAACTTTCCTACTAAATAAATACCTATAACAACAATAACCAAACCCCATATGAAATATGGACTGGAAAACCTAGTATTTGGTGTAATCATATTGGAGGGCGTCCAACTAAGGTTAGGGCTTAAAAACGGATGAAAGAAAATCGGACTCAAGAATTGTCGATTTGTTATGTAATGTGGTGTTTGTTTAAGAGATCCGGGTTTTAAGTTCTATGGTCCTCTTCCAAAAATTTTATTACTAGACAGGATCTGCAAGGTTCTTGAGGATATTGAGTTTGGGTGGGAAGATAAGGTATATAATATTATCTTTAATGAAGAGCCTACCATGACTCTCCTCCAAATCGCTTGATTGGTAACAATTTGTTTTCCCAAATGGGAAGTATACTATTGCCAGATACCGTTTATAACAATATTCTTGAACTTCCAATCAGGCAACCTCAACATCCTTATGAACCTATACATGAGCAATATGAGCATACGAGGTACCACATGAGGAATCAGTGGCACCACAACTTAGGAACTCCACTAGAGAAATGAGGTCAACAATTCAGTATGATTATATTGTGGGGGGTTCTATTGTCACACCCATTATTACTATTGGCACCCTATTACTCCCGGCACCACAAAAAATTACTCTGGCACCACGGTTGTTTTTAATGAACGAAACGCGTCGGTGCACTGTTGTTGCTATTGAAAACCAACGTTAGTGACACTGCCTTTGGTGTTCAAAAACGAACGTCAGTGGCACCGACATTTACGTTATTAAAGTGTCACAACTTAGAAACAATAGTGCCACCGACTTTCGTTTTGAATAGCAACACGATGTGTGTCACCGACGTTGGTTTTCAATAGCAAAACAATGACAATCGACGTTTAGTTCATCGTAAAAAATATCAAAAAATGGGTGCCATAAGTAAAAAGGGTGTGCCAATAGAACCTCCATATATTGTTTAACTCTTTAAGCATAAGAATCCTAGAATTATAGAGGGGCGATCCGGTTACCGTTCCCAAAACCATGGAAAGCTCCAACTCTCATAAGTGGATTGAGGTTATGCAATATGAGATGAAGTCCATGAATGACAATGACATTTAGGATCTTCTACCATTACTAGAAGGATCGAAACCCATTGGTTGTAAATGGACATTTTAGACTAAAGAGGGATTCAAATGGTAATATGGAAAGATATAGGATTTGTCTTGTCCTTAAGGGCTTTACTCAAAAGGAGCATATGTTATAAAAGGCTTTCTCTTGTTTCTTTGAATGGCCCTTTCAGATAATTATGGCTTCACTTGCTAATATGTATTATGAGTTACATTAGATAGATGTAAAGACAATGTTTATCGAGTGGTGACATTGATTTGGTGTTGCAAGAAAACATTGCATTTGGTGACGCAAAGAATATGGTTTGCAAACTAAAGAAATCCATCTACGGACTCAAACGATTTTCTCGTCAATGGTATGTTAGATTTCATCAAATCATTGTCTTATTTGGTTTTGAGTCAATTTCGGTTGATGAATGTATCAACCATAAGTTTAGTGGGAGTAGGTTCATACTTTTGGTTTGACATGTCGATGATAACCAACAACGATATAGATTTTTGAGCGTGAAACAAAATATTTTCTCTTGTCCGGATTTGATTTGAAAGATTTAGGTGACGCTAATTCAGTTTCGTGATCCAGATATATCGGAATCGTTCTCGAGGTGTTTCGGATTATAACTAAAGGACTATATCGATAAAGTTCTTAAGAGATTCGACATGTTGGATTGTAAACCACGTGGTAGTTTTGGTGAAGAATATTTGTAACTTAGATCAATGTGACGATTTCTTGACACGGGATCGACGGGCCTTTATTCAAAGATTCGATTTTTCTTCATCTTAATAGAATGGGTAACTTTCTTTTCTTCGTATCTTTGATTTCTTGTGTTTGATTTTAGTTTCTTGTGATTTTGACATGATTATGAGTGACTAATTTTGTATAGCCGAGTTATGTGAAAATTAGTGAAATCGAACCATAGTTGATTAATGGAAGTGTTTGTTGTTTAAATTACAGGATTCTTGAATGTTTATGTCCTAGAACTTATTCTTTATGCCTTCGTTGATGTCATGAATCAATGATTTATCACACACATAATCTTTACATATGTATTTTGTGAGATGATGTGGGAAAAAGAGTTCTAGGATCGCCACGTAAAACTAGTCAAGTTGTTCGGGTCTTGTTTCTCGAGTGAGGTTTTCAATGCAAGTTGATCATCTTAAAGAGATTATTCATGTTAAGTCAGTTAAATCCGGTAAGCGGACTGTTGAATCTAACATAGTGCGCTAGATTACGGTATCAGTGTCTAGTTAGCTACTTTTGGAGATTGCACCCTTAAACATATCAAGAACATACATGGTAGGTTGGTAGGTAACACTCACTTCCGGATATCGACTAGGGAAATAGTAGTTACTTGGATCGTAACTTGGCTATACCTTTTAATATCATTTATTTTATCATTTTACACTTTGCACTATAGTTGATAGCACCCGGTGATCGTAACAAATCATCTTCTTCCAAAGTTTGATTGACCTGAACTAAGAACAAAGCTGACTTCGGTACTTATCTAGATTCCTTGTGGGATACAACTTTGCTCGCCAACCTGTGGTACAATTGACCTGGTACACTTGCCGGTGATTTTGGACACTACTAAAAGCGCCGGTGATTTTGGACCTACTAAAAGGCCATCAGTCCACACCTTCATAAGCCGGATCGGTCCGAGTATATTCCACCCACCTCGCACCCTTACGATTTGTATCATTGGCCAGGCAATGTGCGTCGATAAGCTAAGCCTTCAATTCGTCCCCTACTGGATATGATGAAGCACTGGGGGCCAGCTTGCCTGCCCCTGCTCGCATCTCGCTAGCTCGGATCAAGCCCACTTGACTAGGCAAACAAAGTTCGACCGGAAGGTTACAAGAAATGAAGCTAGCAGCCGCTCATAAGTTAGCTCGCTCCGACGAGAGCCCATCTCGTTCTAGACTTAGCCATTTATGTTATGTTTTACGAGCTGATAGCTTTACTGCCATGTTGTAACCGCCGACTCTAGTCTCGTAAATAGTGGCATTTATTACCTTCAAAGGGGACGAGATAATACAAAACGCAGCCAAGCTCGCTAATTTATCGACATACACTCTCTCTTTACATGCATATTGTTCTTGCTAGACTTCAGATGCGCATTTCTTGAACAATACATAACAAAACACTCACTTCAATCCGGATATCCACCGCTTAAATCTATCTAAACATGTTTGTGATATTTACGACAATATCGATCCGTTTTGGATTTTAGGTTGGGTCGGAGTTCATTGGGTTATTTTCCTTAACCCTCACTGGTATTTTCGTATTTGGATTGTTTGAATTGGTTATTTTGACTTAGTTGGGGTTATTAGTTGTGGTGTCTTTGTTAAATTTGCGAGTAATGCTACTCACACTATCATAACCATTGACACAAACTCATTTTACATCATTAATCATCATATATAGAGCCCATAACAATGTAAAATCGACTCATTGGGCCTAAATTTGGTAAAGTTAAGGAAGTACACATCGGCTTCGTTTCACGTAGAAGTAAACATCTCAATAATTTATATAAACTCACATAACACTGTGATGATACACCTTTTTTCCTAGTTCATTTTATAGCGCTCCAGTGCCTATAGCTGCCTATTCACCCTTTACAACTTTACTTTTGAGTTCAAGACAGAATAGGAATTTTTTCGGAAATTTAGGATAAACGTTGTATAATGTTATTTTTTTACCGTAGTTCGAAATTTAACGAAAGAAATTGCTATAATTAAATACGAAGACACTTCCGGAATTCATCATTCAAGAGGGAAAGACAACAAAACAAAACAAAACAAAACAAAACAAAACAAAACAAAACAAAACTGGGGTGACTCACTTGGTTCATGTCTAATTTTCGAAGTATTCTCTTTTATTATTTCTAAAAAAAGATAAAGATTCACCGATGTCGCAGTTCAACTAAAATGACATTAGGTTTTGCATATTAAGGTATGAGAGAAACAAGGAAACGAGAATGCCCGAATGAATAAAGTCTTTATTATGGATATCATTGGCTTCTTTTCAAAACAAAAGCATAAAAAAATCTCTCTCTCTCTCTCTCACACACACACACACACACACACACACACACACACACATATATATATATATATATATATATATATATATATATATATATATATATTGCAAGTTAAATCATCTTTAAATCAGAGTGGGTTCCCAGGATCTGATACTGAGCTTTAGCGCAAAAAAAAAAAAAAAAAAAAGTGGGGCTGAATTAATTGTGTGGTGGAGTGGCCTGGGCTTATTATACAAATATTTGGTAAAAAGAACAAAGCCTGGGTGGGCTTAGCCTTCCTATCTGCTGCCAAATTTTTTACGTCTTTGTTTGAGTTGAAGTATGTAAGTTCGATCATATCATGAACCTTCTCTGAAGAAAAATGTAAATATATCCTCACGAAAGATCGGGACAGTAAGACCCTCCAACCCGAAACCAAATAGAGCATGGAGTTGATAATTTGTGTCTAAGTTGTAGAATAAAAAATAGGTGGGGATAATTTTTCTTCTTAAAATCATGTATATTAGACTAATTTATAATTAAAAAAAGTTGGCAATAGTCAAAACTTCCAAATTGCTTGTCTTTAGTAGAATTATCATTTAAAAGAATATGTGTGGTGTTTGAACTAAGAATCAAATTCTAATAAAGTTATACTGCCACACGTAGAATTTGTGTGTTGTTTTAAAACACTATATTTAAAATTATTACTTCTTTAAGCGAATATTTGATTAGATCAATCGTTTACAACTCTAAACGTGGCTCGTAATATATTATATTATTATTATTATTATATTTTATTTTGTGTTATACACCTTATTTTTGAGTACATGTTAATATGTTATACACCTTAGAAATGTATATATACCCAGACCCTTTTTCTACTTCATTAGCTCCGTTCTCAGGCCTTTCTACCTGCCCGCCTCTACCTCTTCCTCCTTTCTCAGTTCTTTGATATTCCAAGTTCTCACAACGTACATACATCATGCTATTCGAGCTTCCTCGCTTGACGAATTCTCTTCGCGATCCTTTCGATGTAGATGACGCTTATCTCCGCCGGAAATCCATCCTCCAGAGCCTACGTTCCCGCAGGTTCACCAATTGATTGCTATTTTAGTGTCTTTATTTTGGTCTAATTTCATCTCAATCATCTATTTGCTTGTTGGTTTTTTCAGTTCTGGTCAGGAATTCGAACTCGCTCGAAAAATTGTGCCTGGATGGGATGAAGGTAGTTTTACTTTTCCACCGCTGATATTTTTAATTGATTAGTGTTTTGCTTACACAGTTGAGCATTTGTTTGTTGATTGTGGCAGCTTCAAGTGAAGTAAGGCAAGTGTACAAGCAGTTTATTGCGGCGGTGGTGGAGGTGCTTGGCAGTGAGGTAGTGTCAGATGAATTCCGGGAGGTGGCATTGAACTTGTACAGAATGTTCAGTGTGCAGACGGAGGAGGAAGATGAAGTAGAGAAGTATATAGCGGAGAAGAAGTAAGAGTGTCTTTTTATCCTTTGTTGTGATTAAAGACAAAATTCTTTCTGTAATTTGTTCCGGTGATAAGCAGTTCAGCACATATATTATAAAAAAAATTCAAGTGGAAGCACATATATTATTTATGAATTTTATGAAAAGGATTTGAATGCTTCACTGCCTGAATTGTTGCTTATGGATTTATTGTAACCCTTATGGATGTCACTGATAAAGTTGTTTAATTTATCGCTCGCAAATGATTCTACTGGTTTTATTTCCTGAGTTTCTTTTGCAGCAATTGTAATGGATATGATGCTTTTTGGTAGTTAATAGCTTTAGGTTGTTCTTAAATACTTAATACTTTTTCCAACTTGTTGAAGTTCATTGCTTTGATTTTGGAGTGCAGATTAGACTTGCAAAAACTTGTGGGTCATAATATTGATAATGCGAAGTTACTGAAGGCTGCCTCACTAGCCAAGAGGCTATCCTCAATGTTGAATAATGCGAACGGAGATGTACACATGTTAGAAGGGGAAGAAGGGATTGTCGACGATGTGGAGTTTGGTGCAGATCTTGTTTTTAATCTTCCTGGGCGGTGTCTTGTAGAGATTCCTGTAGAGGATAGTTGGTCTCTTGTTGAAGATAATCCTGTTCAATCACGTCCTGGTGAATTTTATGAGCATAATGATTCTAATAATTACAATCATACTGTTAGTGGAGGAACCTATGACCTAGGATGGTTAAGGGATACTTGTAGCATGATAGCGAATGAAAGCACTACACAGCTTCCTCGTGATGAACTGGCAATGGCCATTTGCCGTGTACTTGATTCTGAGAAGCCTGGTGATGAGGTGGGTAAACATAGACAAAAAATCATTTTATCTTTTTAGTTGGAACTTTAGGCGGTTCCTCAAAAAATTTGGAGCCTAATCGTTTCATTTTCAAAAAAGTGTTGGTCATTCCTGCACATGTACTTGTCTTTTTCGAATGATTCTTTAGCCTTTTTTTTTGTCGGTATCGCAGGTTTTACATTTAAGAAACAATAATAATTACAATAACAATTTTAATTTTTCCTTTTTTGTCGGCGAAGATAGCTGGTGATTTGCTGGATCTGCTTGGTGATGGTGCATTTGAAATAGTTCAAGAACTTATCATGGTACGTTTAACAGAACGGTCACCAATCTGGATGTATTAATTGTTCCAGTGGTTTGATTTTATTCTTTTTCTCCTGCTTGGTTTAGTGCGGCAACATTTTTGTTTTATGTTTGGGTTACTCAAAAAATTGTGATATTAGTGGTAATTCTTTCAACCTAAGGACTATGCTAGTAAGTTGATTTTTAGGTGGAATAGAAGGTTTAAATTTGCTCAACCGATTCCGCCATCTATTCTGTGATTTCTGCTGCTAATGTTTAGTCAAGCCTTTTACTGAAGAGTGGTCTTTCCTGTGTTTCTTGAACTTCTTTTCCAGCATAGGAAAAACCTCGTTGATGCAATCCGTAATGGACTCTTTGTACTTAAATCTGACAAGACCACTTCAAGTGCACAGCCACGCATGCCCAGCTATGGGACTCAGGTTGCGCTTTGATGTTTCCATTGGCTGAATCAAAAGTACTTTCCCCGTTCTCCTGTATCTGAGACTCGTTTAAAGTTTGTTTTTGTGTTGTGTATTTAGGTCACAGTCCAAACGGAGACTGAAAAGCAAATTGATAAACTTCGCCGCAAGGAAGAAAAGAAAAATAGACGTGGAACTGATCATGGGGTTGACAATGCCTTGTCGTCCATGAATTTTAGCTCTTTACTCGAAGCAAGTGAGAAGAAAAATGTCTTCGACGATTTCGTTGGGCAGGGTGAGGGCTCTACCAAGTTGGCAGTGACTGCACTTCCCCAAGGAACTGTTAGGAAGAATTACAAGGGATATGTAGAAGTCATTATTCCTCCCCAGCCAACTGCACCTCTAAAGCCAGGGGAAAAGCTGGTATTCTTTTTCGTTGTAACCTATGTTTTATAAGTTTGAACGGTGACAGTTAATGTGGCGGCGATCAGAGTGTCAAACTATAGTTATGTTTTGGATCAGGCATATTTGCTGAAGTAGTTCATTATACCTGGTTCATTAATCTGTTTTGTTCCTCATTTTGTGACATCTCTGGCCATAGTTGCTGGTGTGTCATAGATATGACATTGGAGAGATTGATGTCTAGCTGCTTGAATTGTATTGCGTTCTTCTTCTAAAGCACAGTTGTAGGTTGTAACCTATTATAGTTTGGTATGTGCGAACATTGTTTCTTATGTGCTTCTGTTTTTTGTTTTCTTTTTCTTTTTTCAGATTGAGATACAGGAGTTAGATGATTTTGCTCAGACTGCTTTTCATGGCTACAAGTCTTTGAATCGTATACAAAGCAGAATTTTCCAGACTACTTACAAGACTAATGAAAACATACTTGTGAGTCATCTTTTTTTCCCCCTCTTTTATTATTTTGAAACTTGCATTAATTAGTGAGCAAAAGAATACATACAAATAACGAAAAGCGTGGGGTTTCCTTCATCCCCACTCATCTATGCATCTGCGCATGAATTCAAGATCTACTAGGTAGGATGCATACGATCTTATGATCTTATGATCCATGCAATAGTTTACAGCAATATTCCAGTTTGGTCTATTCCTCATTTCCTTTGCTTTAACTTTGCAAAATGCCCAATATTGCCCAAAGTGTATCATGTCTTATGGACTGACCCCTTGCTTGTTCGGGAGTAGAATATGGCGTCCCTTTCCCTCTATAGCTCATATTGTAGCCGATGTTCCCAAGTATACAGTACCCTTATGGAACTTGGACATCGGTTATCGTCAGTTCATTACATAATTCTACCTCTCTGACTAGAGATTTGGTTGCACAGTAGGCCCTCGTCATTGTATTCAAAACATTTGAATAAAGCTTCATGTGAAAACATATGCTCATTAAGTTTCTTCTAGCTAGGAAAAAAGTGTAACACTGATTATCTTCAAGCAATTCCCAATCAAGTTTCACTTTGGTGCTGATGTTATGGCTACGGACTAACGAAAATAAGAAGGCATATCTTTATCATCTAGGCCACACCACCTTACCAAATCATAATGGAGCATTTGCCTATATAGACTCTTTATTTTGTTTTTGGAAGTCTGTGCAACTTCCATCTGACTTCTGGTTTTTGTGTGCCCTTTTCAGTCTCTCCTTGGTTTGTATCAGCCTTCTAGATGTACTATTGTAATTTCTTGATTCAAGGCCTTAAAATGTTTAAACTTCCGTGAGCTTTTTGGAAAGTTTACTTTGATTATTGCCCTTTATATTCTGTGCCAGCATATCCACCAGTACTTGTTTTAATGCGGAGAACTTCTTGAGAGTGATCTTTGTACGCTCTTGAGAGCAATTATGGTGTGGAAGTTTTTCCACCATGTCATATCCAATCATCATTTAGCGTGTCTGACATGATTGAAATTCTATTAGGTTTGTGCTCCAACTGGTGCTGGCAAAACAAATATAGCAATGATTTCCATCCTACATGAGGTATGCTGTTGCTACAATTTTTTCATTTCCCCCCTGTAATATATAAATGAAATTACACGTATTTAGGCATTTCAAGGCACTATTATGACTATTAGAATCTTTATAGACATGTAGCTTCACTATTTTTCTTAAACTAGTAACAACTTTTGCTGTAGAAATCCCCTAACGACATGGATTTCTTGAATCTATATTCCACTTTCTATGTATCTCAATAGCACATGTTGCCACTGTTGTTTGACTAGTTATTGTTCGTTTTGCTGCTGTTCGTTTTGCTGCTGTCGTTTATTTAACTGCATCCCTGACATAAACTCCTTGTTTGACTTATCTTTGGCTCATCCCTTTTGTTTCCTTTAATCATGATTTATCCACCAAGTAAATCTTGTTGACTCATTGCGCGTAGTTTTATGTAGCACATCTGTAATCATCGAGTTAGAGCTAGATTGCAGCTATTACTTCTCACATCAAGTGTAGGACCGTGTAAGATAGAGGGCTGTATTGCATTAGTGTTTTCCAGTTTTTGCAGAGGGAAACTCAAAAACAGATTAATGATGCTTTACTTTTGAGACAGTGGAAGGCACTCATGAATAAATCTGGGGCATTGTTAAAGGCACCACACCTAACCCACCGTGGCACGACACCGGGACATTAGATTCGACATTTCAGAGTCAAGTTTCAATTTCCCTTGATATATCTCTTGCTGAAAGTATCCCTGATCCCACTGGTAACGCAGTGGGCCCAAATATTTCAATCGGAGTAGCTGCGAACCATACCACATAGTTCCAGCAACAACAAAAGCTGTCACTGTGGTGCCCCGACGGTAGATTTGGTGTGGTGTCTTTAGCAATCCTCATAAATCTGTTAACTCAATTGGCTGGCTTCAACGAAACAAGGAAAATAGTTTGAACCTGTAATATTTTCAGGTTGCTTTAGGCTTTAGCAAATGGTTCCAGGTACCCGGGATGAGTGATTGTTCTGGTGATGTACATCCTGAGACAAGATAAAAGGCAACCCAGTGCACAGAAGCATTGTGCTTATGTATGGCTCAAGGAAGGACCAGACTGTTTCCGTAGCTTAATCCTGTGAATTTTGTTCATACCGAGACTTTTTCATCGTTTCCCTAAACCCTCCCCCCTCCCCCTTATGTGGAGGCAAGATAATAGATGAAATTGTTTGTGGACATGATGGTCCAAAGTCTGAACCTGTATATATTGTGACATTAGGATCATCATTTTGAGGTTCTTTCTTGCTTATTTTACATTACAAGTAATTAAATCATGCATCAACCGACTACATGTCCTGAGGGTGAATTTTAGTTTGTCCTTATAGTTGACGTGGCACAATAACCTGTGCAACATCTTTATATGATTAAAACCATGAGAAACTGAAGTTGAGAACTTGTTAAAATTCTCTTGCACACTAATGAAATTGGTCTTGCTTGCCAAAAATAATAATAATTATGGATATGGGTAATTAAATAAACTGTTGTATTACTGTGCATTTGCTTCATGGTTTCCTGTGTTCTTTGTGCATTTCAATCATTTCCTAGTTGGTTTTTTACATAGAAAATTGTTCCTTAACATTTATTTGCTTCATTATTTCACGTGCTCTGTGTGCAGATCAAGCATCATTTCCGAGATGGGTATTTGCATAAAGATGAATTTAAGATAGTGTATGTTGCTCCAATGAAGGTATGACTAACGACTAAGATATATTCAATCTCGTCAAATTATTCTGGTCTTGGTTGTGAATCATGCCCTCTCCAGGCATTAGCTGCAGAGGTGACTTCAACGTTTAGCCGTCGGTTGTCTCCTCTGAATATTATTGTAAAAGAACTTACTGGAGATATGCAGCTTACCAAATCTGAACTGGAAGAAACACAGGTTTGTCCACTACATATGACACATCTGCTTATTCTTTTGATTTGTAGTTTTCCAAACGAATAGTTTTTGCTTGCTTACTATTGAAATACAAGTTAGATCAACCCATATTTGTTCTTCTACATGTTGATTAGATGATTGTGACAACGCCTGAGAAGTGGGATGTCATTACTCGGAAAAGCAGTGATGTGGCACTTTCAATGCTCGTCAAGCTCCTTATCATCGATGAAGTGCATCTTTTGAATGATGATAGAGGCCCTGTGATTGAGGCATTGGTTGCCCGGACGCTTCGTCAGGTCAGGCTTCTTATTGCTCTATCTGTTTCATATTTTTTGAGGTTGAAGAATTACTTCATGTGCATCTACTTTTATACTTTTATACCCTAATTGTTAATGAAAAAGTTGTGGTCTTAGTCTGATGGAAACAAGGGTGTAAACGATCCAACAAACAAGGATCTCGCTATTGGTTAGGCTGTTGGGCATAATCTTCTTTCTTTAATCTGTATTATCAGTAGGTGAAAGTGAACTCAAGTGCAATGATAAAAGCTGTCATGTGAAATATGTAAGAAGATGAGCTGTTATTGTTATCATACTAAAGTCATTTATTAATTCTATCGTAGAAACTTGAGTTGATTTATTGATGAGGCTGAAGTTATCAGGTTGTTAGATGGTTAAGACTTAAGAGTATAGCTGTCAATTTTTACAGTTTTGTTAGGGTTGTTATACCACAATTGTGTACTCGATCTTAAGCGCATGAATATGAAGATTTGTTTTGCGAGGGGAAGAGGATTCTTATTTTATTGCAGAATGGGATGGGGATTTGAACCATGCTTGATAAATAAAGTGCAATAACCTTTTCCACTGGGCAAGATTGAATCCCCGATTAAGAAGAAATATACCTATCCAATCTATTATTCTATATCTATTCTTTACATGATACCGAGTCTTGAAACAAACTCTCAGGTTCATATCAAAATCCGCATCAAGAAACATGACAAACCCTAACTTAGTATCTTCACCTCGACATAAAATACTTTCTATGGCAATAATCTCTATCTTCAAATCACAACTAGAAAACTAAAAGGCCTCAATTACTCCCTTTGTCCTAATACAAGAATTCTTATTCATCTATCTACTTTTCATGAGGTAAGGGAGTTTAAATAGTACATCCCAAAATAATAGTCATTTGGCCTATATAATTTGTCCTAATATTAGTCATTTTAGAATACCAAACTGTAGCATTTTTTTTTTCCATTTTTCTACCTCTAGTTATTATCATTTCAACAACTCTCAAAACTTCATGACCATTACATTAATGATAGTCAACGGGTATTTTAGACTTTAGACTTTAGAACTATAATTTACATTCATCCACTTTCTTAATGTCTGAAACCCCCTCTAAAATGACTATTATTTAGGGACGGAGTAGTTACAATGGTCGCCCAATAATTGCACCAGAATTTGAATTCAGTCAAAGATCAAAGCTAATCTGGCAAGTCGACCATCCACAGTCATGACCGTTCTAACTAGCTAAAACCCACACTACGTTTAAAACCCCAATCTAATTCTGTTTTAACAGGAAGAAACATAATCATTCTAATGTGAAATAAACTATAACAATTACAACCAAATACTAGTATAAGCTACCAATATCAACAACAATAGTTTAAAAGCATTTCTAGGCGTTAATTATTTAATTAGTTAAGGCTAATTGTAATTAAGAGCGCCACAAAAATTTAAAATGTTGCCAATATGTTACATCCTAGTAACTATCTTAACTGGGTTTTTCCCAGTTTCTATATAGAGGAACCTGCATATCTTCTAGTATCCCCAATTCTCATAAATTATCTACAATAAACTACCTTTATCTGTCTAAGTGTCGATGGAATGTTTACACATATTTTGATAGTAGTTTCTATTACTTTTTAGCGTGACACTGCAAGTTAATCATGGTGGTTTGATTTTCCTTACAGGTAGAGTCCACACAAAGTATGATCCGAATTGTGGGACTTTCAGCCACTTTACCAAACTATTTGGAGGTTCGTTATCTATTATAATTCGAAATTGTAAAGGGACAGTCAAACACCTTCTGGAAGTACCTCTATGACTGAGTAATCTCTAATTTGCTTTTCTTGTGTGACATCTAGGTGGCACAATTTCTGAGGGTCAATGCAGAAACTGGTCTATTCTTCTTTGATGCTAGTTATCGTCCAGTACCTCTAGCTCAGCAGTATATTGGAATTAGTGAGCATAACTTTGTAGCTCGCATGGAACTACTTAATGAAATATGCTATAAAAAGGTCTCATTTTAACATGCAACATTTCTTTCACGACAAACCGCTTGTTAATGTTGTTCTGTGTTTTAAAAGTTATGATTCATACCAGGTTAGCGATTCTTTGAAGCAAGGACACCAAGTAATGGTTTTTGTTCACTCAAGGAAAGACACTGGTAAAACAGCTGAGAAACTGGTATTTACCTTTTGCATCTTATACGTGCTTCATGATTATTGATTCCTCTAGTTAGACAGCTCTTAGTTTTGCAGGCTCTCGTTATCTCCATTAAGTCCAGATGTTTTTTATTTAGCTATAAATTACGGTGATGGATTTTACCTGTGACACTTTTGTGTAAAATAATTTTTAGTAAAATGCATTTATGTATGGTGGTTTGCTTTCATGCTTAGCTTGATTATTCAGAAGAAATTGTTTTCTCAGAAAATCTTTACCTGCCTGAACTTGATATGTTAGAAAATGTCAGAATACTTTTTTCATGGAAATTAAAATAAAAAAGGATTGCATGTTGTAGAAGATTATTGTCAGAACCTTTTATTTTTACCGTTGTACATATCTGTATTCTGTATTGATTAAGAGTTGATTCAGAAGCATTAGATAGGATTTAGTAGTTGGTTGGCCGAATACTTAAAGTAGGTGTGCTGGCTCCATGAATTAAGTTGGCTTGGTAGTTATCTCGAAGATTGTTTTGTATAAACCTGTCTTCTCATTTCTCATTTATAAAAAGAGAGTATCTTCCCTCAATTCTTAACTTCGACATGGTGGCAGCTTTCTCTGAAACACTAGAAATTTTCCTCAAAAAGCTCATACAGCATGGCAAATATTAGAATTCAACCCCTCAGAGGTGACTTCAATTCCAGATTAAGTGACTGGAAAGTGGGGGGGGGGGGGGGGGGCGGGGTCGAATCTTTGTAGTACTGATATAAACTAAATGGGTACAACTATTAATAAGGGTCATGCTCTGTGTTGTTCATCACTCGAACATGTTCCTGACGTGCTAACCAAGGCTGTTCCAGTAAAGACATTCAAGGTGCTCAGTTCCAAGCTTGTCTGTCTCAATATACACGACCAAATTTAAGGAGACCGTGGATGATTATTGTCAAAATCTTTATTTTCTTATAAATATCTGTATTCTGTATTTCATTAAAAGTTGATTTAGGTGTATTAATTAGGATCTAGTAGTTGGTTGGCAGAATACTTAAGTAGATGAGCTGGCTCTATTAGTTAAGGTAGCTGGTTTGTTGTCTGGTGAAGATCGTCTATTATAAACCTGTTGTAATCTTCTCATTTATGATACGATAAAGATTTCTAACCATCTACAGATGCCTTGGAGTTTTTTATGAAAATGGCATTATTTTATTTTATTTTATATTTTTGATGAAAATGGTGTTGCAATTGCAAGACCATGACTTACTAATAAGATACCCATTCTTTTCACATTTCGCATATTTAAGATCTTTGTTACCTAAGAATTGATGGAAAGTAACAATTTTAAATAAGAAAGTTATTTACCTATATTTTTGTCACGTCGTTCAGATTGAATTGGCGACAAAACATGAGGACGTGGAGCTCTTCAGGAATAATTCACATCCGCAATTTGAGTTTCGGAAGGCAAGAAGTTTATCCTTTGTTGGTTTTTGTGATATATCTTCTTTTTACTTGCTGACGCTTTCTCTGCCTTCAGAGGGAAGTTTTTAAGTCCAGAAACAGGAGGTTGTTGATCTCTTTGAAAATGGAGTTGGTATTCATCATGCGGGGATGTTACGTGCTGACAGAGGTCTGACTGAACGCCTTTTCTCTGATGGACTCCTAAAGGTCACTTGGCTTCTGTTAGCATAATCAATGGACATATTTTGTCAAGTATTTTTCCTGTAAATGTGGTTCCTTCCCCTTACACCTAAATTGTTCTTTTCTCTTAGGTACTTGTTTGCACTGCAACACTAGCATGGGGAGTTAATTTGCCTGCTCACACAGTGGTGATTAAGGTGTGTACTTGGTGTTTTTCTTGTTAGTTGAACTTTCTTTTGACTTATCTTAATTTCGAATTCAGTTGAACTGTCTTTTCGACTTATCTCAGTTTTGAAGTCTAAATTAGACCTGAATTAATAAATGGATGACAGCGTTTTGCCAAATTTGACATTATCTGTTCTGTTTAAGTTTTTTTTGAACAACAACATTATCATTCAAATGCCCCCCCTGTTATTCCGACATTTTATTGATAACACCACTAAAATGCATCACGACGAGTACACAGAATCAGTTACGTATAATACCAAAAACCTATCTACTGGCAAACAGCTTCATACCTAGACCACATTGATCCACAAGAGACCTACTTGGCCTGGACATCACCACATTCCACTATTTAGCCACACTCAATCTGAATATATATTGTAGAAAAGAGAAAGATAGTAAAATACTTTCATTGTATCTCTTCCACGGCTGGGGGGTTTATTTAAACATAATACACTAACCCTCATTCTACTTATAAAATAGGAGACTTATTAGGACTCAAAATTTTCCGCCACAGAAATAGCGTGTACACCCGCTACACACTTACCAAACATAACGCACAATACAACTAAGCCCTATTGAAATAAGGAACCACACAAAAATAACCAAATTGCCCTTCTTTGAAGACACTCCTTAACTCTTCCCCCCGAAGTTGGTGCAAAGACATTAATCAGCCGTATGCTTACAAACGTGTCAAACTTAGATCTTGACAGAGCTAATCGTCCCACCAGCAATCTGTTTTGCAGAGGGCAGGAAAGGCGCACATCCCTCCTGTCTGACATCCTGAAGTGTAACCCTTTTCCAGGTGTCGCCTTCAGATACCTCAAAGTTTCGATGTACTACATACAAGTGTTTCTCATTTAGTGAATGCATGTACTGACTTATTGCACTTGCAACAAAAGAAACCTCATGTATGGTGTGGGACAGGAAGATAAAATCTTCCCCTCCAACCTCCAATATCCTTCTTTATTAACTGGAGTCCCTTCTCCCACACTTTTCAGCTTCCGATAAACTCCATTGGAGTTCCTGCAGGTCTGCAACCTTCCATGCCGATTTCTTTGAGAAAGCCTAAGGTGTACTTTCTTTTGGAGATAACAATCCCATCAACAAACTTTGCTACTTCCTTGTTTAGCAAGTACTTCAATGGACAAAGATATCTGATACCAAACGCTGCAGACAATTGTTTCTTCACCTATGAAGCTTTTCTCATCATTACCTGTGAGAATGATATCCTCAGCGTACACAATGAGGATCAGTTTTCCAGCTACTGATCTTTTAATAAACGAAGTGTGATCAAACTTCCTTTAACAGAAACCCCAAAGGCTTCATGAACCTCATAAATCTGTCAAATCAGGCCTGTGGGCTTTGTTTTAATCCATAAAAGGGCCTTTTAATCCATGCCACCAAATTGGTTATCGAATCCAGGTGGTGGTCATATACCTCTACCTTCAATTCACCATAGAGGAAGACATTCTTCACATCCAATTGATTGAGAGGCCAGCCCGGATATACAACGACCGATGACAGAATCATAATGGTGCTAAGTTTGGCTACAGGAGAAAAATGTTTCAGGGTAGTCAACCCCGTATGTTTGACAAACCCCTTTGGCCACCAGCCTAGCATTATGTCATTGAACACTACCGTTAGAGTAATTGTAAAAATATTTCATTGTAATCATCTTGTTTTCCCTTAATTATCTTCCCTAAGTAGGATTAGTTAAGGCTCTTTGTCTTTGTGTTAATCCTGGCCTGTTTTAGACAGGAAACTCTGTTCCTAGCCGTTGCAGCTTGCAACTTGTATTTCCAGCCGTTGGGGGCTCTTTATATATTGTAATATATCCTTATCTAGCCGATAAATGAACTTATAGAATTATCTCTTTGTCTTCTTGTCTACCTTTAATTCTACAGTCTCTTCACAGTAAATACCCACTCACACCCCAGTACCCCACAGCCCTTATAGGAAACTCACAGGTTACCAAGTCCACTTCTTCTCTAGGTTCTTCATCTCTTCTAAGACTGCCTCCCTCCACTCAGGAACCTTTTGAGCATCTTGACTATTGTTGGGAATCGTGTGGGTTGAGAGAGTTGGTATGAAGGCCTTTTATGGGATAAAATCTTTTTCATAGGAGAGGAAATTTGATATAGGGTGTTGAGTGCAGGTTTTAGGTTTTTCTGTTATAGCTATAGGAACATCAAGCAAGAGGTCTTCTTCATCTTGTAATTAAGTATGCTCTGGAATGTGACTGATGTCATTTTCACGTGGCTGGGTGTTTGGTTCATGTCTTACCTGAGGAGTAGACTGTTGGTCTAAGCCAATGGAGGCTTTTGCTATAGCTTTTGATCCTCTTCAATGGGCCAAATTTTTCCTTCCACTTCTGCTTCTCCTGTTCCATCTTACTCATTTGAAGGTACTCTGTCTAGTTTTGTGTATCTTCTCTGGTGTGCCTTTTCTTCTCCCTCCCAGCCCTCAGCCGCCTGTTTCTCAGGCTGCCATTTTTACATAGGAGCAGCTGGTTTCCTTACGCATCTCACAGTAGAGTGACCAAACAGTCTACAGTGGGTACATTGAGGTGAAAGCGATATACAATTGGGTTTCACCTCTAGTTGCCAATGCGCTCCCTGCAATCAGTGCCGAGAGCTTCTTTTCTTGTCCGTCGTACTCGTCCTTGGAAGCTCGTGGTTCCCCGATTCCAGCTGAGAAGGCCTGGCATTGTTCTCTGAATTTGTCCAGATGCCGCCTCCGCTGGAAGGAAGCCACAAGAATCCATACGTGCTGTCACCCACCGGGAACCATCCGGATGAGGTGGTATTATTTTACGTGCTAAAACAGTTGGAGGAAAAGGAGGTCAACATGGAAACTGGCTTTTATAGTCGCTATTTGTTCACTCCATAATTGAGTAAAATCTGGCAACCATTTTCGTTTCAGATCTCTGCCTTTTTCCCGATGATATAATGTAAATATGTCTGCATGTTTAGAATTTTTTTAATATCTTATCAAATATGTTCAGGGAACACAAATATATGATGCAAAGGCTGGCGGGTGGCGAGATCTGGGCATGCTGGATGTAATGCAGGTGAGCTTGAATATTTGAATTGTGGGTTAGTTATTTATTTTACTCTGCACCACCGAGAATAATGTGTAACTTGTTTTCCTGTAGATATTTGGACGTGCTGGCAGACCTCAATTTGACAAAAGTGGTGAAGGCATTATAATAACTACTCATGATAAATTAGCCTATTATTTACGACTTTTGACTAGTCAACTTCCTATAGAAAGTCAGGTTAGTCATTCACTTGATTTCAAGTATGATGCAAGGGACTTTTCTTTTTTGCCCTTACTCCTTGATATTTATTGGGAATACGGTACCAACCTTCTGTTAAATGTATAAGATGTTTGCAAGCTAGTTAGACAGCCCTGCTAATGATTAGAGTGGTGAAACATTACGTATTTGTGGTATTCTATGTGTTTTTCCCATTGCTTTGAATTTCGACTCAGTTTTTGCTTAATTATAACATTTTGTGAATAGTCTGACTTATTTGGTATGTCCTTTCTTGTTGTATTGTTTTTTGTTTTGTTTTTTTAGGAACCTTTCAGAAAGGGTCAATTGCAATTTCAACGCTGGTTCTTTTCTAATTTGTGCCGACTTTTAAGGCTACTTAAAAGTAACCTTCTTAAAGGGTCAATTGCGATTTCGACACTGGTGCTTTTCAGATTTATTCGATGAAGTATGACAAATGTTAATGACTATACAAGTAACTTCTCAATATGAAGGAGATAAAGACGTATTTCTAAACATTATTCTATTCATTTTACGGGTGACTTCATATATTTGCAGGGGGCTAAAAGTAATTTGCTGAATTATTATTTACTGTTGGCATGGTGAAAACAGTCAAAAGTCGTAATATCATCAAAATTGACCAAATAAGGGACAAACTGTCAAAACCAAAGGCAAGAGATGCCTATGTATGTAGGAATGCATGTGTGTGTGTGTGTGTATTGATATATTTGAACACCGGAATGACTCCAGGGTAAAAGTTGCAAGCTGGAGATTTCTCTTACTTTTTTTTTCCCATAGGATTTTTTAGTTTTCACCGCTAAAGAGCCTATGTGGTCGTTTGGAATCATCTTTTCTGGCAGTGTGCGTAGTTTGCCTGGTAATAGAGTTGCAACTGCAATCTGTTTTGTAAACAGCAAAGAATATTTTCAGTTGCTTGCAGTGAGTTTTGCATATTTTGACCGCACGATATATGAAATATTTTTTTCTCTTGTACTCTATAATTGTGTGAACTTTGTGATGACCTGTTTGAGAGCTTTTGTATGGTTACAATTTCACTTATATGAATAACCTGAGAAGAATGTTTTTCTATTGAATATTAAAAGAAAGACTTCTAATTGTTCATTTCTGAATTCCAGTTCATCAATTCTTTGAAAGATAATTTAAATGCGGAGGTGGCTCTCGGCACAGTGACAAATGTCAAGGAAGCATGTGCTTGGCTTGGATACACATATCTTTTCATTAGAATGAAAATGAATCCCTTGGCATATGGAATTGGATGGGATGAGGTAATTTGAAGTTTTTCACATGCCTTACTGAGACTTATATATGTTTAGTTCAATTTGGCTGCGGTCTTGCATGTAGGTCTAAGGTGTAAACGGATATTGGATGCATTATTTTACTGTCTCTAGATCTGTAAAAGTGTAAATGGATTAACTCCCCCCTTCCACTAATTTGTTTCCTCCTCTGCCTTAAGTGGCCCTATAACTGTAATTGTTACGACATTTTCAAACTCTCTTGTGTTTGAAGTACGAGAGCAGTTATTAAGAAAAATTCCACATTGTCAACGCCCATGTAGTTTTCAAGTCCTAAACTTTTGAAATTGTAGGTGGCCTTTTCAACTTCTTGTGGTATCATAAAATTACATGTGAATTTTTTAAAACTGGCTTTGATCATGTTACATATGTGTATTAGTTACGGTTCTCCCGAACAATATGAATTTAATGTGAGATGATAATTTATCATTTCTTTCTAGTATGAAAGCTATAGGATTTGGAGGTTGATTATACTTTCAGATGGTATTTTCTACTCAAGTGACCATGCTTTGGAAATTATTTGGCAAAGTGAAATAACTATTGTGATTTATTTGATGTAAAAGCCGTTTGGGGTTTAGAAAATTCTACTATGCTCAAGTTCTTCAAGGGTATTGTCAAACTGTGAACTTATATGAATAGACTTTTAGAGGGTTACATCGTCTAATTAGTTAATTTGCTCTTTTCCTGCAACATTATGGGAAAGAGATTTGATATTTCATCATTGTTGCATCATGTGTCAACCCCATTCATATATTTTCCTGTCTTCTGTGTACCTATCAATGCTAATAGAATGGATGAGACACTATGAAGAATCTTGGAAATTCGAATCACCTTCCAGAATGCTTTGTAGTGTTTTTTAAAAATCTTTGGCTCAGTTAGCATGTTTTGGATAGAAACCGTAGATATTTTTGGGAACGGTTTGAATTAGATAATTTACTTAAGTTACATCTGGATAACAATTGTTATCCAGATGTAACTTAAAAGTAACCTTCTTAAAGGGTGAATTGTGAACTGAGTCGAGCGATCGATGTATTTACGCACAAAAGATCGCTCGACTCAGTTCAGAATTGAAAACTATTCTGGTCTTCTCTTGGAATGTATGTTATACAATCACTGAGAATCATAGTCTCTTTGGCTGCACTTTAAAAAGGCCTTTATGAGGGCAATTCACCATCCACTGAGGAATATTTTTGTATGTGGGTGAATAAAGACAAAGAACAAGCACTGATATTATACATCATTAATAAAAGTACATTTTAAAAACAAATGCTTGAAATTCGGATCTTCTATTGTACTTCATGTATTCCTTTTCACCATTCTCATGGTTCTACTTTATCCAGCTTTTTGAACTTGATTGCTAGATCCGTATCGACTGTGATTTTATGTTTCTCAAGACTTATTCTCAATGAGCTAGATGAATTATTTAGCTGCACTTCAACTCTTCTAATCACGCTTATTTTCAAGACACATGACTTTCTTTTTCTCTCTCTTCATTTTTCATGTGGGTTTGAAACAAGAAAAGATTGAGATAGAAACTGTTTGAAGCTCCTTCATTACATTGAAATTTACAACTCATGCTTTACTGCTATATTCTCTTCTACAGGAGAGAAGCAGGAGCACAATATTTTTACTGCTATATATTCTCTTTTTGGTTGCCTTTTGTTTTCCATCACCTTGACTATCAACTATGAGGCCGTTGGCTAAGATTATTGGTGTTCACAGGTCATGGCAGACCCTTCATTGAGCTTAAAGCAGAGGGCTTTAGTATCAGATGCTGCACGATCTCTTGACAAAGCCAAAATGATGCGTTTTGATGAGAAGAGTGGCAACTTTTACTGTACAGAGCTCGGCCGCATTGCTAGCCACTTTTACATTCACTATTCCAGCGTTGAAACTTACAATGAAATGTTGAGGCGCCACATGAATGATGGAGAGGTGTTTATAACTTTTTGGCTTTTACTTTTACTTTTCTTTTATTTTTTCTTGTAATTGTAAGACTTTTCTTCAATGCTAATGTTTGGAATGTGATGAGACCGTAGGAGAAGCTAATGCATGATAATTCACTTTTATGTCTCTTGAAACCTTTGATTTCTAAATGATCTTTTAAGGAAAAGTCATGCCATGAATTTAAAGCAATGTAATTTTACTTGGCACGATGAGGTGAACTTTGGAATCCTTGTAGCAGTCAATGATAAGACCACATGCATTTATACCGTTGCATTTGAGAGGTGGTTTGGAAATGAGGCGTGTGTCTGATTTATGAATGGTTGAATGAGTTTTCAAATTCAAGTCTATTAGGATTGAACAATTCCTATCAACATGGATTCATATTACTGCCTATAAGGAGTTTAATCACATCAAATCTAGAAAATGATTGTAGTCTACACTTGTAAGGCAAAGAAGATGATGTTGGCTTGATCAAGATTAGCAAGGTTCCTATTTGTTTCATTGACATGATAGAAAGTGATTGTAAAGGTCACTGTGATAGCAAGTTGACGTGTCCATCATTTGTGGTGATCTTAACTTTAGTTTTTGCCAGTATTATGTTCATTACTTTCAGATTTTGGAATAAGTGTCCACATATGTTTCTTGAATATGTGATTAGTGTACAATCACATATTGATCTTCAATTTAGTTACAGTAGTTTCTGTATGTGAGCATCATGTAGATAATATCTGTAGCAGAATGTTATACCTGGTGTTACTGGTGGCGACCAAGTTGTTAAATAACATGCAATTTAATTCGCCTGTGAAGGTAATTGATATGGTAGCCCATTCATCTGAATTCGAAAATATTGTCGTTCGAGAAGAGGAACAGAATGAATTAGAAGGTTTGGCTCGAATGTGCCCGTTGGAAATTAAGGGTGGTCCATCAAATAAAATGGGAAAAGTTTCGATTCTTATTCAGGTATTTTAAGCTGTTTACTTATATACTTTATAGACATTTACATGTTCTTAATAAAGAAGAATTACTCATGGACGTCTGAATGTTCATTTTTTATTACAGCTGTACATATCCCGGGGTTCAATCAATTCTTTTTCTCTAATTTCTGATGCTGCGTATATAAGCGCTAGCTTGGCTCGTATTATGCGAGCATTATTTGAGATATGTTTACGAAGAGGATGGTCTGAGATGACTTCTTTAATGTTGGAATACTGCAAGGCTGTTGATCGTCAAATATGGCCTCATCTTCACCCTCTTAGACAGTTTGATAAGGATATCTCGTCAGAGGTTCTGCCTTTTCCATATTATTTTTGAATGATTTTTTTTGGTACTTAGCTTTGAATCTTTTCTAATGCTATGTGCATTTAAGATATTGAGGAAGCTAGAAGAAAAGAATGTTGACTTGGATCACCTGCAAGAGATGACGGAAAGGGACATTGGGGCTCTCATTCGGTATGCTCCTGGTGGAAGGGTAATCATTTACCATTTGTCTTATATTATTTTGGAGATGCCTCTATTTTTTTTATTTTATTTTTTTTAATTTTTTTTTTGTGTGGATCCTTTAATTAGTATCATTTATGTTGAAACATAGGTGGTTAAGCAATATCTAGGATATTTTCCTTCAGTACTGCTGTCTGCTACGATAAGTCCAATTACAAGAACTGTTCTGAAGGTAACCCAGTTGTTAATTTGTTTTCTTCCTCAGTGCTGTTTCTGTCCCTGTTATTTGCTACTTTAGGTCCAATCAGTGTAAAAGTGCTGAAACTCACGCATAAAATTATTGTCCCTTGATAACATTAAGTGCATTTCATATAGGTGGATTTGATTATTACACCAGATTTTGTTTGGAAAGATCGCTTCCACGGTACTGCACAACGGTGGTGGATTCTTGTTGAGGTCAGATCTTACTGGCTGTTTCTCATTATTGCTACAACTTAGTAGTCATGATTCTTATTCTCAGCAATTAAGGTTATTATGTATGTTAAAAGCTGAAGAGTTTAAGAAACAAGATTCAAGAGGAAGATGACTCTTCTATATAATTTACAAGATACAAACTTGGTTTAAATAGGACCAAGTGAGAGAAACATGGCTAGCAGACAGCACATTAAATTAATGGTAGCTGTAACAGACAAGAATAATAAATGCAACAGCTAGTAGCCGCAACTAGTAAGTTGCTGTTATAATCTAGGAAATTACAGAAAAGACTTTACAATAACACTAATTAATTAATAAGATCTTTAATATTCCCTTAATATTCCTACCCCCCCCCTCAAGCTTGGTTGTAGATGTTGATGCGGCCAAGCTTGGGATACAATCTGTTGAAGTCGGTTGGAGCAGTTGCCTTAGTGAATAAGTCAGCTATTTGATGAGAAGATGGCACATAGTGTAATCTGGCTCAGGATCAGATGAGGGCGCTGGGGGAAGGGGCTTCAGGTGGACTGATTTATTTGGGAGCAGTTCCACTGGTAATTCCGAGAACGGCGTAAACCAACCAGTATCGGAAGACGCGAGCGTAACCCAACCGAACCCGACCTCTCCCAATCCTGGTGAACCCGCAGCGCGTAGCCGCTCATGGTTATTTTGGACGATTGATTTTTCAATATGCTAGTTTTAACAACTCCCGTTCGTTACACTTCTTCCTTGCTGCTTGGCCTGTAATAGGTATTTGGTTGCATTCTAACCGTTACTTGATGTAGTGCTTGTCAATTTCAATATGCTTGGGTTTGTCATGGTGTATAGGATTTTCAGCAATTTTGAGAGCTGAAGTGTTATCACAGAATAATCTTATAGGATGGAGTATAGGCATTTTTAGATCCTTGAGTACCCTTTTTATCCAGATTCCTTCACATATTCCAAGGGCAAGAGCCCTAAATTCTGCTTCTGCACTGCCCCTGGATACAATTGACTGTTTCTTGCTTCTCCAGGTAACTAAATTGCCCCATATGTAAGAGCAATAGCCTGAGGTTGATCTTCTATCACTCAATGAGCCTCCCCAGTCAGCATCTGTGTAGACATCTATGTTCCTGCAATCAGATTTAGAGAAGCTGAGTCCTTGGCCAGGATGAAGCTTTAGGTACCTTAGAATTCTGAACACTGCATTAATGTGAAGTTCAGTG
The DNA here is from genome assembly GCA_026214975.1 of Gentiana macrophylla. Lineage (NCBI taxonomy): Eukaryota > Viridiplantae > Streptophyta > Magnoliopsida > Gentianales > Gentianaceae > Gentiana > Gentiana macrophylla. The sequence goes on along the minus strand of CM047808.1, from coordinate 17,903,422 downwards.
GGTTTATGCATAAATTGGCTCACCATTCCCACAGCAAAGCATATATCAGGCCTTGTATGTGCAAGGTGAAGAAGTTTACCCACAAGCCTTTGATATCTCACCTTATTTACGGGTTTACCATCTGGATCTAGGGTGAGTTTAACTCCAGATTCAGTGGGAGTTGAAGCCGGTTTACAGCCTAGCATCCCAGTCTCTTTAAGCAAGTCTAGTACATATTTTCTTTGGGAAACACAGAGACCATTCTTGTTTCTGGCAACTTCCCTTCCAAGGAAGTATTTTATGTTGCCCAGATACTTAATTTCAAAAGATTTTTCCAGAACAGTTTTTAGCTTTAATATTTCATTAAGATCATCTCCTGTCAAGATGATGTCATCAACATACACAATCATGATACATTTTTGTCCAGTAGAAGAAATATGAATGAACATAGTATGATCAGATTGACACTGGGTGTACCCAAACTGCGTGACAGTTTTAGTAAGTCTAGCAAACCAAGCCCTAGGGGATTGTTTAAGGCCATACAAAGTCTTATGGAGCTTACAGACTTTGTTGTTTAATTTTTCAATTCCATATCCAGGAGGAATAGTCATATAAATTTCTTCTTCTAGGTTCCCATTTAGAAAAGCATTCTTAACATGTAGTTGGAAAAGGGGCCAATCTATGTTGATAGCTAGGGAGAATAGAACTCTAACAGTGTTAAGCTTAGCAACCGGGGCAAAGGTCTCTAGGTAATCTTATCCCATAAGCTTGAGTGAATCCCTTAGCTACAAGCCTAGCCTTATGTTTATTTTATAGAGCCATCAACATTGTATTTAATAGTAAAGATCCACCTACATCAAACGGCTTTCTTTCCTTTAGGTAAATCAGTGATGGTCTACCATTCTTTTCTAGGGCTGACATCTCATTATTAATAGCTGCTTCCCACTTAGGATTCCCTTTGCGTCATAAATAGACTTAGGAATGAATTCTCGTGTCTAAACTTTCAAAGAATGCAGACCATATTGGCTAGACAGAGCGAATAAGACATGAAATTATATAAAGGATGTTTAGTGCAGTAGTCTAACCCCTTTTCTAATAGCAATAGGTCTACTATCAAGTAAGTTTTCAGCATACCTTTTCTCATGAGGTGAAAGAGAGTACCTGGTTCGAGTCCTTTGTATTTCGAATTACCTGACTACTAGGTATACTTGCTTCATCATGTGCTCGGTTTGAGTAGGTTCTCGATGGATCAAGTTGATGGTTGACCAATTCTTCGTAATTTTGTCTTCCTTTCTTTCTGGGAATAAACATGAAAAATAGGTGGTCTATCCCGATATTCTTGGGATCCCGCACAGAATATTAGACAAAGTATGTGTAGACATATATTCGGACATGAATTGTCAATATTAGACAAAGTAGGTGTAGACATATATTCAGGACATGAAATGTCAACATCCCATCCTTGACAATTACAGCGAAAAGACTTAGTTTGTTGACCAAAATAAGGTTGATGCTAAAAAAAGGTAACATCCATAGTGTTGTAGAATCTCTTTGTTATGGGAGAAAAACTGTTGAGAATTATTATTATTTCAGTCATTATGTGCATTTATTATTAGACATGTGCAAAATGTGCAACATGTGTGATTATGTGTGATTCTGCTTTAAGGTAGAATATTTCGGTTTAAATGAGATCCTCAAATCAAGGAAGTGTATTAGGAAGGGAGTCTCTAGTAAGTACTATATATTTGTACCTTGCCAACGGCTTTGTAAAATATAAGAAATAATAAAAAGATCTTCCGTTGTTATTCTCCAAATATTCTTACATGGTATCGAGCATGGTTCGTTGATCCGACCATGAACTACAAAGCAAAGAATGACCTGAGAACTTCAAGGCGTTTCCACCTGGATCAATATCATCAACCTCCGCAACAAGTCAAGCAACCGAATCAACCATGATCGTAAATTTGAACCGATTGTGCGGTGGAGACACAAACTCTAGTGGATTCTCCATCTTAACCACCCAAAAGTCGATCGAAAGAACTATTTGGAATGGGCTCGGACTATGCGATTGGTCATTGATGGCGAGAACAAATTGGGATATCTCACTGGGGAAACAATCAAACCGGATGAGAATGACCCAAAGTTTGCTTGTTTGGAGGTCCGAAAACTCCATGGTGAGGGCCTGGCTCATCAATTCAATGGAAAACTCCATTGCTCGACCCCACATGTTTACGAGTGCGACCAAGGAAATGTGGGATGTTTATCAAAGAAATGTATTCAGACCTTGAGAATACATCTCATTTATGAATTAAAAACTGAATTTGGTCATGTAAACAAGATGACCGGGATGTGACTCTATACTACAATGAAATGGTAGGATTATGGCAGAGAGTGGACCTATCCTATGATAACTCTTGGGTGTGTTCCCGGATGGAGTAAAGTTCCAAAAGAGGAAGAAAATGATAGAGTGTACACTTTTCTGGCTGGTTTGAATCAAGAATTGGATGAAGTAAGGGGCAGAATACTTGGAAAAAACCCCCTACCCCTAATGGAAGTTTTTTCAGAAGTAAGGAGGGAAGAATCCAAGAAAAGAGTGATGCAAAAGGGAGCAGGCAGCGGCAGCAGCAACAGCATGGAATCCTCAGCTTTGGCGGTCAGCAGGGGTGATAATAAGGGCAGAAAACAGAAGCTCTGGTGTGACCATTGCAAAAAACAAGGCCACACCCGAGAGACATGCTGGGGAATTCATGGAAAACCAGAGAATTGGAAGCCTAGAACTGATAGGAAGCAGGCCAACCAGGTGAGTTCTGACCAGGGTAGCAACAATTCTGGATTACTGCAGCTCTCACAAGAACAACTGGAACAACTGAGCAAGCTTCTCAAAGCCCAAATCTCTTCCACCACTTCCACCACAGGTGATGCAACTTGCACCCTTGTGGAAAAAGGTAACCCTTCTACTTATCTAAGCACAAACCAGACAGACTCTTGGGTGATAGACTCAGGAGCAACTGACCACATGTCAAATTCCTCACATCTATTTCATTCATATTTCCACTTGTCTTTGGTAATCGGAAGGTGAGAATAGTGATGGTTCTTTTCTATAATTGCTTTGGGAAAGGAACTATAATCATCACACCTAACCTTATCTTAAAAGATGTCTTACATGTTCCTAAATTATCATGCAACCTTTTATCAATCGTAAAAACTAATCTATGATACTAAATACACTTTCTTTGTTTTCTCTGTTGATGGTCGCAAATTTCGTGATGCTCATATGGGGAAGGAGATTGGCGATCTTAAGCGGTCAAGGGGGATTGTACATTCTTGAGGAAGAAACTTCCAAGAATGAAGAGAAGCCTAAAAGTTTCATTTTAGATCTACTTGTGTTGATAAGAATAATGTGCTAATGTGGCACTTAAGGCTCGGCCATCCTAGTTTTTTATATTTAAAGAAACTTTTTCCTAATTTTTTCCTCAATAAAGGTCCTGATTTTTATAAATGTTCTGTATGTGAGTTGTCCAAACATTGTAGATCACCCTTTCTCCCACAACCTTACAAGCCCACAAAACCGTTCACTATGATACATAGTGACATTTGAGAACTGCAAGGCACACACACACTTGAAGGAAAGAGGTGGTTTATCACATTTATTGATGATCACACCAGGGCAACTTGGGTGTATTTGCTAAAACAAAAATCTGATGCAAAGCATGCTTTTGAAACGTTTATAATCTTATTTTAACCCAATTTCATCTAAAATTGAAATTTTTAGAAGTGACAATGGGATCGAGTACTTTAACTCAATCCTTGGTCCAGATTTTCCAAAAATATGGCATGATACACCAAAGTTCTTGTCCTAACACACCACAACAAAATGGTGTGGCAGAAAGAAAAAACAGGCATCTTCTAGAGGTGGTTAGATCCCTAATGATAACTTCTAAATGTCCTAAATACCTATGGGGTGAGGCTGTGTTAACAGCCTGTTATCTCATTAATAGACTACCCTCCAGAGTGCTAGACTTTCAGAGTCCTCTTGGAAAATTGGTAGAATCCTACCCTACTACCAGACTGATCCAAAACCTAACCCCAAAAGTGTTTGGGTGCATTGCCTTCACTCACATTTACAACCAAGGGAAACTTGATCCCGTGTCAGAAATGTGTATTTGTTGGCTATTCACCCACTCAGAAAGGGTACAAGTGCTTGGATCCTCTCACACACAAAATGTATGTCACTAGGGATGTCACCTTCCATGAAACCCATATGTTCTTTCACAATCATGTTCAGGGGGAGAATCTGAATGAACATGATAGTGACAACCTTTCACAGTTTCTTTTAGATGTTGGAGAACCACCCAGTGTCTCACCATTAGATGTTGTGACTTATCAACATGAGAAAGATAGCTCAGAGCCATATACTGATTCTATTTCTGGTCCAAGTGATCAGAATAGTCAGAAAGATAGCTCAGAGCCGAGTCCTAAGACCAGAATACAGAAATTTCCAGGCCTCACTTATTCAAGGAAAGGAACTCTTCTCAAGAAAGACAAGAACTCTCACACAATGAGACATTGAGCAATCAACTTCTCCGGATGAATGTCCCGAATGCTTCCAAAAACAGTAAATCTCTTGATCCTTGCACTACCACCACCCCACATGAAACCACCTCTGAGAATCCGTCTAATGTGGAAAAAACCATACAAAATGATCCTTCACTAGATATCCCTATTGCCATCAGAAAACCACCCAGGGAATGCACAAAACATCCACTTGTACCCGCCGAGCAAATATACCTCCTACTCAAACATCTCCCTAAATACCAAGCTTTTCTCTCCAACTCATCCAAAGATATCCATTCTAAAGAACATCCAAGAAGCACTCGGTTGTCCAGAATGGAAAGCGGTGTCTATGAAGAAATTGTCGCCTGAAAAGAATGATACCTGGAAGGTTGTTAGCTTGCCGGAAGGAAGACTCAGGAGTGGGATGTAGGTGGATATTCACGATAAAGTACAACTCGATGGGACCTTGCAAAGGTACAAGGCTAGGTTGGTGGCCAAGGGTTATACCCAAACCTATAGTCCGATTACTCGTAGACTTTCTCACTGTGGCAAAATTAAACACAAGAAGAATCATCCTATCTCAGAATGTGAATCTGGAATGGCCACTTGAACAACTAGATGTAAAGAATGCCTTCATACGGGAATTTGAAAGAAGAAGTGTACATGGATCTCGCCACCGGGATTCTCTGGAAAAATTGGGGAAGGTCTGCAGATTGAAGAAGTCTTTGTATGGACTCAAACAGAGTCCAAGAGCATGGTTTGAAAGATTTGTGGTTCTTGAAAAAGGAAGGGTTCAAACAAGGTCAATCTGATTATACCTTGTTCACTAAAAGGACTGGGCAAGGCAAGATAACAGATGGTCCTTGTCTATGTTGATGATATCATACTCACGAGGGGATGATAAAGAAGAATCAATCAGACAAGAAGAGCATGGGAAAGGAATTTGAAATAAAAGACCTAGGCGATCTCAAATATTTTTGGGTATGGAGTTTGCTAGGTCGAATCGGGATTGTTGGTAACACGGAGAAAATACATACTTGATCCGTTAGAAGAAATCGGGATGAGGAGTGCAAACCAAACCAACACTCCCATGGAACCCAATCAAAATTATGGGAAAAAAAGGATGAACCCCCAGTAGACAAAGAAAAGTATCAGAGACTGGTTGGAAAATTGATATATTTGGCTCACACTAGGCCTGATATTTCTTTTGCTGTGAGCACAGTCAGTCAATTTATGCATGCACCATGTGAGCCTCATCTTGAAGCCGTGTTCAGGATCCTCAGATACCTCAAGGGGACAGTGGGACAAGGGGTGTGCTTCAGAAAATAGAGGAGTAGAAGTGTTGAAGTATATGCAGATGCTGATTGGGCAGGTTCAGAAGGGAGAAGATCAACTTCTGGATATTGCAGCTTTGTGTGGGGCAACCTGGTAACTTGGAGGAGCAAAAGACAAAGTGTTGTGGCGGAAGGCAGACAGCCAGGTTTGAGTATAGGGCTATGGCACAAGGGTGTGTGAAGAACTTTGGATCAAAAGAGTCTGTGCAGACATTCAAGTTCCTCTTGCATTGCTATGAAGTTGTATTGTGACAACAAAGCGGTATAGACATTGCCAATGATCCCGCCCAACATGACAGGACCAAACATATTGAGATTGATGAGACACTTTATCGAGGAGAAACTGGATGAGGGGTCGATTTGCATACCATTCTTACCATCTCAGGCAACAGATTGCTTTGATGGGTGACTAAGCCACCGATGGCGCGAGGATTTGACACTTTGTGAGCAAGTTGAGCATGTTCAACATCCACACTCACTCTTGAGGGGAGTGTTGAGAATTATTATTATTTCAGGTCATTATGTGCATTTATTATTAGACATGTGCAAAATGTGCAACATGTGTGATTATGTGTGATTCTGCTTTTAAGGTAGAATATTTCGGTTTAAATGAGATCCACCAAATCAAGGAAGTGTATTAGGAAGGAGTCTCTAGTAAGTACTATATATTTGTACCTTGACATTCTTTGTAAAATATAAGAAATAATAAAAAGATCTTCCGTTGTTATTCTCCAAATATTCTTACAAAAACATTTGTACCCTTTTTGCTTATTTGAGTATCCTATAAAGATACATTTAAGTGCCTTGGGGGTTTACTCCTATTATGAGGATAAATATGTATAAAAGAAGTACATCCAAAGACTTTCAAAGGGATAACAGATTCACAAGGTAGATTAGGAAAAGCTTCCATGAGAACATCTCTTGTGGTTCTGAACTTTAAAACCTTATAAGGTAACCTATTAATTAAAAAGGCAGCAGTTAAGACTGCTTCTCCCCAAAGATACTTTGGTACATTCATGGAAAACAGTAAGGATCTTGCAACCTCCAAGAGGTGTCTATTTTTCCTTTCTGCTATTCCATTCTGCTGGGGAGTTTCCACACAGCTGCTTATATGAGTGATGTCTTCCTTATTTAAAAAGTTTCCAAGATAAGTCTCAAAGTACTCTTTTGCATTATCAGTTTTTAATACTTTAATTTTTGAATCAAATTTGTTAAGGATCATATAGTAGAAGTTCTGGAAATGTTCCCAACTTCAGATTTATCTTTCATCAAGAAAATCCATGTTATCCTACTATGATCATCAATAAATGATACAAACCATCTATGTCCACTAACATTTTTAACTCTTGATGGTCCCCATACATCACTGTGAATAAGTGTGAAAGGTGAGGACCTTTGATAGGGAAGTTTGGGATATGGAGTTCTAGAGTGTATGGACAACTGACAAATTTCACAAACAAAATCTTTAGGATTCTTTCCTTTAAACAAACCGGGTAAAAGCCTTGAAAGGTAAACAAAACTTGGATGGCCTAATCTAAAGTGCCATTTGATTACGCTATCCATACAAGGCGAATCACATTTATCATGAAAAATAGAAGTAGAAAAAGCATGTTCACTAATGCTAGAGGACTCGATTATGATGAATGACCCAAAACTAGGATCAAGATCGCCAATCTTCATCCTCAAGGTTGAAGCATGAAATTCACATATTTTATCGATAAAGGTAACCTTACGATTTATTATCTTTAATCAATTTTTAATGAGATAAGAGGTTGCGATTCGAGTTAAACACATACAATAACACTAATTAATTAATAAGATCTTTAATATTCCTTTAATATTCCCATTGGATAAGATTGCTGTTCCAGTTCCCACAACTTTAGTGGATGAACCATCAGCAATCTTAACAGTATGATAAATTTTTGAAGGTTTGTAATCTTGAAGGCATTTTAGGCTTCCTTTCATGTGACTTGAAGCCCCTGAGTCTATGATCCAGGTATTCCTTTCAAGATTACAGGCCAGAAGAGCTAAAGACTTACTAGTCTGCGCTGAATAGCGAAATCATCGATCGACCGATTTGGTTCAGGTTGTGAGAGAAGTTTCTTCAAGGTCTCTACCTGCTCCTTTGTGAAACCTCCATATTGAGATTGTTCCTCTCCAACATGTTTGCCATGACTTTCCTTATTTCCTTTTCTTGGGGCTTCCAGGTTGTCGGGCTTGCCATGGAGTTTCCAAAGAATTGTCCTTAATATGTCCTGTTTTTTTTTTTTGCAAATCACACCAAATTTTTTCCTTTTTTTTCCTTTTGGTTTGTACCCCATTTTTATCGACCTTGAGACCATAGCGGATCCTCACAATCAAAATGGGATTTCTTACCATAAGTTTTCTACGGCTCTCCTCATGTCCGATTTCAGAGACAGTTGTTTTGAGTGAGGAAGGGCTTGGTGGCAATGATCCCGCCCTTACATCATCAAGCTCTGGTTTAAACCCATGAGAAATTGGAACACTTGTCCTTTTAATTGGCATCTTTGTGGCGTTTGGCATCCTCTCGACGACTCCATTGGATTTCATCCACCAAGTCAAGTTCTTTGCCAAGACACGGAGAGTAGATTATAATCTTGGATAGTGTCCATATTTCCCTGAACTAACCCATGGAGTTTAGCTTTGACCGCATAAATCTACGAGGTATTATCGACTTTGAGTATAACTCCTAGCAACCGCCCAAATCTCATGGGGCATGTCATAAAAATAAAATTTTCACATTGGTCAAGGGTCATGGATCTAGTGAGCCATGACATGACTAAGTTGTTGTCGATCTCCCCTTTGCTTGAACTTATCATCAATAGGTTCTGCAGTGCGGCGGATGCTACCGGTGAGGATCTCCATCTTCCCTGGTCCGCCAATAAACATTTTAACGGATCGAGACCGGATGAGATAATTGCTCCCATTCAACTTGTTGGCTCGCTATCGAAGAAGAGCCATAATCGAGTTTCCAACAAAGTGTAATGACCCACTTCCTATTGAGTTAACTTCGATGAGGCGGATGAAAGGGTAGACATAATTTAGATTGAGAAATTTGAATTTAAGCGGAAGAATAGAGAGTTGGCTCTGATACCATGAAGAGTTTAAGAAACAAGATTCAAGAGAAAGATAACTCTGCTATATAATTTACAAGATACAAACTTGGTTTAAACTTAGTAAGTTGCTGTTATAATCTAGGAATTACAGAAAAGACTTTACAATAACACTAATTAATTAATAAGATCTTTAATATTCCCTTAATATTCCTACAAAAGCCAAGATGTATTAAAAACATTTTGTGATGGGTAATAAAATTTTGTTGGAGTTGGGATGTCATAGTTAAAGAAGTAGACTGTAACATGGGTAAGCGGATACAATTCTGTATATATTGTTTCCTGGATTGTTTTTATAGGAAAACGTATGGCCTGGAGTTATAAAAATATACTACCTTCGTCCCAAAATATAAGTCACTCCACCTCTTTTTCTTTGTCCCAAAATGTAAGTCATTCTACATTACCAATGAAGCATATATTACTTTTTTCTCTATCTTATCCCTAATTTATTAGCAATTCAACTACTTTTCAATACTTTATAACCATTTCATTAATGATAGTCAAAGGATATTCTAGTCATTTCTCCTTAAAATTTATGCCATTTAACCACTTTCTTAATCTGCGTGAAAACACCCAAAATGACTTCTATTTTGGGACGGCGGTATATATAGTATAATTAATAACGAATGCAAAGGAACGCTTAGCTGAAATTGCTGTAAAAGATATTCCATTAACATAAGAACAGAAAAGGTTGCGTGACTAATGTGATTCACCAGAGGTTTATCTAGGGTAGAAGCCAGCTCCACAGTACTCTATCTGACCATGAAGTGAGTGGAAGTTGACATAGACACGAGAGAACAATCCTAATGTTCCTGGTGGTTGGCAGAAAGTACTTTTGCCATTTTTTTTGGTTGTTGCTGTTGTCATCGTCGTTGTCTGTTTCTGCTGAAAAATGTGTTAAAGTACCCTGACCTTTCTGCATCCTAAACTGCCTTTCAAATATTGAGAGTTCGGTGCATTTCCAAATTTCTCCCAAACAAATTTCACACTGATGCTCATTCTAGAAACCTCTATCGCCAGCATATTATGCCCAAGGAAATGTAAAATATTATTACTGCATGGCATCTGGCAACTTCTTGTGTCCACTTTTATAGGCAGTATTTGTTCTTTTTGTTCAGAAGTGTTGCTTCTGTTTGGGTATGTTGATTCACCTTAATCCATTGGAACACCAAGATCTATTATGGTCTGATGCATTTTTTACTTAGTGATGCTTTTTTTTGCTGCTTCAGTATGTAAATAATTTTTTCAGCTGTCACTGGGCACATATTCTTTGTTGTAGGATTCTGAAAATGATCATATTTACCACAATGAACTTTTTACGCTGACAAAGCGGACTGTTAGAGGGGATGCTCAGAAGCTGTCCTTCACTGTTCCAATCTTTGAGCCACATCCGCCTCAGTATTACATTCGTGCTGTGTCTGACTCTTGGTTGCATGCTGAGACTTTGTGTACGATATCTTTCCATAATCTGGCGCTTCCGGAGGTATTCTTAGCACGTTTTTCTTGTAAATTTAGTGATGCACTTGATAAGCCTGTTCAACATAATGGGAAATGATTTGCATGTATTTCACATTGAAGTTGTGACGTCTTTTACAGGGTCGTACAACCCATACAGAACTTCTAGATTTGAGACCCCTTCCTGTGACAGCCCTTGGCAATGCAACCTATGAAGCTTTGTATAAATTTTCGCACTTCAATCCTATTCAGACTCAGGTTAGTATCATTTTCACTTCTCATTGGTTTCGTTTTTATTTAATTATTTTTATTTTTTTCACCCACCTTTTACTTAACTTTGGCAGGCTTTCCATGTGCTATATCATACAGACAAAAATGTTCTATTAGGAGCTCCTACAGGAAGTGGAAAGACCATCTCAGCCGAACTTGCTATGCTTCATCTTTTCAACACTCAGCCTGATATGAAGGTGAGTATTAGGTTTCCTTTGTAGGGGCTTGCTGTTTAATCTTTACTTTCTAAGTAACATAATAGAATTTAGTGTTAGCTTAGGACATTCGAATTCTGGTGAGAACATAATATCGTTGATTTGGAAAATCTGTCTTTGTTTAACTTTTTGAAGTCAAGGAGATACTCCTTTCAGTTGAGGTTTTCTATCCGTTCTCAAATGTTTTACATCTAATATATTGCTTAGTTATTTATTGTTTATCTCGTGACAAAGGAACAACTGACGGCACTGAGAGATTTGGTGATTTTGGGATTGGTGGCCTAAAGGACATAATTTTTTGGCATAATTTCTGATAAAATTGAATTGTAATGTCCGTACTTGTCTCACTCACATGCTATATTAGCCAAGAGAGGACATACTAATTCTTTTAAATTTTCAAGCATGAAATCTGATATTTGGCAGATATCTTTGTATCTTTATCAATTTGAAATGTACATAATCCATTTAGTTTTGTGCTTGCTAGCTTTATCTGCTTACTGTTGGGAAAGGCCTGTTAGGAACTGTTGCATTTGGGGTCCTCTCATGTAGGTTTAATTCTTGATTGCGAATGGCTTGCTTATTATGTTTATATGACTTTGTAGGTTGTTTATATAGCACCCTTAAAAGCTATAGTCCGGGAAAGAATGAACGATTGGAAGAAGGGCCTTGTTTCTCGACTTAAAAAGCAAATGGTGCTTGCTTAACTTCTATATCTCCTGGTTTGAACTCTAGTTTCTGTAACTAACATCACAACGTACTCAGGTTGAAATGACTGGAGATTACACACCAGATTTGCGGGCTCTTTTAACTGCAGATATAATAATATCTACTCCTAAAAAGTGGGATGGTATTAGTCGCAACTGGCATGCTCGAGATTACGTCACTAAGGTTCCCTTCATCTTAAGAAAACTGCTCGTTCTTTTTCTTGTGACAATATGCTCTCTCTGTCTCACAAGACTTTGGATGTTTAACTATCTTTTCATTGTCATTGTCAGTTTTTTCTCTTTCGGCATTAATAAACTTTTGAATCACATTTTCAGGTTGGGCTTATCATATTGGATGAGATTCATTTGCTTGGAGCTGACCGTGGACCAATACTTGAGGTATTGATAAGCTATCACTTCCTGAGAGTATGAGTCATAAGAAGTTTCTCTCCATTGTCTTTGGTCATTATTTTCAGTGTAACGTTCTTATAGATTTTCTTCTCCCGGGTTCTCTTGGACAACTTACAAGGTTTGAATGCTTAGACAGTTAACACATTTCCACCACCTTCGTCTTGGTTATCAGCAATGATCGTTTTAAGGATTTGTGCCTGCGACTAGGCATCCATGTGTTTTCTAATCTATATTGAATAGTGTCATGTGTTGACTACGAGAAGGTAAAATATTGCAATTGCTGTGTGTGACGTTTGGCAGTTTTGGTTCTGCCAGTTGCTTTGGATTATTAATGCTATATTTAGAATATGCTTATAAAGAGCACTTTGAGATGTGAAAGTAACATTGTAGCGTACTTGTTTCAGTGCGATATATATAATCATTTCTTCTTGTTATTTCCTCTTCCATTCACTCCTGCAAGGTTATGTTTGCAGGTCATTGTCTCAAGAATGAGATTCATATCATCCCAGACAGAGCGTGCAGTTCGCTTTGTTGGGCTTTCAACAGCGTTAGCAAATGCTTCAGATGTGAAATTTTCTTTTTTATACCTCTCTCTATCTTTCTGTCTCTCTCCATTTTTTTTTCTTCTGGTATATTTTGTTTTATGCTTCATTTGATATTTAATGCATGCATTACATCCATGTCATACGAAGAGAAATAATTCACATATGTATAGCATTGTGACGATTGTGGAATCACTATTTATAGACACGTAAATAGAGGTGTCGACAAATTACATCCTAACCATCTCCAAATCAAATAAAACCCCAACCACATTATATAATCATTTCTAATATAGCTAATATAGCAATCTTCTACGTAACTGTATGCTTCAATGTGCTTATCGTTTATTCATCTAAATACATGTGAAATTGCAAGGCTTACCATTCCCTACTTACATTTGAGTGTATTGTTGAATTTTTTGCTATTGTTAGTGATTTAGCTGACTGGCTGGGTGTAGAAGAAACTGGTTTATTCAACTTCAAGCCTAGTGTCAGGCCTGTTCCTCTCGAAGTTCATATTCAGGCAAGTGGGAGCTGCTTTCTTTTGAAATTTATTCCTGTTACAACACTTCTATGAGACTTTCTTAAAGCTTTACCTAAGTACACATTTGGGAATTATAATCTCCAAATTCAAGATTGTTGGCCTTTTTGGTCTTTGGTTCTTTTAAAGACTTCTGTCAGAAGGCATGAGATTTGGTTCTTCCTGAAGCTGGTCTTAACTAAACGATAAAATGGACAGAGAAAAAACTCTCTTTATTATTATGAGATGCTGGGTTATAAGCTGAGAGAGATTTTGTTTTTCCCATAGAATTGGCTTGTATGGCCTGGAGATGAACTTTATCTCTAGATACATGAAATGCTAATTCAATAAACTTTAGATGAGCATTATACATTGTTATTCCCTTACAAGCTTCTTCTTGTTACTTTAAAGTAGTGGAAGGCTTGTCTAATATATTTCTGAACATGAGTCCATCATATGTTTACTCGTATGTGGTAGCTGAAGACTTTAATATTTATTTTACAATGCAGGGTTACCCTGGAAAATTTTACTGCCCAAGGATGAATAGCATGAATAAACCTGCGTATGCTGCTATATGTACCCATTCACCTACCAAGCCGGTCCTTATATTTGTTTCATCTCGTCGTCAAACAAGGCTTACTGCGCTAGACCTCATTCAAGTGAGTATTGCAGAATTTTGTGAGTTATACATTTAAATACCTTTTTTATAGCTTTTTTCTCATAGTTATCTTTTGGTCATTGAAGTATGCAGCTTCAGATGAACAACCTAGACAATTCTTGGCGATGCCAGAAGAAGATATTCAGATGATTGTTTCACAGGTCACAGATCAAAACCTGCGGCATACTTTGCAGTTCGGTATTGGCCTACACCATGCTGGACTCAATGACAAGGACCGATCATTGGTTGAGGAACTTTTTGCAAACAACAAAATTCAGGTATGGTTAGGGTGTGTGAAAGTGGGAGGGTGGGGGTGGGGGTGTTATTGTTTCGTAGGTTTATCTATGGAAAGGCGAACTAGGAATCTACTTCCTTTAATTTAGAATGCGTGCCAATCAATTAGTATACATGTTTTCCATTATAGGTACAATAATATATTTATGAGCAATAGAATCAAAAGAGAAGTCAAGCCTTCTAATTCACAATTACCTGCGTTCACTCTCAATACAAAGAGCAAAACATAAATTAGAATTATCAATCTACTCAACTTTTTACTCTCAAACTCTTCCATTATATTACCGTATTTTCGAAAAATTTGTGATGTTAAGAACTGTACATTGCACTTATATTTAGCACGTATTCTCAGGTGTGGGCTTGTCAACACATTGATAAATGCAGACATTTTTTTATTATAAATAAATAGAGCAGTGAAGTTTTGATTTCGTGTTCTGCTACCATGATTTTTACATATATCTTGCAGGAGTATTCATTGCCTTGTTTCACTGACTGGTTAAAATTTGATACCCGCAGGTATTAGTTTGCACGAGCACTTTAGCATGGGGTGTAAATCTGCCGGCTCATTTGGTTATTATCAAGGTAAAACTGCTCGTTTGGTCCACGTCTCTTGTGTATCAGCTATTTCATACCTAACTATGCAAAACATTGTTTTGGGCTTTTATCCTTACTTTGACTTGTCTTTCATTTGTCATAAGATAGCTAATACTGGCCTTAGTCTATCATTTGCATTTTTAGTCCTTTCCACGTTTTATCTAATTAATTTCCTAATCATTTGTAGTGCTGTAACTTTTGTTTAGAAGTGTATTTAGATGTCTTGTGGTCCTTGCACCAACTGCATTTTTCTACTAATAGGCCACTTGCCCAGAAATTGTGCTTTTAGCAATTTGGCCAAACACAGGCATTCATACTTGATTACTCATTGGAGCGGACCTCATACACTGTTAAATTGTCTCCCATGGTATAAAGTAAAAACAACTTCTATTTATATTTTAACAGTAAATAAAATGCTTATGTTTGAGCATAGAGAAGCTACGTTTGAAAGCTCCCTAATTAAAAATTAGGCATCTCCAATGCTGAAAGTTTTGGACTTTTCTGTTCTTATAACTCCCTTTGTTCCTTTAGTGTACATTATGATATTATTGAACTTGAAAGCAGCTAAAATTGGCAAGTCATGCTTAAAAAAATGCGACAGAGGAAAGTCTCTGCAATTATAAATTGATTTTTAATCTTTAGACTTGTATTATCTGGTATTTGCTTTCGGAAATCATTTGTGTGCTACACATAGAGCCACAACATGTGTCACTTCACATTTTTCACCATTGATCAAAGTGTAGGACCCATTGATTGATATGGGTCCCACCATAATTAATATAGATAAAAGTGTGTAGTGGAAGATGCAGTGAACATCCATATTGGATGTATCATTACCATTTTTTATATTTTCATGCAATCATTCTGTCTATATTCAGGGTACAGAATATTATGATGGGAAAGCGAAGAGATACGTTGACTTCCCTATCACAGATATTTTGCAAATGATGGGTCGAGCAGGCCGACCACAATACGATCAACATGGGAAAGCTGTTATTCTTGTTCATGAACCAAAAAAGAGCTTCTACAAGAAGGTCAGGTTTTAGTAGTTGTCTGCTTGTGATACGTCTTTTGCAGTTGGACTTGATTCTTGTTCCTTAAATCACCAACTTATAACGGTGCTTCTGCAGTTTCTATATGAACCATTTCCGGTTGAAAGCAGTCTAAGGGAGCAGTTACACGATCACATAAATGCTGAGATAGTTTCTGGAACCATCTGCCGTAAGGAGGATGCTGTGCACTATCTCACTTGGACTTATATGTTCCGAAGATTGGTAAGCTGGGTGATATTATTACACGAATTTTTGTTTGACAGTTTTGTTTTCTTTTCATTGTTGGCCAAAAAGAAATACATGTTATGTTTCCCTCTCCTGGGGAGAAAAAAGATGAATATAACTTGTGTCCACCTTAGAACTTTGTCTGGACAAAATTCTCGTAGAATCAGAAGCAACTTGCAAGAATTCCCATTTGTTGAAAGGCTCTTTGAAAATCAGTGTGAAAGGAAAAGGCTGCTCATTCAATATGGTCTAGTGTTTGTCATCCGTTCTTGAGTTCTCAAGGACTCAGAGTACCTGCCTCCCATCACCTATAAAAATTTCTCAAGTCAACAAAACTGCACAGCTATCATCCAACCCAATCGACACTTAGACACGTTGGACCATTTGGATATAGGTAATCTTAGCATCTAAAATATCTCAGCGTTGACCATATAAACAAGCAACATGTTAATCTTGAAACTGTCTTCGGTTCCTCTCCCACACCAGATGGATTATAATGGAGAGCCCCAATCACAAAACTTGGTACTGGAACTTGTTTTAAAACCTCCGAAAAGCCAGCCGGCCAGCCCAAGACCCTTGTCCAGTCCACAGAACCATCAGGATATTGCAGCTCTTTTAGAACACCAAATACGTCTGGGAAATGGACAAGTAAAGAAAATGTTAATGTGATTTTTCCTCATCTGAGCCATATAGCACATGTGTTTAAAGAAACAACCGTAAGCCATCAGCCTGTCTATCGTGCGGAGCCTTTACCTTCACACCAATCAAATAACGAAAGCAAAGCGAGGGATTCTTCTTGTATGCCACACTACTTTCCATTAGCTCACCTCTAGTCTTCACTGATATTGGGTACAGTAAGTACTTTTGTGAAAGAAAACATGGAGGCAGAGAAAAAAGATCAATGCGTAATGCCAATTTATTTTATTTACTTAAGCGAAACATGTACATCAAACAAGAGTACACCAAGCTTAACACACTACACTCAATTTATTACTCTTTATCGTTACCCCTGTTTGATCCTGGGTATGATTTCAAACAGATGATGAACCCTGCGTATTATGGACTGGATGATATTGAAACCGGAACGATTAATTCATACTTGTCAAGGTATAATCCAGCCAATATCTTTTTTTGTTTTTTATATTTTTTTGTTTTTTTGTCATCTATTAGTGATTGATTTGCTTTATTAATCCTAACTTTGACTGTTAGCACTCATGTAATTTTATCATTATTTACAACATTATCATTATTTGTTTTCCTGACTATGTGTGACTACTCTGAACAGCTTAGTTCAAAACACGTTCGAGGATTTGGAAGATAGTGGATGCATCAAGATTAATGAAGACAGTGTTGAGCCTATTATGTTGGGAACCATTGCCTCCCAGTATTATCTCAAATACACAACTGTTTCAATTTTCGGGGCTAACATAGGACCAGACACATCTCTTGAAGTAAGTCCAGTGCACCTATTTTCGAATTATGTTTTAGCTTCTTCTCTTTCTACGAAAAGTGTTTTGTAATTACCGATAATATCATTTGCAGGTTTTCCTCCATATTTTAGCTGGCTCTTCTGAATACGATGAGCTTCCCGTGCGGCATAATGAGGTGCGGGATATATTAGTAGCTATATTTCTGATATTTATTTGAATCTCTGCAGCTCCGTCTGTATGTATATGTATTGTGGTTGCGGAGAGTGCCCTTTTAGTCCTGGTAAATTTTTGTTGAAGCTTTAGATACCATTGAAGGATGTTCGGTTTAATTTATTCGTTCTGCCTCTATTCTTTATTGGAATTTCCTAATTTCCATTCAGATTATTTTATTGACAATGAGAAATAACACAAGCCTCCTTCGTGAATACAAATAATTCAAACACATCAAGCCTATCATCTATAAAAGATGCACAAGTAGAGGCGTGTAATATTTTCAGTCTGGGTTTGTTTCGTCTACCGCAATATGTTGTGAATGGTCCAACTGTCCTGACACGATGTATGGGCTGTAAAAAATGGACTCCAGATACCTAAAACAAACAGAGTTGTAAAAGTATTTGTATGAATGAAAGCAATTCATTCTTTATTCTCATTTCAATTCTCCGGTCTTGAATTTGTCAAACCTCTTCAAATTTCTTGTTCTGTTTTTTTTTTTTTTTTGGTTTTCCCATTTTGAGGTGCATGTTCTTGCTTATAGGAAAATTACAACGAGGATCTTTCTAAAAGGGTTCCGTATATGGTCGACGTTCACCGCCTTGATGATCCTCATGTGAAAGCAAATCTTCTATTTCAGGTTTTCTTCATTCCTAGTAAAAGGACTTTATGTTTATTGATTGGAGTATGTAGCAACTTCTCCATAAAACTCGTTTTTTTTTTTCTGATTTCGTTTATTGTTCATTCAGGCTCACTTTTCGCAGCTAAAGCTACCTATAACTGATTATGTTACGGACTTGAAATCCGTTTTGGATCAAAGCATACGTATTATCCAGGCCATGATAGATATATGTGCCAACAGTGGATGGCTCTCGAGTGCCCTGACGTGTATGCATCTTTTGCAAATGGTCATGCAGGTATGTACAAAGTACATGTGCCAACAGTGGATGGCTCTCGAGTGCCCTAACATTTTGGTTTCATCCCAAAATATATGTCATTTTAGAATACCATTGAAACATGGGGAAATGGGCTATTCAGTGTCGATATTGGCAGGAAGGTGTTCTGACATACTTCGTTTACCATTGACCTGTGAAGCATGCTAAATATTCTGTTTGGGTTCCATTATCGCGTTTTTGCCTAATCAATTGATTAAAATTATTGAACCATCAATAACACTATACCTCCATACGTCGATGCATATTCTGTGTGTGTGTGTGTGTGTGTGTGTGTGTGTGTGTGTGTGTATACACACATAGGTTTTGATAATTATCCGGTGGTCACCTTTTCCTTCACTATCACTGCATCAGTGCATCTTTCCTATTAGTGTGGGCACCATCTTTATCATTTTATTATTTGCAGGGTTTATGGTTTGACGAAGGATCTTTGCGGATGTTACCATGCATGACGGATGATCTCATTAGTTTATTGAAAGGACGAGGAATCATTAATGTTCAGCAACTACTGGACCTTCCTCGGGTGCAATTGCAGGCTCTCACCGACACTTCAACCGCCTCTAAACTTGAACAGGTTTTATAATCATTCTCTTTTCTTTCGATTTTACGCTCGTGCTGATCTTCTTTCTTTTTATAGCTCAGTAATAATTGTAATGGTCGGTTAGATTTTTCTTGAAAGATTTCTCGTGTTTATTTTCCAGTATTTCAAATTAAGCAGTTGGCTTTTACGATACTTGCCGTATGAGGTCAAAATTTCAAATTACATATGAGGCTAACTGCATTACCGTACCTTAGTGATGGCAAATATTTTGAGGGAATATATATATAATTTTTTTTTCTACTGATACTTTTTTTAGCGGGTCGACTGCCCCATACATGATGCAGTCTTGGATACCCCTATCCATTTTTACGGGGGTGTGGAGTGGGAAGGTTGTTGTGGGTGGGGGGACTTGGTTTATTGCTTTGAAAAGTCGTTCGCTCTTTTCGGTCAATTCACTTTTGAACTAATTTCCTTTCGTAGGAACTGCGAAATTTCCCTCGTGTTCAAGCGCATGTAAAAGTCCAGACAAGGGATTCCGCCAGTGGGGAAGTTCCTACTCTTAAAATCAGACTTGAAAAACTAAACTTCAACCCTAGATCATCAAGGGCTTTTACTCCTCGATTCCCGAAGGTATAACTTTTCTTCTGTGTACTACTCGTAACGGTTTTACGTGGAACTACTTTTAACGTTATCATCGTCATTTCTAACAGATAAAAGATGAAGCATGGTGGTTGGTTTTGGGTAGCACATCTACTTCTGAACTTCTTGCCTTAAAAAGAGTTACGTTTAGAGACCGGTTGGTGACTCATCTCGATATACCATCAAACACTCATAACATACAGGTTCGAATTTAGTATTCAGTTTTCGACTTAAGCTATCCTTTTCGATTTCTACATTTTTACGGATTTTGAGGTGCTTCCAGTATAAATAGTCACTCGGGCGGGATTCACCATATTTCATACACCAAATCTTGATACCGGATATGCCTAGTAAAAAAAATAAAATCACCGACATTTAATACTTTTGTAATTTGTGCAGGGAATGAAGCTGTTTTTGGTTTCAGATTGTTATATTGGGTTTGAACAAGAGTACAACATTCAAGATTTTGCTTAACAACCCCCCTCTACCTCAAAGCTACCTCCTGAAGTATAAAATAGGTAAACTTTTGTCTCTTAATTTAATGAAATCACAAATTTCACTGTTGAAACAATAGCGAAATAAAGTGAATTTTGAAAAACATGCTCACTTTTACTTCTTGAAAAATTAATCTATTTACTTTTTCATTTATTTTCAATTCAGATACATCATTCTTGGTAAGACAATGAATGAATATTGAAATTGAATACTTGATACTTGATAATATATCAGCTATGTAATGTAATTTGTGTCTGAAACGATTTTAGTTCATACGCTATGCATTGTATTTTTATCCGGAAAAGTTGGAATTTGTTGACTATGTTGTGTAATTTTATGCCCGGAACGTTTTAATTCATCGATTATATAGTGTAGGGGGTCTTTAAGGGCACCACACCAAATCTACTTAGGCACCACAACAAGGTTTTAAAATATACATGAACTGTGGTGCCTTTAAGGGCAATGGTAGTTTTAGTGTGGTGTCCTTAAAGGCCCCTTTTAGTGTTACCTTTCGCCTTGGACAATTGTGATTTCCCGGCTATGTAGTGTACTTTTGTGACCTCACTAAACCTGGATCCGCCGCCATTGCGTATAACTAAAATTGCATTACTTTAATTTTATTTTTTTTCCCAGAGTTTGCCATTTCTTTGTCAACATATCTTAAATCTTCATACGACAATTCTCTCCTGATGTGAGGTCTGGCATGATGAGTTTACGTTCGTAACATCTAATTCAGGGATTCACACCCACCGGGAGAGAATTGTTGTATGAAGATTAAAGGCCTACGTTAAGAGAAATTGACGTACAAAGCCGGTTTGGAATAAATGTATTTTATTTCTCGAAAAAGAGTAAATGTATTTTACTAAAAATTAGTAAAACATGTGGCCATAAAGCAGTGTCTAGTCTAGGTTTTATCGGCACGATGAAGTTGCTGATGGTACCACGATTATCTAAAGAAAATTATTCAACAAATATGGTGCTAGTAACCTATACTTGTGCGGAGAGTGGAGTGGATGAATCGGGGCTGTCAGTTCTGAAGTTGGATTTAAATCAGATCTTGATCACTTCCAGTGGTCACTTTCTCACCGTTTGAAAAATGAGCCGGATTAAATTCTAATGGATCGGCCCACACATTTGGACCACGAGCTATGGACCATACATTGACGAGCAATGTCGAGCCTTTTGAGACATAATGTTACGTCTCCATCAAAACTCTAAATTTGATATAACAAGAAGTACCACATGTTATACACTCTGCATGTAATTACCAATTGTTATTGAGAATCCGACAAGTTAATAGTGGTTAGGTACACACTATTCTACTAAACTACCATGTGTGGTTGTGAGCATTTTAAATGGCCAACAACCAGTCAAAAGTTGTTTTCTTCAAAATTAAAAATAAATAAAATTTAAGGGAATTAGATTTTATTATATATTAGGGTGAGAAGATGAATATTGAACTCTGATACTACTTATTTTGAACCGTACGTAATAACATTTATTATACTTTTTTTTTTGTTTTGTGCCGTAAAAATGATGATTATCGAATAAATATGACATACAGTTTTATGATAAATAGAATTGAATGATAAAGTGGTGAACGATCTGTATATAAAGATATTCAACACCGTATAAAAAACTAAAAAATTAAATTAAAAAAAAGAAGATATTCAACACCGTATTTTAATTTTCTTTCCCTTTTAAACTTTTTACTTGGTTGAATAAGTTTGAATTGATGGTCCATGATCACTCTAAAATTAGAGATTAATCATGATTACACACAACTTGTTATCTTTTCAAAGATGCTTTATTCATTTATTAAACATATCTGATTCATATACAAAATCTAATGATTCATTGACAACCCTAAATAATTGATTTTAAAATATTGTAAATGATTGATATGTAAGAGCAACTATAATGGCTCATGATATACCCGGATCGGAATGGGGCGCTTATCCATATCGCTCTGTCTTACTTCCCATCAACATAGGTAAATGGGCTTCCATCTCCTCTCATTGGCCGCCACACCATCTCTCTTACCCGCTAGCTACAAGCCGGGCTCTGTCCATAACGACAATGGCGAGATCTTGCTCGCTTTGTCCTATGTCGGGCCCACCTTCTCCATGAGATTTCTACCCATATAGCCAAGCTTATTTCAGGACAAGGCACAAATGAGCCCGCTACTCGCCATTCTTATCCATCCAGCTGGACAAAAGCAATGGCCGCCACTTCTGACAGTTGGCTAAGACACTTGTACCGCATACCTAGTTAACTTAGCTATGTACATTTAGTTGTCTAGTCAATGAACAGTAAGTAGGGGTGGCTCCGGGCCGGTCGGGACCGACCGTGGGCGGGTGGCGGGCGGGCTGGTCTGGGGATCGGCCCGGCCCTATACACGGGCTTAGCGGGCCGGTGGCGGGTTTCGGTGAAGTGGTTTGGTCTATTGGGCCCTGCCCAGCCTCAGCGGGTTTAGGCGGCGGGCGGGCCGGGTCCGGGTTTTTATTTTATGCAAATTTAAAAAATGTTAATAACTTAAAATAAAAAAAATGATAATAACCATTTACATAAAAAGATAATAAACATAATACATGTTTTAATAATACATATAAACATATAATACATGTATTTAATACATATAATCAAACATTTACGTTTTTTATTATAAGATAATATAATAAATGATAATAAACATAAACATATAATATTATCAAAAGATCATATTTTTATTAATCGTAAATAAAAATTACATTTACATAATACATTATTACAAGTTTACAACTATTGTTTACATAAAAAAATTACATTATTACAATAAATTATATTATTACAACTTTACAACTATTGTTTACATAAAAAAATTACATTATTACAACAAAAAAATATAAATAAATGGGCTTGGACCCGATTATTATAATAATCAAAAATTACTTCCTCAATTCCATTGGATTTTTGGTAGTAACTAGTAAGTAGTAAGTGCTAAGTATATCGGGGGTAGAATTGGGTTTTGGCATTTGGGTAGTAAATATGTGGAGGTAATAGGTATGATGATTGAGTTTTTTGGTAGTAACTAACTAGTATGTAAGTATGTTGGAGACTTGCGGGGGTAGTATATTTGAGTTTTGGCTCTTTTGGATAGTAACTACTAACTAGTAAGTATGTAACTATGTTGGAGTGGAGGTGGAGGTATGAATGTAATAACTAATAAGTATGTTTGGGAGTTAGAACTTTGGGCCTTGGGGTAATTTAATTCAATGGAATGGAGGAAGTATGATTTTGTAAATTATAATAATTAGGCTGCCTACGTATCTCAAAAGAATCAAAGCCCACGTAGTTCTGTGTCACTTACCTTGGTCATTGAATGGATTGGTAGATGGTTGGGCTTAGTCTTCATAATAATCATTCGTTGATGGAGATCCTGATCCGGATGTTGTGTATTCTAACCACGGATCTTCTTCGTCGTTTTTATCTTCTTCGAACTCCATGTCTTGTGTCCGTCTATTGGCTCTTTCCCAATCCTCATTGCGAGACACATATCTTGACCGACTTCGGCGGTCAAACTCGTCCGGTAGTCGGTGACGATTCTTCTACCTGAACTAAATGCGCACTCGGACGCAAGCGATAGGCGGTGAATAACAAGTATATCCCTAGCTATTCTGCGGTTAAAATGGGCGATGGGTCTCTTTACTACGCCAATATTGTAAAATATTAAAGTTATCTTCGTCAATTATATCATCGATGTTTAAATAATTATCAATTACGGATCTTGCGTTCGATGTTATGGAAGTTGATTTACTTTTACTTTTACCTAATATATTTCCTAAGGCACCAAATCTATGCTTTTAGGTGGACGACCACTAAGTACTAGCGTCGAGGTTTCTCTCAAAGATAATATATATCATATAATTTAACTAAAATATTATAACACTCCGTTACATATTTGTCAACGTCAAAATCATTATTTCTAAAATGAATAATATGCAATTAATAAATCATTAAATTTTCTCTTCTAAGTCCGGGATCAAGCATAGCGGCAATACCATATATGTCGGGAAAAGTTTTTAAATATGCTAGCCATTTAGTCTTTATAGATTGAATGACTGCATTTAATTCATTTGTTAACCATGTACAACCACTTACAATGAGACATTATTTGACAACATTCTACTATAACTGAATGTACATTTGGTTCATAAATCAATGAAAAAACTTTTGTTGCTTTATGAAATTTTTCAAAAACAGTGCAACATTTTTCAGCAAGTTGCCAAAGTTCCGGAGTAATACGAGTAGTATTACCCTTGTTTATCATTTCTTCATTAAAACATGTACTAATTGCATCTTTATATTTTAAAACCTCTATAAGCATGTTGTAGGTGGAATTCCACCGAGTTTTACAATCTAATGAAAATTTACGGGCCTTAAACCGTTTTGAGAACAATAATTTTTAAATCTTCGCTAACACATTGCCACTGTATCTAAACGATTTTAAAATAGTTCTTATTGGTTCTAAAACTTCGTATATGTTTGACAAACCAACTTGGGCGCACAAATTTAAAATGTGTGCACAACAACGAACATGTAAAAGTGAACCTTCAAGTAACAATGATAAATGTTCTTTCATGTATGGTATTATTGCTGTGTTTGCGGATGCATTATCAAATGAAATTGACAAAATTTTATTATATAATTTAAAATCTATTAACGTTTGTTTAATTCTATTAAATATATTAATAGCAACTGTGAGACTCGTCAAATAGATCAAAAGCAATAATTCTTTTTGTAAGTTATATGAGGATCGCACTAATGTGCGATAATACAAATATAATCCTCATATTGGGAGATTTCCAACAATCACTTGTTAAGAAACACGACCCTTATAGTTGGAAAACATTTCTATTAATTTGTTCCTCATTTTTCATATTGTTTTTTCATTGTTGTTTTAATTACTTTTCGTGAAACGGCCGAATATTGTGGATTTAAAGACATTTTATTAAATTCTTCTAAAGCGCGACTTTCAGCGTGATTAAATGGTTTTTCTTCAATTGATATATAACGAGTCATGCGGTCAATCATATTTTGTCTATCATAAGTAAAAGGCATACCTCCCGGGATTTTGAGACATGTACCCCGAGTTGGGTTTGAGAGCCATGACCGCCATCTTGTATTATCCGCTTCTCATTAGCAAGGTATTGTATACCATGCTCTTTTTTGAGATGCCGAGTTTGCGTTCCGTTGCCTTGACCCCGAATCCACGATAATTCTTTCAGTGACTCCTCTCTTCCTGCACACTAAACAAATAGTTTTAGTTCTTTTAATATTAGGGTCATCACCTTTCCTTTGTGGTAGATCATGAATTTCAAAATATTTCCAAATTAATGATTTCGATTCTTTTTATCGCTGAACTCGTGGAAGAACTTGGTGTTTCCTCCAAGGGTACTTCGGCACTACCACTAGGACCACCACTACCACTACCACTACCGCACCGCCACCTAACAAATTAAATATGGTGATTAAAACGAATTTAAAATAAACAAAAATAAATTAAAACAAATTAAAACAAAAATAATTGATAGATACATACCAAATTGTTGAAATTGTGGCGTCGAACCGTAACTCGAATTCGAAAAATCTTGGGAAAGTGGATAAACTTGTACATCTTGTGAGTCGAATACGGGAATATCACCAAAATTTAAGTCACCAAAGCTTGTGCAAAATTATTATCCATATTTGTAGATAGTAAAGACTAAAGAGTATAAAAGAGTATAAATTTATAAATGAGTAAAGAGTATGGTATGAATATATGATAGAGTAATTTAATATTGTAGTAGTAAATTACAATTACTAGTAAACTAGTAAGTAGTAATTAATATTATATAAGATAATATGAAGATAATAATATTGAGAATTTGAGAATATTGAGAATATTGAGAATGATAGAGATTTGAGAGAGAGAGGTGTGAGGAGAATGAATGATATAGAGGGTATTTATAGGTGTAGAATGAAAGGTTTAGGGGGAAAGTGTGAGGGGGGGAATTCAAAAGAGGGGGGGAAAGTGAGGGGAAAATTCAAAATTCAAAGAGGGCCGGGCGGGCAGGCGGGTTCAGGCAGTCAATGGTCTCATGGGCGGGGTTGCGGGCAGGTTGCGGGCCGGGCCGGGCGGGTCACGGGTTAGGAAGCTAGGACGGGCACGGCCCTAAAAATTCAGGTCAGCGAGGTATTGGTGGGGCGGGTTCGGGGCAGGTTAGGGCTGCAAAAACCGGGCCGGGTCCGGGCCGGTCGGGCCACCCGCCCAAATGCCACCCTAACATGAAGACCGACTTACTTTTTAGCCTATAAATATGGGATCACCTTGTAATAGAAATCTAATCTCTCAGCCTCTCAGGCTTTAAGTTATAATCTAATACAAGCAGAAACTCTGCCAATTTGTCGACTGATTAACTTGTTCTTCATAAACACTTAAACCGCCACCACTGTTCTTTATCACCACCGTACCCACACCGCGAAATCACGCATCACGACCTTTGTATCCACAAGATAAACATTTATTACATCGCGAATCGGTGTTCAGTATAAGAACATCGCTTGGCTCCGTTATCGGGAACGCTCATCATCATTCAGCTTTAGGAGGTCACTTAAACCACCCACAAGAACGATTTCGGGGTGTCTCAGAAGAGGTTATCATCACCTTCACTCTATCGGTCACTAAAGGCTTGATCTTTTGGGATAATACAGCCCAGAAACCGCTGCTTTTCTCATCTCAACAACCTACACAGAAGAGATCACCAACTTCATTGCATACTCACGCTTGAGTCCATCTTTTAATACCTAGGTTGGTTTGTATACCCCTTTTTTCGGTTTCAGATCTTCAAGTAAAGAAAGTTTGGTTATTTTAGCTACAAGCTGCCTGGAGAACACAAACAACTTTCATATCACCCGAAAAATACCCACAAAAATCATAAAGTCATGGCTGGCGGGAAAAACTTGAACCCAGCAACACCGACTAAACCAGTCAATCAACGCCCGACACGTGGAGCGAGCACGCTGCGTGGAGAGGCTAGCCGAAGGGTTGTGTCAGATGGGGCTGATGTCAACCCCGCCCTCACAACCGACATGCGAGCATATATCCGGGAAAGAACTAGAGCTCGCGAGATACATGAGGAAGCTATCAGGAAAAATAAAGGGAAAGGGATCGCTGGGACATCTAACCCAAATAACGAGCAAGAAGCTGTCTCAGCAGGGGGAGCGCCCCCACAGCAAGATTCATATAAAGATAGCTCTACAAGCGCACATGGAATATGTAGAGGAAATGCACTATTAATTGCTGAAGGACTGCCATCCCAGCCTATCCGCAAATTCACCCCTCCGCGACCCGCACAAACAGAGCTACAGCCCACCTTCATTCCTCGAAAACATTTCGACCCAGCAATCGAAAAATGGAAGAAAGCGACCATGCGACCTCACATCAAAGGAGATAGGAGATCGACACTAGGTCGGTGGGGCGCGTGGTCGGCGACAGCGGTGCAGCCCTGTATGGTCAAGGAATCTCGACAAGTCCGCACTCGCCTGAGAGGACATGGGGACTCGCAAAATCAGGGAGGGCACATAGCATTCCCGCCTACTCCCCCAAATCAGGTAGAAATGGGCATCATGAAAAAGCAGATAGAGGAGCTACAAAAGAGTACAAAGGGTGTTAAAACGGTTCCGACATGGGGAACAAGTGTGCTTCATCCCAGCATACTGAAAGCGGCTCCAAGAGGAGGAACTCACTACCCCAATTTTATAAACTACCATGGAGCAACAGATCCTCTGGATTGGCTATCCGCCTTTCAAAGCAGAATCAGCTTATGTACCTCTAGCGACGAGGCTTGGTGTATAGCATTTGTAGGTCGATGCAAGATCGGGCGACATCATGGATCCGATCTTCCTCTGGATCGATTTTATCATGGGATGACTGATCAACAAATTTATAGCGAAATTCAAGTCGGTGGGAGGACCTAAAGACACATATCGACTTACATGAGGTCCGACAAGGCGACAATGAGGGTACCCGCAGTTATTACGAACGATTTCACAAAGTGTATGAACTAACAAGAGGATTAGCAGACAACGTCGTCATGAGCAGTTTTGAAACCGGGCTGAAGCCGGGGTATTTAAAATCTTATTTTGCTTTATCGCCACCAGCAAATCTACAAGAGATGTTAAGTTCGACTAGGAAGTACATCGCAACGGCAGGAAACGAAGGAGCGTCTTCGTCCAACAAAGGCAAACAGAGAACTGAGCGTAGCCCGCCAAGGGATACCCGCAGAGGGGCATATCGGGAAGTCAAAAAACCCGAAAGGTTCAAAGAGGAGCATTTCACGCCGCTCAAAATTTCCTATTCTTAAGTGTTGAATGAGATAAGAGACGAGATACCTGAGCCATATCCGATGGTACCAGATACACTCCGCGATGCGTCCAAATTTTGTGGCTATCACAGAGATAAGGGCCATACGACAGACGAGTGTATTCAGTTCAAACGAGCGATTGAGAAGTTATTAGCTCGTGGGCATCATGATCACCTCAAACTAGAGGCCGGAGGTCCGACGGGAGAATCAGCGAGTTCGCGATTCGGCAGAACATCGAATGATAATGAGCCTCCTCCCAAAGTAACAATCGATCAAGAATCGTATTGGCTCCATTAACAAACACGTGGAGAAGCCTATAGTTTTGTGAGGAGGCGAGCAACCCCTTGCCTTTACTCGAAGTGAGTGGTGACTTCGACCAATCTGAAGGATATGTGCCTTTTGCATTTCAAAGGTGGTCGTTAATCGGGCTGTGTCAATAGAGTAATGGTCGATACTGGAGCTTGTCGCGATATTTTGTATTACAACTGCTTCAAAGAGTTGGGGTTTAACGATTCTAATTTGAGGCCACATAATGGCACCCTTGAGGGCTTCACCAACCATAAGATACAGGTCAAGGGGGCCATCGGTGCGGATGTCTGAGATGGGAGATTACGCACTTTCGTCGCGAAAAGGTGATGTTTCGGTAGTCGATCTTGATCCAATTATAACATGATAATTGGGGCACCAGCCTTGAAACAATTTCAGATGGTAACTTCCATCCCGCATCAGCGGGCAAAGTTTTATGTTGGGGACAGGATCGGAACGTCGATCAGCGAACCTGCACCGTATCTAACTTACATACATGAAATGAGAACGGGGAATAAGAGAGCACGAATCGAGCAGCCACCAAACATGGAAAACATTGACATGATCAGGGTCGCTGTCGATCCTGAGCCAGTTAAAGTGGAGTGTGAAACATTGCAAGTTAGGGATGAACCTGATTTCACAGCAGAGGATGAGTTACTCGAGGTAGTCATCAACGATGAATATCCCGAGCAAAGGTCAAGATAGGAGCTCGGTGAGTCCTGTGGAAAGGAGAAATTGATACAATTGCTCAAAGAAAATATGAGCGCATTTGCCTGGTAGTCACGCAGACATGCAAGGAGTCGAAGCAGACGTCGCCATACATCATCTCAACGTCGACTCTACTTTCAAGCCAATACAACAGCGAGCGCCAATTTTCAATCGAAAGGAAGCGGCGTTGAAGGTAGAGGTCGGAAAGCTTCTACAAGCGAGAATCATAAAGGAGCTCGCCTATCCTACTTGGTTGGCAAATGTTGTTATGGTTAAAAGCACAATGGCAAGTGGAGAATGTTCGTCGACTTCACAGACATCAACAAGGCTTGCCCCAAAGATCCATATCAGCTTCCTCGAATTGATCGGTTAGTAGACTCTATTTCTGGTTTTGAAATTTTAAGTTTCTTGGATGCATATTCAGGTATCACCAAATGCGAATGGTTGAATCCGACAAAGAGAAAACGGCTTTGAGCATTTGGAGGTTATTTTATTATGAAATGATGCCATTTGGGCTGAAAAATGCGGGTTCAACCTATCGTGAATGGTCAATGAGTCTTGATTCGCGAGATAGCGAAAATATGGAAGCTTACATAGATGACATGGTTGTCAAGTCCATTTGGGGGGCGGTCACGCCGCGGACCTTCAAGAAACTTTTAACAATGTCCAAAACGAATCGATGAAGCTCAATCCGGCCAAATGTACTTTTAAGCGTCCAGCGAGCAAGTTTACGGGGTTTATGGTTAGCCGTCGTGGCATCGAGGCTAATCTGGAAAAGATTCAAGCTTTAATCAACATGCAAGAGCCTACAACTATCAAGGAAGTTCAGAGGCTCAATGGCCGCATCATTGCGCTAGGTCGCTTTCATATCAAAATCGGCGAGAAGTGTCTCCCTTCTTCAAAATTCTCGGAGGCGACAAAACTTTTTCATGGAGAGCAGAGTGTTCGCAGGCATTTCAAGCTTTAAAAGAATATCTAGGGAAGCCACCTCTTCTGGTTAGCCCTATAGAGGGAGATGTCTTGTTTTTATACTTAGCGGCTTCGGACCGGGCCGTCGCCGCCGTTCTTCTTGTCAAGGAGGCGGAACCTCCAAAATCCCGTCTATTATGTAAGCAAGGCTCTCATCCGGTGGAGAGTCGCTATTTTAATATTGAAAAATTAGCCTACTCGCTTGTCATTGTCTTTGCCCGCAAACTCGGGGCTTACTTTACTTCACACACAATAATTGTCTTAACGGATAGTCCGATCGCCGAGATCTTGCATAAACCGGATCTTTCAGGTCGACTCCTCAGATGGGCTATCGAAATCACTGAGTTCGACATACTATATCAACCTAGAAAGGCTATCAAAGGTCAAGCATTACCAGACTTTATTGTAGAGACAAGTTTCAGCTCGCCACAACCTAGTTCTCCATTATCACAAGAGCCCGCGGCGGCCAGAATTAAGCCCAATCAGTGTTGGCATTTATATGTTGATGGGGCATCTAATCGAAAATGGTTGTGGGGCGGAGTAATCTTAATGGAACCCGAACAGCGGAAGAAATCGAAAAAGCTTTGAGGTTGAATTTCCGACCACGAATAATCGGGCCGAGTCTGAAGCGGTAATAGCCCGGACTCAAACTAGCCAAGAGTTAAACGTAGAAAATGTTGAAGTCTTTTGTGATTCCCAACTCATCGTCAACCAAATCTCGGGGGATTATGACACGCACTGTGGTATTCTCGAGAAGTATGGTGAGATTGTTCGACGACTAAAAGGCAACTTTAACTATTGCGAGTTCATCGAGTCGAAGAGGGACAACGAGCGGCGGACTATCTCTCCAAACTATCACTCAAAGGAGAGATTGCGAGATCCTTCAATAATGATTGAGTATCTAGCCGTACCTGCTATAGAGGAAACACAAATCATGGAAATCGACGCACCAGCGCCGACTACATGTTGGATTGATGAGGTCCAGGCTTACATAGAAACAGGCATATTACCAGATGGGGCGGACAAAGCTCGCGCACTTAAGAAGAGAGCGGCCAGGTACATTGTAAACAACGGAATACTCTACAGAAGGTCCGCGACAAGGCCTCTTTTACGATGTGTTCGAAAGGAAGAGAGCATGACAATCCTTATCGAACTTCACCAAGGAGTGTGTGGGGGCCATCCCGCTAGCCGCTCCTTGGCGCAGAAGGTTA
The DNA here is from genome assembly GCA_026214975.1 of Gentiana macrophylla. NCBI lineage: Eukaryota > Viridiplantae > Streptophyta > Magnoliopsida > Gentianales > Gentianaceae > Gentiana > Gentiana macrophylla. The sequence continues at coordinate 17,871,635 of CM047808.1, read as the reverse complement.
TAACCGCAGGGTATTATTGGCCAACAATTCTTAAAGACTCGAAAAAATTGGTTAGAGAATGTCCAGTGTCAAAAGCATGCGGACATCCTCGGATACCATCTGTCGAACGAGCATCGTGACCGCACCCTGGCCTTTCGACATGTGGGGACTCGATCTCATCGTACCTTTTCCACCAGGAAGAGGCGGATGCAAAGTTATCATAGTAGCTGTGGATTATTTCACAAAATGAATTGAAGCAAAACCTATGGTCAAGATAACCGCCAAAGCGGCGGGTTATTTCTTACACGATCAGATTTTTTCACGATTTGGCATCCCACGGGCAGTTGTATCAGATCACGGCCCACAATTTAGGAAGGACTTCTCAGACCTTTGTGAGGAATTCAAAGTTAAACACTGGCAGTCGTCCGTGGCTTATCCTCAAGGAAATGGCCAAGCTGAGGCCGGCAATAAACAAATAATCAAAATGTTGAAGAAGAGCATGGACGACAAAGTAAAAGCAGGAGGGTGGGTTGATGAGTTACCCGATATACTTTGGGCACTCCGCACCACGATCAAAACACCCACGGGAGAAACACCTTTTGCTCTTACTTATGGATCAGAAGCCATGACTCCGGTCGAAATGGCTTTACCCAACATCAGGGTCGCCTTGTATGACTCAGCGGATAATCTTTTAAACAGGCAGATTGACTTGGATCTAGCGGAGGAAAAGAGACTGGCGACATACCATCGACTCGCGAACTACAAGCAAACAGCTAAACAACAACACGACAAGCGAATCCGTGACCATTCATTTAAGGTCGGGGATTTTGTTCTTCGAAATAGAAAGGCCACCGGTATGGAGCCGGATAAAGGCAAGCTAACGGCAAATTGGGAAGGCCCTTATCAAGTCGCGAGGGAGATCAAAAAAGGGACTTATGTTCTCAGAAATCATCAAGGCTACGAACTTAATAGACCTTGGCATGCGGACAACCTCAAAAGGTACTACATGTAATAAATCGGTTAGGGTACGGCCATCCTCTCGTTTACGACGTGAGTGGTTAGGCTTTCTCGTTTTACTTGTAATCTTCACTCATCTAGCGGGATGAGTTGAAATTAATAAATCCCGGTTTTACATTTTCTCTTTGAATAAATTATTATAAATATGTGCGGGTAGAGAAGAATGGTGTTCGAAATATTTTCAACAAAAATCTCGGCCACAAGTTTCTAGTGAACAAGTTATTTCAGACAAGATTCAAACGGGGTATATCTCAGAGATGAATCCGCACCAGATCGACCTGGAATCTTATCTAAAACAAGGGGGCCAGACGCTATTATAATCGGACTCAATTTAGCCAAAAATTCAAACAAAAAGCAAACATACATCAAGCGGACAGAAAATAAAGTTTATTACAAAAGCAAATGTACGGATAAAAGTGCGGAAAGGAAAAAGTTATACATATGCAAATTCAGAATAATGTTTTACAAAACAGAAGCAGAAATCTAGGAATTATCAGGCCGCATCTCTTCATTATGGACATTCTCTTCACGAAGAGAATGGTGCGAAGATCTGATCGATTAGTCTCGGTTCGTTAGGCTCTACCGGCTCAACTCAACTCTCTGCTCTACCTCTCCCAGACGGCTCGCTCTCAACAGCAGACTCTTTCTCTCGCCACGCTGCCAAGCGCTGCACGCTCCCTCGGTTCGCCTCAATCACGGGGAAACCACCCAATCGAGGATCATACATGGGGACATAGCGGCTGAAGCTCAACATCGGAGAAAGGTATGCGGTCATGGAATTCTCTTAGATAATCAGAGAAGGGATGGGTGAGAATCCATTCTTCCAAGACATCAAGGTCGGGGGTACCACCGTCATGAGCCAGGACGCACCTCGCAATGTGATAAAACCCTTGGTCATATCCCATCATAAAGCCATCATCAGCAGCGGCCTTGCTCGCGGCCTCAATCTGGCCTTCAACACTTGAGCCTAGATCCTTCAATTGTTTCTGCAGGTCCGCACACGCTGCTTGCTCGGCCTCCCAATGAGCTTGAGCCTCTGATACTTTCTGCTTCATCTCTTTCATGGTTTGATCAACGGACTTGCTCTGCTCCACGAGTTCAGAATTAATTCTATTAGCCTCAGCAAGCTGTGATCTCAGTTTCTCATTTTCCGCCTCAGCTGCGCTTAACCGCCCACGGAGACCAGCGGACACTGCGTTTGCGGCACCAAGAGCTTTCTTGTTATCAACCAGCTCTTTTGCAACATTGGCACTCTCAGCTATGGTGTTTCTATAATCATTGACGAATCTGCGCCAAGCCGATTGCCAACCTAATGGAAGAAAAGTAAGCAATGAGTCAATATTGACTTGAGAAAAATAACAATAAAAAGAATGAAGAACAAAAGCAAGAAAGGAGTTTTACCATGCTCACCGTGGCGCCATATAAGCCCCACAAAGCGTCGACACTACCAAGGAAAGCGCGGCGGGGATCAGTCTGGTCCGCCATCACAACTCTATCCGCTATCCCGCGGCCTATCTCCAACTGGATGTCGCTTGGGAGACCCCATCTAAAGTGCCTCAGCGGGGGCACGTCAGCGATGCCCCTTGAGATTGTTCATGCCTTGGGCAGGTCAAGGGGCTGTTGCCGCATGAAATCTTTGTCCAACCATGCAGCGGGAAATCCCCTTGGCCCAACGGGGACTCCAGCAAAGGGCACCACTATCTTTGTGCCCGCAGAAACAACCTCGTCAGCCGCAGGTTTGCCTTGGTCAGCGGCTGTCTCCTTGCCTTGATCAGCGGCTGTCTCTTTGCCTTTGTCAGTTCTTGATTTTTTAGGAGGAGGGACCTCCTGCATGCCGCTGCCAGCTCCCGCGGGCTCAATCTCTTCAACGGCGGCCCTCTTTTTCTTATCGCCCGCCGGCGGCTTCGTCAGAAGGGACTGTTTCATGGTTTTGCTCGCCGCGGCTTTCTCTACTATGGGCGGCTCGGATGATTTCACGACCTTAGCTCCAGAAGCTCCAGCCGCCGTCGTCTGTAAGTTGACTATAAGGAGGGATGTTTTGATCCCCTTCAGCTCAGCAGTCCTCTTCACCTCGCCGACAATCTTTTTCTTTGACAGCTGGCTGCGTTGAGCTAATTTATCCATGGTACCTGCGGGGAACAAAGTTTATTAGCGACCAGAAGATGTGAAAAGAAACAAATTATTAAAATAAGCAAAAATAATGCAAGTGAAAATCCTACTCGGTGCCCGGATAGAGGGATCGCCGCCACAAATAACGCACAAGGAGGGCATACGCTTGCCATGGTGACACTCCCCATACCAGTCTGGGTGAGTCGGCGAGACTTCGACTATAACCAGGGGTTCGCCAACACCGGCTCCAGGGAAGTCCGGCCTTGTCTAAGGTAGGGTGGCGACGTCCTAACAACAACCTCCGGTTAAATGCTCGGGCTTGAGGTTCACGCTGCGGGTATAGCCTGATCATCTTTCACTTCGGATATAAAGGTGTCATCATCAAATTGAGTCTTTATTTTCACCAAGTGTTCGGTCTTGACCGAGTTCACGGTAACTTCAAACGCCATCCTACCGGGATTCAACCTTCATACACCTCTTGTCCCATCCATTACCTTGTCCGGAAGATCGAATAACAAGCGGGGCCTCCCATGGCTAGATCTACTTCGCGGCTAAATTTGGCCGGCCCCGCCTTTCCGGAAAAAACTATAAAAGTATAAGAGTACCGGCATCGACGGCTCGCGTCCGCTCAACCTACTGATTATGATAAATGACATAACCACACGGACAACCCCAAGGCTGAGGTCGCAGGGCATCACCCGCAGCTCCTCCATAAAATTAACAAAAAATGGGTCAAAGGGAGGTCTGAGCCCGGCCGCGAAGTGGTCATAGTGTAGCCACAGATAGTCTTACTGCTCCCGACCACAAACCCACGACACATTGGTCGCACCCATACTGGCAAAACGATAGTCCGCCGAGATATCGTACGCCCCCAATGCCAAGGTATAATCTTCTCGATCTTTGAACTCATTCCATCGAGATATAAGATCGCTGTCTTCACGCTTTTGCTCTGCGAGTTCATTCTCGACGGCATCGGACCTTTTCCTAGGAGCCCTTTTCTTCTTGGCGGGCTCATCGGCGGTTACGGCTTTCCTCTTGGACACAACTGCCTTTGGAGATTTCCTTGGTCTCTCCGACGGATCAACAGCTTCCACGGCTTCCTTGAGCTTGCCGCTACGTTTGACGGCTCCAGTGTGTAAAGCTTTCTCCATCCTGGTTAGTAGCCCGCTCAATGCCATTTGGTCGTCGTCTTCGACCTCAACCTCAGCATCGCCCTCACCAATAACGGATACCTCCGGGTCAGATTCTACGTTAATGGGTCCAGGGTTTGGATTTTCTTCCATCTCCTCATCGTCGCCGCTAGAGCTAGCATCCTCCATACTCACCTCCTCTGACCCATAACCCTCAGCGGCCCTAGCCTCCTCGTCTAATTGTGTGTGCTCTGATGACATTCTGGAAAAGAAAAAAGGCAAGGTGGATCAGTTTATCACCCGGACATAGAAATCGGGTCGAGGTGAAAGCAATCACACCCCAACACCTCGCCCTTCCATCTTCCTTAAACAAATACAAATCCCCAGAAAAACCCCAAACATCTACCCAGAAAACCCCCAAATTCTCAGAAAAACCCTATATTCAAACCAGAAAAGGCTTCAAGTAATATACATCCATACTTCTACCCAACAATCGCCAAACGATAACAACCCAAGCATGCATACATTTTGGGGTATATTCTGGGAAAAAGGGGTATAAAATCACAAAAGTAAAGGACGAGGCTCATGGTGTTCATCAAAGAGAAACAGAGTATGAATTGCAGAGGCAAAGGTCAAGGCATTGTAATCTTTCAAACAAGAAACAGACGATGATGAAAAGCATAATCGAAACGAAAAGACAAAACAATAAGAGATTGCGAATTTACACCTGATTGATAAGAGGGGAAGAAAAAGTGCTGATCGTTGCTTGGTTTGACGCCTGCCGGAACCTGCTTGCAATCACCGGAGTTTCTTGATGCAACCGCTGGGAGAAATTATCAAAAGACAAGAAGGGGGAAAAGTTTAAGTGTTTGGGGGAGTGCCTCTATTTATAGAGGGGTAGTTGAGGGGGAACGACGCTTGGGATTCAAAATTTGAAAGTAATAATGGCAGGAACGGTTACCGATTTTCCTCCGCCAATCAGGGCAAACGACGGTTCAGTTCCAACCGCCGTGTCAGAGCACGTGACTGATGTGACGTTTCGTGTACCGATACATCCGTTTATACATTCCAACCGTTCAAATCTCTCCTGGCGACCACCAACCTATCCGCGGAATAAGCGACTTCAGCGTATTACTATCTCTCAACATTATTTCAAGCGGCCATCATCAATCAATGCCCGCTGTGGCTTATCCTGACAAAACACCTTTGATAGAGCGTTAACACTTAGATAAGACCGACAGAGCGTTGTCGGCAATCAAGCATGTTCGCTACAGATGCGCAGCATATAATCGGTAATTCGCTACGCGATACTAACACTGATTCGAGCCCGATAGAACATTATCGGCGATCAAGCCTGTTCGCTACAAATGCACATCATATAGCTAGTGGTTTCCACCAACACTGGTTCAAGCCCGATAAAACAGTATCGGCATGCCTCTGTCTCGAGCAACTACAACATAGAGCTTCATTTAAAGTTCTTCTTCAAGCTCTACTCTCTGCCTTGGCAGACACACCAGACGCAGAGTAGGGGGCCATTGATAAACCCGGATCGGAATGGGGTCCTGTTCATCCATATTGGGCCTACACTCTTGGCCCATCAACATAGGTAAATGGGCTTTCATCTCATCTGGCCGCTGCCACAGCCATCTCTTACCCGCTAGCTACAAGCCGGGCTCTGTCCGCCAACAGTAAGCCAGATCTTGCTCGCCTGTCCTATGTCGGGCCCACCTTGTCCATGAGATTTCTACCCATATAGCCAAGCTTATTTCAGGACAAGGCACAAATGAGCCCGCTACTCGCCATTCTTATCCATCCAGCTGGACAAAATAGCTGGCCACTCTTGACAGTTGGCTAAGACACTTGTACCGCATACTTAGTTAACTTAGCTATGTACATTTAGTTGTCTAGTCAATGAACAGTAAGACCGACTTACTTTTTAGCCTATAAATATGGGATCACCTTGTAATAGAAATCTAATCTTTCAGCCTCTCAGGCTTTAAGTTATAATCTAATACAAGCAGAAACTCTGCCAATTTGTCGACTGATTAACTTGTTCTTCATAAACACTTAAACCGCCACCACTGTTCTTTATCACCACCGTACCCACACCGCAGAAATCACGCATCACAGCCTTGTATCCACAAGATAAACACTGTTACCGCAAATCTGGTGTTCAGCGCAACATCAGCTCCCAACACAACTACAAAATAATAGTACATCCGTCCCAAAATATAAATCCGTTAAGTTTTTTAAATTTGTCTCATAATATAAATCCATTTAGAATACCAATTGAGCATTTATTATATTTTTCTTCTTTTACCCCTTATTATACACCACCCACTTTTTACCACTTTGTATTAATTATAGTGAAAGGTCATTTTAGTCTTTTTAATTAAAATTAATGACACATAACTAATTTAACCAACTTTCTTAATAAGTGTGGAAAAACCCCAAATAGATTTATATTTTGGGACGGAAGTAGTACAGTATACTTCACCACTACAAAATAATATAATAATTAGGTATTTAGAAAGTATAAAGTAGTATAGAGATATTCCCAAAAAGCAATTTCTATATTCCCAGATAGTAGTATAGAGAATACTAATTAATCGAAGTTAACGGCGGATCCAGAAAAATTGTTCAGCGGGGTCCAAAATTGTTTTTAAGAGTAACAGAAAAAAGAAGAAGCCACAGGAAAAAATAATAATAAATAGTGCGGAAGAATGAAAAGAACATTTTCATGATTATAAAGAATAAAATCACAATTATTACTTTAAAATTGTTCTTCATGTATGTTAATGTTCTTTGTGTTTATGATTATTCTTATATTTACTCTATTCCACATTTGTTACTTATATTTTATTACTTACATAATTATTCTTTTGTCGCTATTAAATTACGATTCTTCTATCCCGATTTTTTCATAATTTTGTCCTTCTGGACAAAAATCTATAAAAAAAATATTAGCAGGGTCCATAAATTTTTTGTATAGGTAAAACTTAACATTTTTTTTTGTTTTAGCGGGGTCTGTGAGCCCCGTTGTGGAAATATCCGCCTCTGATTGAAGTGTATTCCTTTTTGAAGAGATCAATGAAATGTAGTAATTAAAATGAAAAAAAAATAAAGTGTTTACGGTGTGATTTCTATGTATACGTATATTGTAAAGTCCCACGTCGGTAAAGTAGTAGAATGCTCACCCTCATATAAGTGTGAGACATAAAAGTCTTTTCAACCCGGGTTAGCCCTTTTAGATCAAACGAGGACAACGGACAAAACAGTGGACCGGATCATTTATAACTCATAATAGAAAGATGCATAACAAATAAGGAGAGCTTTGATTTAAGTGTCGTGTGAGTTTGGTTCCTTCCTCACCACCGTAGATATTACTATCTCGAAGAGAGATCAACGCACTCAGCAAGTCCACTTATTGTTTAGCTCTACGAGAGCCGTTAGATTTACGATCTTCTAGAGATCTAGATGAGGCCTTATAATTGACCTTTATTAGAGATCTAGAGGAGATCATCTGCCGTGTTATTGTGCTGATTTTTATGTTGTGGTGCAATCTCTCTCACCACCCATTTGTAATGTGAAAGAAAATCCAGCAGTACATTTTTTTAACTATAAAAAATCAAACGACGCTGTTTCAACGAATATGGTGCTAGTAACCTATACTCGTGCGGAGAGTGGAGTGGATGAATCGGGGTTGTCAGTTTTGAAGTTGGATTTAAACTGTGTGCTTCTGATAACTTCATGGTCACTTCTCTCCACCGTTTGAAAAATGAGCCGGATTAAATTCTAATGGATCGGCCCACACATTTGGACCACGAGCTATGGACCACACATTGACGAGCAATGTCGAGCCTTTTGAGACATAAAACCCATTGATCTCACGGTCCTCCGCCGCCATTCGTGGTCCTCCGCCTGAAAGTCTCTTTGATGGCGTCTTGAAAGAATGTCAATTGAGGAAGATCGGATTCGGTTACTAATCGGTTCGGCCCGACTACTCTGTCTTGCTCTTTCTTGGGCTTGGATAAGTAACTTTGGGTTTCGGATTATAGTTCTATAACGGCCCACTCTACTTGACAAAGTGTCTGTTCCAGCTATGAACAAGTTCTTCAAAATAAGACAAGAATCCTAAATCTAATTAACTTGGGCAAGCAATCTTAAGAATAAAGTAACAACATAAATTTATTCTTTTCTTATTTTATTTTTTTTGGATTGTAATGAAAAAAAATATGTAATTCTGAAGTATATTATGTATGAAGTTTGTACATTCATCTACATCGAAATTTCATAATGATTTTTATTAAATTTATAGCAAACAGAAAAAAAAGAAAAGGCCTATTTACCTTTATATAATCATGAGATGTTATACGAGAGATTTTAAGGTGGTCAATGACCACTAAACTCAATAAACACTAGTCACAACTGAAGATTGAGTTTGATGATCAATGGTCACTATAAAATTTCCCAAATATACATATATGACTCTAATCTAGCTAGTATTCCGGTGTAATGATATACTTATAAAATTGTATATTATATAATGTGTGTGAGATTTATATTTGATATTTTTTAATTATGTAGTTTTTTAAAGGGAAAATATGATTTGTCTTAGAAACAATAATTAATTTATCATATTACTTTAAATTAAAATATATACTAAGGCTATTTTATATTTTTCGATGCACTTTTGATATAACAACACATATTTTAGCTCGAAAGAAACTCGAGTTTGACTCAAGTTTGAATGTGCATGTGAACGAGTTTGACATCAAAACGCATATTTAGTGTATGCTCGAAACTAAATCATAAACTCTTATACACCCTAAACCCTAATTTCCCCCATATTATTTTGTGTTTCATAAGGGGTTAGTAAGACAAAAATAATGTTTGGATGTCATCATTGACAAGAAAGAAAAGAAAAAAAAAAAGAACTTGGGTATTTAAGCAAAAAAGGAAAAGAAAAAAAAAACACCTTTAAAATAGGGATTTTTCAAATTTTCCATCTTTACATGCACCACACATAACTTACCATGATATCATACTATGACAACAAAATCGTTGTATAAAATTGTATCAAGCGACATGATCATATTCTTTCAATTCAATTCTATGATATCATATTCTTTCAATTCTATTCTCTTTCATATAGTATGAATGTATATGGTGAAATATACACAATATATATCATTCCACGGTGTTCTTTTGCTTTCTACTCCCTCCGTTCTTTTTCAACTGTCGTAGTTGTTAAGAATAAATTTTTTTTATTTGTCGTAGTTACATTTCCAAAGCAATATTTATTGTATTTTTTTTTTTACATCTAACTTTATTTATTACGGGATGAGAGATTAAAAACAATATTGCATTAATTATATCTAAGGGGTGTCATTGTCATTTTGATGTTAAGTCAAAACATTAACTATTTTTTTGGCAACTACGTCAGTTAAATAGTAACGGAATGAGTATCAAGTAGTTCAGGTCAGTGATAGTCGGAAAATCTAAGTCGTTGTTTTATGTGTTTTAGATTGTATAAGTTAATTTTATGTGTTTTGTAATGGTTAAAGTTTTTTTTGAAAAACCGTAATGGTTAAAGTTGTCTTTCGTCTTTTGTTATCAAATTAAAATCTCTCTAATGAGACAGATTTGTGTGGAAATAATTCTATGTCTGAATCCCTATTTCAAATATATATATATGGCAAGAAATTCATACATAGTAATTCTCATAACTCAGCCCCAGAGGAGAGATCCTGGTTCGATTCCTCCTCCTTCGTTTTAAAATGCAAAAAAAAATAAATAAATAAATAAATAAATAATATATATATATATTGTTTTGATGTACAGTACCCTGTATTTAATTACCTTAATGTTATGTCTCCATCAAAACTCTAAATTTGATATAACAAGAAGTACCACATGTTATACACTATGTATGTAATTGCCAATTTTTATTGAGAATCCGACAAGTTAATAGTAGTTAGGTACACACTATTCTACTAAACTACCATGTGTGGTTGTGAGCATTTCAAATGGCCAACAACCAGTCAAAAGTTGTTTTCTTCAAAATTAAAAAATAAAAATAAAATTTAAGGGAATTTGATTTTATTATATATATATTAGGGTGAGAAGATGAATATTGAACTCTGATAGTACTTATTTTGAACCGTACGTAATAACATTTATTATACTTTTTTTTTTTTGTTTTGTGCCGTAAAAATGATGATTATCGAATAAATATGACATACAGTTTTATGATAAATAGAATTGAATGATAAAGTGGTGAACGATCTGTATATAAAGATATTCAACACCGTAAAAAAAAACTAAAAAATTAAAAAAATATATTAAAAAAAAAAAGATATTCAACACCGTATTTTAATTTTCTTTCCCTTTTAAACTTTTTACTTGGTTCAATAAGTTTGAATTGATGGTCCATGATCACTCTAAAATTAGAGATTAATCATGATTACACACAACTTGTTATCTTTTCAAAGATGATTTATTCATTTATTAAACATATCTGATTCATATACAAAATCTAATGATTCATTGACAACCCTAAATAATTGATTTTAAAATATTGTAAATGATTGATATGTAAGAGCAACTATAATGGCTCCCAACACAACTACAAAATAATAGTACATTCGTCCCAAAATATAAATCTGTTAAGTTTTTTAAATTTGTCTCATAATATAAATCCATTTAGAATACCTGGAATTGAAGCGTTTATTATATTTTTCTTCTTTTACCCCTTATTATACACCACCCACTTTTTACCACTTTGCATTAATTATAGTGAAAGGTCATTTTAGTCTTTTTAATTAAAATTAATGACACATAACTAATTTAATCAACTTTCTTAATAAGTGTGGAAAACCCCAAATAGATTTATATTTTGGGATGAAGTAGTACAGTATACTTCACCATATGTACTTCACCACTACAAAATAATATAATAATTAGGTATTTAGAAAGTATAAAGTAGTATAGAGATATTCCCAAAAAGCAATTTCTATATTCCCAGATAGTAGTATAGAGAATACTAATTAATCGAAGTTAACAACGGATCAGAAAAAATTGTTCAATGAAGTAAAATTGTTTTTAAGAGTAATAAAAAAAAGGGGGAAGGGGCCACATGGAAAAAAAGAATAATAAATAGGTCTGGAAGGACAAAAGTAACATTTTCATGATTATAAAGGACAAAAATCACAATTGTTACTTTAAAATTGTTCTTTCACGTGTTAATGTTCTTTTGTGTTTCTGATTGTTACTTCATATTTACTTTATTCCACATTTGTTACTTCATATTTGTTACTTCATAATTGTTACTTTTATACTTATTAAATTACAGTTTCCTTCTATCCCGATTTTTTTGATAATTTTGTCCTTCTGGACAAAAATCTATAAAAAAAATTAACAGGGTCCATAAATTTTTTGTATAGGTAAAACTTAACATTTTTTTTGTTTTAGCGGGGTCTGTGAGCCCCGTTGTGGAAAGAGTATATCCGCCTCTGATTGAAGTGTATTCCTTTTTGAAGAGATCAATGAAATGTAGTAATTAAAATGAAAAAAAAAATAATAAATAAAGTGTTTACGGTGTGATTTCTATGTATACGTATATTGTAAAGTCTCACGTCGATAAAATAGTAGAATGATCACCCTCATATAAGTGTGAGACATAAAAGTCTTTTCAACCCGGGTTAGTCCTTTTAGATCAAACGAGGACAACGGACAAAACAGTGGACCGGATCATTTATAACTCATAATAGAAAGATGCATAACAAATAAGGAGAGCTTTGATTTAAGTGTCGTGTGAGTTTGGTTCCTTCCTCACCACCGTAGATATTACTATCTCGAAGAGAGGTCAACGCACTCAGCAAGTCCACTTATTGTTTAGCTCTATGAGAGCCGTTAGATTTACGATCTTCTAGAGATCTAGATGAGGCCTTATAATTGACCTTTATTAGAGATCTAGAGGAGATCATCTGCTGTGTTATTGTGCTGATTTTTATGTTGTGGTGCAATCTCTCTCACCACCCATTTGTAATGTGAAAGAAAATCCAGCAGTACATTTTTTTAACTATAAAAAATCAAACAACGCTATTTCAACGAAACACGATACTATCACAACACATTAAAACATCGCTATTATACAGCAGACGATCCATGTTCCCTTTATTGTACTCAACCGAAATACAAAATAAAATATCAAATGATCATAAAATTACTACAAATCCAACTGAAATCAGACTAGCTTCACAAACTTGTTACATACAATAAACTTGAGCCGAGAGCCTCGGCCTCGGATGGACGATTAAAGGCGAAGCTCGTTGCAGCGTTAGTCCATAACCTTCCTCCATGTCAAGCTTCTCGGGTTTAAGTCCATCCAACAAAGCCCAATCAAACGAATGAACTAATGAAGCCGTTACTAGTTGAACCATCCGTATGCCTAAGCTCATTCCAGCACATATCCTGCGCCCAGCACCGAAAGGTATCACTTCAAAATCATTTCCTTTAACATCAACACTAGGCTTCTCTCCACCGGCCAAGAAACGAGTCGGGTTGAAATCTAATGGATTGGCCCACACATTTGGATCACGGGCTATGGCCCACACATTGACGAGCAATGTCGAACCTTCCGAGACATAATACCCATTGATCTCACAGTCCTCCGCCGCCATTCGTGGAAGAGAGAGGGGAGTGGATGGATGAAGCCTGAAAGTCTCTTTGATGACGGCTTGAAGGAAGGTCAGTTGAGGAAGATCGGATTCGGTTACGAATCGGTTCGGCCCGACTACTCTGTCTAGCTCTTCTTGGGCTTGGACTAGTAAATTTGGGTTTCGGATTAGTTCTGCCATGGCCCATTCTACGGTACTTGATGAAGTGTCTGTTCCAGCTATGAACAAGTTCTACAAAATAGAACAAGAATCATAAATTTAATTAATTTCAGCAAGGAAATCTTAAAATTAAAGTAACAAAATAACTAATTCTTTTCTTATTTCTTGGAATGTCATGGAAAAAAAAAATGTAAATTTGAAGTTTGTTAGTTAACATAAAGTTGTTGGGAGTTGTTTGTTTGTTATATGGATTTCCGAGCCAAGCCAGATTTAAATATAGGGGGTCTATTTGGGACCTTTATTTACTACTCTTGTGGCATTACTACTGTACTACAAAATCTTGCTTTTGACACCACATGATTATTTTGATTATTTTTATACTTGTTACACTACACAATTAATAAAAAATTACTACCTAGACCACATATTTTTGAAATTATAAACAAGTCCTCTTAAAACCTCTATGCTAACATAAAACCTAAAACAACATAAAACATTTCATCATAAAACCTTTCATATCATCTTCATCACATTATCATCATCTTCATAACATTTTATCATCTTCACATTTCATATCATCTTCATCACTTCTTCACTTCTTCACTACATCATCTTCTTCCTCTCTACATACATTCATGGAAGCTTCAACATCTCCAAATTCGAATTTTGAAAGTCAAAATTTTGAATCAATTCATAACAATGAACAACAAATGCATTGTGATATGGAAGAGCCAAAAATCTCACTTGAAGATATACAATTTTCAAGCCAAGTTGAGAAGAAGATGGCTTCCTCAAATATGGTAATTTCTAGGTTGAAAATTTCGTTTTTTATGTTCATTTTGTGGTTTAAGTGAATGGGTAATCTTCCTACATACATATTATCATGTTTAGAGGTCATGAATGGAAGAAAATGGTGTTATTTCGCCATTTCCGATCACCTCTAGGGATTCCGCCGTCGTTTTTTACGTCATGTGTCGTAATGGCAACCTCATGGGACGTCCACCCATCTCGACGCCCGTATTGCCTTAATAACGCCGTGAGGCGGGGACGCTTGCAACACCGAGAGAAGATGTATATGCATGTCCAAAACGTTAGCCTAGAGGACGCTGCTTAGGCCACAGTAACGTCAATGTGGTGACGTTTTGTTTCCCAACGTCAAACTAGCTGACGTTTCTGTGTCCATTTACACGTCATTTGTAGAAACGTTTTTCTTGACACTTACATGCAAAAGGTTTCCCAAAACGCCACTCAAGGGGCGTTTCATTTGTAACCCCAACGCCATCTTAGCCGCGTTACGTTTCTGTATTTTTCATTTTGCCAACATGTGTTTTACTTGATTTTATTACTATTGAATCCATAGAAACAATGTGATGACGCAAATCATGACAAAAGCAATGATGAGGGCGATGTAGTGAGACGCGAGGAGGAGTATTTGAAGGTGAGAAACTATTAAATGGATATGTTATCTTCTTATTCTTCTCCAATTGACTATGACAAAGATACGTTTCCTTGCAGTTTTTGGCTGATAAAATGATTGAAGAAGATCAAGAAAATCTTCAGAAAGTTCGAGATACCGCACTCACAATAATGGATGAGCCACATGAAGAGTTATCACTCGATTTGACTTCAATTTTCACAACTGATCAAGTAAGTCTCTAAAACTTATACTATTTAAATGTATGTGATCTTTAAACTTGAATTGGTATTCATTACATTCATATTTTAATCACAGGTATTTGATTCACATGAAGCCGTCACCAAACACCTCAAGGCATTGGCAAGAGAGAAAGGCGTTGTCATTGTGAAAAAGAGATCCAACATGACCGGAAAGCGGACACATTTCATTTTATTCCAATGTGAGAGGGGTGGATTGCCAAGAGAATATGAGAAAAAGGTTGGCGGTACCGGAAAAAATAAGCCAAGAGAATCGTCTACGAAGAAATGTGGTTGTCCGTTTCTATTGAAAACCTTGAAGGATAACTTTAGGGAGGTGTGGACCGTTAGAGTATTGAATGGTGTACATAATCACAAGGTATTAAATTATGAGGAGGGTCATGCATACCTTGGCCGGATTGATAGAGAACAAGTTGATTTTGTTGCAACAATGACTCGCAGCGGTATTTTGCCTAAACATATACTACGTATGTTGAGAGATAAGGATAAGAAGAACTGTACTTCATCAAAGGCGATCTACAATGTTCGTTCTAAGATAAAGAAGAAGGCACGTGCGGGCCGTACAGTGATGCAAGAGGTTTTCAAATTGGCAGATAAGAACACATCATTCGTGGAATGTAGGCATGACGAAGGAAATGTAGTGAAAGATGTTTTTTGGGCCTTTAATGATAGCTTGTCTCTTGCAAGGTGCTTTCCTACTATGATGCTCATGGATTGTACATACAAGACGAACAAGTACAAGATGCCCCTCTTGCAAATTGTTGGCGTTACGTGTACGGATATGTCATTTTCGATTGGATTTGCTCTACTTTGTTTGGAGAGGGAAGAGAACTACACGTGGGCTTTGACTATGCTTCGGAAAGCAATTGGTGAGAAAAGTGATCAAACATGTTGTATCGTGACGGATAGAGAGAAGCATTAATGAACGCTTTACGTGTGGTTTATCCAAAAGCAAAGAACTTGATATGCAGGTGGCATATAGAGAAAGGTCTTGTGGCGAATCTGAAGACGAAGACTACAAGTGAAGTTTGGCAAGACTTGATGACTGCTTGGACAGAGGTTGTTCAATCAGAATCAGAAGATGAGTTGAATGAGAGATTGGAAGAGTGTAAGAAGATTTTTAGTGAAGACGCTTTGAGTTATGTCTCTTGTACATGGTTGAACGCACATAAGGAGGCATTCGTCTCCGCATGGACCAACTCTGTTTTTCATTTGGGAAACACATCAACCTCGAGTCGAGGAATGCATTCGATGATTTAAAACGGCTAAAAACTGGGCTTGGGGACTTGGTTGCAGAGTGGGAAGCCGGTCTTTGCATGATCGATCAAGAGATCAAAAACATCAAAAAGTCATTCGAGAAGTCTGTTTTCATGGAGCCAAAAAAATTTAAAGATGTTGTGTTGTTTAAAGAGCTTAAACATCGTGTATCCATATACGCATTGGGCTTGTTGTATCTTTGAGTTGGAAAAAACCAATGATAGCGATCGTTGAATAAGGAGTGCCGATGTAGTATTCGAAAGACACATGGTTTGCCGTGTAGACATGAGATGGCTAGATTTAAGAAGAAGCCGGTGCATCCCTTTATCGGCTATCCATATTCATTGGAAGACCCTAGATATCAAAGGGCCACCTCCAAAGGAATCTGAGTTAGACTATTTGCCGCTTCAATGCCTTAGAAGAAAAGTTGAAGATGGCGGATCTTTGGGAGAGACAACGGTTGATCGTGAAGATACGTGACATTTGTCAACCGGTTGATCTTGCTTTTGCAAGAGCCAAAAACAAAAACCACGAGTCGTGGCCGCCCTAAGGGTTCCGGAAACAAGAGGAAGTTAGTTGAGGACTCATCAACTAAAAGAGAGATGAGCAAGTTTGAACACGTTGAGAAAGAATTATCGAGTGTGAATGCCGCGTGTGAAGGTGTTTCTTCCGCCCCAACTCCACCTGCATCTGAAGGTGCTTCTAATGTCAAAAAGAAAAAAATCCCAATGACTCGAGCGGCATCCAAAGGTAGAATGCCAAAGGTTCCAAAGTTTGAGTGTAAAGTATCTTCTACCGTTGGAAACAGGTATCTTAAAGAGTTTCCACCAAATGTTCATGAGCACATTACGTCCCTGGTTGATGTAGAGGGTGATGGAAATTGCGGGTTTAGAGTAATAGCACATGCAATTGGTCTTACCGAAAACGACTGGCCAGTGGTGAGAAAAGCACTGCATTATGAACTGATGACGGACAGGGATCATTATATTGCATTATTTGGCGGACAAGAATGGATCTACGAAAAATGCATGGATTGTGTTTGTCATGAAAAAGGAGCATGCGGAGTAGAAAAGTATTTTGACAGTCACCTTGGTTGGGTTGTGTGTAATGCATATGGTGTGTCCGCAAGCATATTGTCTGTCTCGCATGGAAACCAAACATTCTTTCCTAGTAAGAAAAAACCTTCGGTTTGGCCCTCTCTCCATATATGGATGGGGTTATGCAAGGGTATCCATTTTGTTCGTTTGTTTATGAAAGATACTTGTCCACTTCCTAGAGTGAGCGTAAATTGGCATAAGGCTCGGATGTTGGAAGCAAATGAATGGTATGAGAAATATCAACATAGGATCGATTTATGGCAGGACGTGGTGAAGGATCATTGGATGGGGGATCATATTGATTTGGACAATCTATCTGACTGACCGGGGTGTACGATGGAACAGGCTTTTGTAAATTCTAATGCAATAGGTTGAACTGGTTTAATGTATTTTTGGTATGATTGTCTGCTAAGAAAGGGAAAAATGTTGGGTTTAGGCTTTTGTAAATTCAAATGCAATAGTTGAACTTGTTTAATGTATTTTTGGATAGAATTTTGTTGAAATGTGTGTTTATCTCATTGTTGAAATGTGTGCTTATTTGGATAGAATTCGTGGTATGATTGTGTGTTAAACAAGGGGAAAATGTTGGTTCTGGGACACAGAACGTCAGGACCATGGACGTTCCTTG
Organism: Gentiana macrophylla; assembly: GCA_026214975.1. Lineage (NCBI taxonomy): Eukaryota > Viridiplantae > Streptophyta > Magnoliopsida > Gentianales > Gentianaceae > Gentiana > Gentiana macrophylla. The sequence goes on along the minus strand of CM047808.1, from coordinate 17,853,904 downwards.
TGTATTAGCAACGCCCTCCCGTATGACGCTTCAAGCCCGGAGAAAAAATGCTCTCTGCACTCCAATAAACGCAGAGATGTCAACTAAAATGACGCTTTATATGGAGTCGAGAACGCCGGTTATGTTGACGCTTTATTCTCCAAAAATCAACCAAACCCATGATTTAAAAAACCTTCAAACGCCAGGCACAGCGAGGGCGTTCTAAGGTGAGAAACGTCACTCCAGATTGACGCGTTTAAAGCCTAGGGAAAAATGCTCTGTACTCAAAAAAAAGCGAACGCCCACCGAGTGGACGCTTATATGCACTCGAGAACGCTTTGTTATTTTGACGTTTTATGCTCCACAAAAATCAAACTCTCTCGTATTAAAAATACTTAAAACGCGTCGATCGAGTGACGTTCTAAGCCGTGAGAAACGCCTCGTGACCGGCGCGTTTTGAACAGATTCAAGACAAGTTACATTTCAAATAACACAAGCCAAAAACAGAAACCAAACCCAACCTAATAACAATCTAATCCCACAAATCCCAAACATTAAACTTATGAAATCCCAATCTAATCCCACAAACCCAATGTACTCTACACAAATCCCAAACATTAAACTTATGAAACCAATGAACGTGTCAAAGTTATCAACGTGCCAAAGTTATACACGTGCCAAATTTAAGAACGTGCCAAGAGTAACAACAAACCCTAAACCAAAGTTATAAACTAAGTTTTTTCGCGATCCTCAAACGCTTCTTTGCTCTTTCATCTTGTATCCGACTAGATTCTTGGGCCCGACAATCGCTATCTTCAACCTCTTGTGTACATACACCAGTAGTCAGGAACTCTTCTGCCATCTGAAGCGCTTTCAATAAATCCTTCTTATTTTTTTTAGAAGCATTTGCAATCGCATCTCGTACCGCATCAATCACTCTACCCTTGCATTCATCCTCCTACATGTTAAACATTCAAACGTTCATTAAATTGAAAAAGGAAACAACAAAATAGATTGTATATTCAAATACCTGTCTTGAATCTCGTTGCTCCTTTCTTTTGCTGACACCGGTCAAACGACGCACGGCAACACCTCGATACCAGGTCATGTACTCAGACGTGCATTCCCAATCAAACCTGGATTTTCCCATCCTTTGTTCCTTATTGACTAGATGATTTGCAAAATGGATGAAGTCATCGTCGCGTGATTCATGAGTGACGTTTTGTCTGTTTCGCCTTTCCGCTTGATTTGATGCCTTTGGAGGAATTGGTGACTGAGGGATAGCTTGAATATGGCCAAATTGACGAACTACACGGTTTGGGTGATACACCTCTTCAATGTCCAATGTCCTTATGCACCCATAGAACCAACATACGTCATTCTCAGACACCGTTCTCAATTGCCGATAAGCATCCCAAACAACCTACAAATTGGAAGATAATGTAATTTGAACATAACCAGACAAGTTACAACCTACAAGATAAATTTAGTTAACTTACTTCTCGGCCTCCATCAAGTCCAAGTCCTCTCTTGTATGCCTTAACAATGACAATGCCACAGTGTCATTCATTCCCGGAACATTTTTCCACTTCAATGTCCGTACCATCTCCCCTTCAATGAATTTCGTGTTTGGTGGAGGTCGCAATGAAGGAAAATGTTCAGACACCCATGCCTCGCAAAACACATTTCTTTAAGCATTCAAACTTAAACACTACTTAACAAAAAAATAATGTAAAAACAAGTGTTACCTCCAAAGAATGTTAGGTATCCGTAAATTCCAACAATCTCGCTTCTGGTTGCCTTCGACAAATTGCCGGTAAAGATTTGCCGGTGTGGCGGCACCCAAGCCCAATCACCAACCTTATCCAGATCCCGTAGAAAATGAAGGTAGTCAATGTTTATCTTATCACCACTACGGTCTTGCATCAAAGTACATGCAAGAAGATACAATGATATCCGCATGCACGCTTGATCCACAAGAACTATCCGCGCAGTGACCGAACTCGATCCTCACCCCGATTGCTTCTCACACCGCATTTACCCGCAAGATCGTTTTTAGCCAACTTTTCGACAAATCGTAGTCCACCAACATGTTCTAACTCCTTTGTCACTTCGCTATTGGAATCCCAACATCTCGTGAACAAATGTAACCGGGTTTTCTCTTTTGTAAACTCATAGTTCACGACCATTCCATCGATCGGTAATCCTGTGATATGTCGCACATCGCCTAATGTGATGGTCATCTCGCCGAATGGCAAATGGAAGGTGTTTGTTACGGATTCCACCTCTCAACAAAAGCACAAACTACCACACGATTTGCTTGGGTATATGAAGAATGTACCAGATTGTACAACCGGTTAGCTCTCGGCCTTGCCTTGAATTCGTCACATTCTTCATCGATCTTCCATATCTTCAAGGAAGAAGTGTCTTTGCTTGCATCCAATTATACCTCGGTCTGTATAAATGATTTTATATATATGGTTAGATACGTGAAAAAAATCAGTTCACAAATATGTAATAAGATTATAAACCTAAAAAACTTACATTCTTATTCAACAACGCGTAACCAACATGCTCCTTCCAATCCTTCCCCAATAGAACATCGTTGTCCACCACCACACCATCATCACTTGTCGTATTCTAAACACTCGCCTTTTACGCCTCTGCCGGTGCCCTGGTACTTTACGGATGTCTGTCTATACTTGCCGCAAAGAATACCTGATGCCTCACCTATAGTGGCCCGGGCCGGAATGGCTCTTTGTTCTGTAATGCCACCAGCAGTGCTAGAATCTGCAACAGGATCAACTGTCCCAGAAGGAGGCTGCACTCCTGATTGTGTCTGAATGTCCACTGACTCAGTGGTGGCACCAGCAGTACTAGAATCCAGAATCGGATCAATCTGTCGCGAAGGAGGCGGCAAAGACTCCCAACCGTGTCTCCATCTCCGCCTCTCACTTTGGTGGCACCAGCAGCTTCTAAAATCTGCAATCGATCAATCTGTCTCGGAAGAGGTCGCACTCCCGGTCTGTCTCCATCTCCACCGACTCATGGGGGCCCCGACACCGAAATCAATCAGTAAGTGAAGGAGCTGCACTCCCAACTGTGGTCTCGTGGTCTCAACTACCTCATTTGTCACTCCTACACCACCTCGGTTGGCTCGATCGCATGTCCTATCTCTACTTGCACATTCTCAGTAGTCGTTTACTCCTTCTTATATATGGCACACTTGTATGTTCTCAAACAAGATTAGTCAACTTGAGCTTCGAGGGTGCCTCCGCACCACCTTGATCCACCGCGGTACCTTCATCGCTATCTCGCAAAGCGTCATGATCTTACCGCACCTGCCTTAGTCATAATTTCCTACACATGATACATGAAATAAATTGTCGGTTAAATGAAGAAATCAACTAACAAAAAAGTAGACATTTATAAACAAAGTCAAGGATAAGATATAAACCTCATACAATGTAACATTAACAATAATTTCATAAACAAACTCATAAAAGAGACTAACCCTAAAAAAAGTAATAAAAAGGCATAAACAACATCATATAATCCTATTAACAAAATTATGGTAATCAATTAACCAATGTAACCTCTAAACTAACCCTAAACCCTAATTTGTCTGAAACGTCACCACAAATGGCGTTGAGCAACACTTTACAACGCCGATTACTCGACGCCTAAGAATAACAGAGTAGCAAGCCAATGTTCTAAAACGTCACCACCCCGCGTTGAAGACACAACTAAAACGTCGGCTTCTAATAGCGTTCGCCTGGGATAGCCTAATTTCCTAAACTCACAAAATGGGGACGTCGGTGTGGGTGACGTTGAAACCTACAACGGGCGTCGCTCACACGCCGCCCACTGTTTCATCGTCTTCTCCGACCTCACAACCGTAAAAAAATGGCCGAATTCACAAAATACAACCCAAATAACATCAATCAAACTAACCAATTACATACAATGTAAACCCATTACATCAAACACAAATTCACTTCCATTTAAACACAAATTCACAAACATTCAAACATATTTTCAAGAAATGACATACCTTCAATAAATTCAATGTATTATTCTTCTCTCCTTCTTCTTTTGTTGTAACTCTCCTTCTTCTTCCCTTCTTCTTCCTCTTCTCTTCTCTTCTCTTCTCTTCTCTTCTCTTCTCTTATGTTCTCTTTCAATTTTCGTTACACATTTGAGCTTGGCGGCAATGGAGTTTTTTGGGAAAGAAGTTAGATGGTTTTTTCAATTTAAGTGGTGGGAGTTTTTGGGAGGAAGGTAGATGAGTTTTGTATAATTTTAGGGAGAATAAAATGTGTATGTATGTAGTAGTTGTTATTTAATTAGTGTTTTGTATAATTTTAGTATTTTGTATAATTTTAGGGACTAAAGTGTAGTATTTTAATTTTTATTTTTTTGTTGTGTAAGTAGTAGTTATGTGGTGTGTCAAAGTAAAAAAAAATATTCAAGAATGTGGTGCAGTAGTAGTAAATAGGGGTCAAATAACCCCCTAAATATAATGTGTGCGAACGATTTGTCTTCCCGAATTGCTCGTATTTGGCGGCGGTCGTTACAAGATGGGAGCAAGGTGGATCTGAGAAGACTTACTATCAACAAAATGATTAGAAATGATACTAAATGAATGATGAGATTTGTCCAATCCAAGTGCAGAAATTAATTACTCCTTCGTTTTTTATAATAGTCGCTAAAAGTATAACTCACACAGCTCTGAAATATACTGTAAAATGACAAATTTATCTTTCTCGTTTTGCATTTAAATATTCTTCTTCTTTAAATAATGAATATTGTATTGGTATTATAAAGAGAACTAACACAACTAATCTTTTTTTACTTTTTGAGAAGAACACAGCTAATCTTGAAAGTGACGGTACTAAAAAACAGAAGAAGTATATAATTAAACTAAGCATCTCTATCATTTTCTAAGTAATTCAAAACAAATATAATATACTTTAAAAAAAAAAAAATAATAAAGATAAGAGAATACAACCACAAACAAAATATACAATAATTATCTACACCACTAATTTTCGTAGGACCCACCGCCTACCATCATGTTCCTTTACATGAACACACATGGTCACATACGCACTCTATGATTATCATTTCTCCTTTTATATGAAAACATATAACCACCCGCACACCCGAATCATCACGCTTCTTTTTCATGGAGTGCATATAGGTACTGCAATAATCGATATATCAATGTTGTGTCGTTTGAATGTGGTTGTATATTGCTTGTATAATAATTACATATACTAATTTAACTCCCACCAATTTCACAACTGTCCTATTTAAATTCTTTACTTCTCCATCAATACTATATAATAATTTGATATTAGAACAAGTATCACGTGGAGTACAAGGTTGGTGGTTTTTTTGGTTTTTTTTTTTTTTTTTTGGAGAATGAGAATCTGACAAGTGAAGAGTAGGGTATCACATTCAAAACAAAAGAGTACTGTACTATCAAAATGTCGTTGTGAGCAGCCCAATATGTATAAAAAAATGTGAATTTTTTTTTTAAAAAAAATGAGCAGAAGATAATGAGATTATTTATTATCTAGGGAAATAGTAGATAATGAGCAATAAACTTCCTCAATTTAATTTAACTAATGTAGTTGTTAAAAAAAATTATAGTATGATCGATTGTGTTAGTTTTTCAAAGCAGTATTTAATATACACTAAATTATTAAGGAAATAGAGAAGAGATGGTATTGCCAGGGCTATTAATTACTTACTATGGGAAAAATAGTGAAAATAGAAAGATGCATACCAAAAGGAGAGCTTTGATTTCAGTATCTGTGAGTTTGGTTCCTTCATCACCACCGTCGATATTACTATCTTGAAGAGAGATCAACACACTCAGCAAGTCCACGTATTGTTTAGCTCCATGAGAGCCGTTAGATTTATGATCTTCTAGGATCCCATTTAAAAACTTGTCAAAACGGGCATGAAGTTTCTTCATTTTAGCAGCAATTCCTTGCAAATCAAACCAATCAAGAACCGGGATAAAATCACCCAAGTTGAATACACCGGCTAACACCATAATCTCCACCACCATTGATTTAAACTCGTCGGCATGCGGATTTTCTCCGCCGTCTCCTTCGAATACTCTTCTTCCAAGCATCACTCTTGCCAGGGCATTGGTTGTGCACACCCCTAATAACTTTCCTAAATTCACCGGAGCTTGACCGCCACTCGCTATTGCTCGTATAAGGATGCCTATCTCCTCCTGTATAATCATTATTAAGATATAATGATAATTATCTACCCCATTAATTTAAGCTTTTGAGAGTGATGGTAATTCAACTTGGTATCAGAGCAAAAGGTTCTGGATTCAAACCCCGCTCTAAATACAATTTTCCTAAAGAAAATTATACTTACTGTTGTGTCTATCTTCTTTCTTATAAAACACACACCTCTCTCCTCCACTTATAAGCGCACACTCAGGACGACGACAAGATATAATGTTAATTATCTATAACTTAAGCTTTTGGGAGAGGTAATAATTTAATTAATAATAATAATAATCAATAATGTAAGATATGTTATTATGCACATTTTTTTATGGATGCATCGTTACTCATTTTCATATTTTTCGGTATCTTTTACCGATCATGGTGATATTTATAGGACTCCTATGATTTTTCACCGGAATCGGTAAAACAATGATCGAGACCAATGACTTTTGACAACGGTTCCATGATAAATCATCGGGAAAAATGATAAAAATTTCCAAATTCGATGATATGTATGTCCATATAGTAATGTGGATTTTAAAAAAAAAAACAACTTTATATTTATTAATCCCGGTGTTTTTTCCCCGTCCAGATGATATTTTAACGGTTCTGATAATGTTTTCAAAATTTAAAGCAACTTTTTTTTATATATGGTGAAAAATCTTCGGATCCGGTAAAAATTTACTGGAATTAGTAAAAAATTTACAGAAAACATCGATTTGAATATGTATTTTTTGGGTTAATATATTTTTTCCGGATATGAAAGGTTTAACACACACATTATGCCCCAGACGAGGCTCGAACCCAAATCGTATTGCCAGGGTATAGTCTAGCTAACCACTAAACCGATATAGTGCGGGTTTATATTTTTTCGATGAACGAATTTCGATTTAAAATATTGTTTGGATTGTATTAAGTTTTATGTAAGAATAAAATAGATCTGATGTCTTGTGTGGAGAAAATGATTTTATTCAATAAATATTTTACTACTTTTTCTCTAAAACAAAAAAATCCTTGACGTATGCAAAGAAAAAGACAAGAAGGACCACAGATATCAACAAGTAAAAAATCTCAAAGACACCAATTATATAGGAATAGTTGGAGGGACCAAGAAGAAAGTTCAAGAATAAGTAATGAACTATTATTAATGTAATATTATTAAGGCAATGAAGAATTAATTGATTTACACAAAATTTGAGTTAAAAGAAAGAAAAAATATATTAAATGTTGAAAATCTAGACTCAAACTCATATAAGAGAAGCGGAGGAGGGTCGCGTCCCTCAAACCTGGAGTTTGTGATGTGGGAGAAGTTAATCTTTTAAGAGTATCATTTATGGTGTTGTGGTTATAGGTGTGTTTTTGACAAAAATTTGTAAAAATATATTATTATTTTAATGAAATACACTTTTGTGGTACAATGGCCTAAATTACCACGTTAGAATAAAAATAGGATAGGACTTTAGAAGAAAAGAAAAAGAAAAGACAACAAGATGAAAGGTTTAAACTAATCAATCATTAATTCACCTTGAGATCCGTGTCACGAGAATGTGGTAGTGTGTGTGGGTATATCCACTCCCATATCCACAATTTCATCACAAAAATGTGTTCCCATGAGCTATTGTGAACATTTAAGAATTTAAAAAATGTAAACTTCTCTATGACAGTGTGGTTAGATTAGCTATTGCCAATACTCTAATATGATAGGTGAAACAATCACAAATTCTCCAATGTGGAACACTTTAACATGCCCTCTCAAGTGTGGCCCTGTAAAGAGTCTGAGCCACATGGCACACGAGGCATATAAGAGGCACTATAAGGTCAATAAAGAGGCCCAACTTTGCACAATAAAGGGTAGTTGTATTACCATATAGAAAATCTTGCCCAAATTCATATAAGAGGAGGGGTCTCAACCCCAAAACATAGGTTTGTGAGGTGAGAAAAGTCTTTCTCTTGATATGGTGAGTGAAACAATCACAAGTTCTCAATATGTGACACTTTAACTTTAAATACTATGATTGTAATCCTTTTTTTTAATTTTTATTTTTATGAAAATAAGTCAATTGGGATAAGACGAATTCCTATCAAGATTCGTCTTGAAAACAATCAGAATCGACTTTAAAAGGGAGATAAACGCTAGATCAAAGAGAACTACAACTTCATAATGAAAGCCAACACTTCATATGAATGAAAATAAACTACGGGTTAAAATTCATTTTCCAACCGTTTCAAGTCTAGTAGGACTTGAAACCGGTGGAGATAAATAAAAAGATTGACGTCTTCAAATCATCTCCGACCATCAAGAATTATAGTTTCGTTCAAAATTCGATTTGTCGTCAAACCATTTTCCGACATTAGTTTTAAAAGGTGAGTGGTTACTTCGGATTCTGGAAAATTTTATATTGGGAGCACCGTACCGGACCCTGCGAGTGGTGGTATGTTACGATAAAAAAGTGTTTGTAAGATTATTTTTTAGGGATAAGGGTCCTAAAGAACACAATATGAAAGATGTCAGACAAAAAGGACTATAAGAAAATATTTTTGTCAAAAAAAACATTGTACTAGTGAAAGTGAAATTGAAAGTGAATTTAAAAGTGAATTACGTTGATTTTCAGCACAAAACCAACGTTATTCACTTTCAAATTCACTATATTTTCACTTTTACTAGTGAAATGTCATTTTTGATAAAAAAAACTTTTTTTATAGTCCTAAAATTCTGACCTCTTTCTAAATGTGTCCTAATTGACAATTAACTATATTTCTTTTAGGGTTGTGTATGTAAGATTAAATGAGAGATTTCTTACCCGAAGTTTGCATATTTGAGTGATTATGGTTTCTAAAAATAGAGGTTTCTGGGTGAAAATTTGGATAAAATTCCTAAAATTACTTATATTATAAGACAAAAATATGTAGTCAAAAAACTTATACTATACGGTTTTTTTTTTTTTTTTTTTTTTTTTTTTTTTTTTTTTTTTTAGCGGGTTTCTACAAACGCACCTTTTGCCCCTCGAACCTAGTCTCATACTAGGTGATAGCCTAGTATAACCACTAGACCAATACACCATGTGTCTCTATACAATTGATTTTCCAGAAACTTTTACCGATATAAAGCAAATCCGACAGTAATTCTTCAACTAGTGTTAATTATTTGATGGTATTAACTTATTTTATCTTGATTAAATGTAGATTTTACAGTTTGGATTTTAACAGAAATCAGAGTTTTAATTATCTTACTTATCTTTCTCTATATATAAGAAGGGAAAAAGTGTCAAATGGTGACACTTGTTTTTTTTTTATTGGTTACCCCTTTATCGTTCATCGCCCAAAAATTCGCCCAATCTTTTTTTTTTTTTTTTTTTTTTTTTTATAACTTTTTACTGTTCATTGGGCCTATTAGAAAAAAGTTTTTTTTTTTTTTGAAGGGTTTGAGTTAAATTGTTCCATTTAGAGACTCAATTGTATTTTTAATCTACACATTAGCTTTAATTTATTCTTAATCTTATTATGTGTGTTGTGCTTAAGATGTATCCGATTCCAATTTAATTACATGTTATTTTACTTTCCATCGAGATCTCTTCCTTTTTTTTTGGTCTTATCTTAATACGATACGACCACGTGATATTTCAATATACTATAGTTTGTTTGTGTGTGTTCTTTTCCTTTTTTGCGTATATATATTTTACATTGTGTGTCTATGCCGGTTTTTTTTAGGGGCATCGTTTTTTGGGGTGCTACGTATTGATTATTTTTTCCGTCTTCGCTTTATTACTTCTATATATTGTGTGTGTCGGTTTTTTTCTTTGGTTGTGTCGAAAGGTGTCGATTTTGTGTCGTGGAGTGTTGATAGTGTGTTAGATTTTAATTAAAATTTTAATTAATATTCATTTGATCAACCGACAACCGTTGGATATGGTGTCGGGGTGTATCGAAGCATGTCGTGTCGTGTTTTGGGTAGAACACGTGTTGTTGCAGAATAATGTCGAAGATAGCTTCATTTTTTCGGTTAAAATTGATTTAAGTAGAAATTGAAAAAAATTATTCGGTAGTGTCGAAAAGTATCCATACGATGTCGGGAGATGTCGAAGATGTGTCGGATATTCATTTCATACGCACTTATATTATTCTTCTATGTACATGTTTTGATGCCACCCTAAAAGGTGTGAGGGGTGGGTTGGGTTAGGGTGGTGGGAAGGGTAGGGTATAGTAAGATGGGTGGTGGGCACGGTAGGGTAGGGAGTTGTAGGGTAGAGTAGGATGGGGTGGTGGGAAGGGTAAGGTAGGGTGGGATGAGATAAAATAGGTGTAATAGGCTTAGCTAGGATAGTGAATTAATATGTAGGTTGGGAGGTAGGTTAAGGTTTGTAGGTAGGTAGAGAGGTAGGGTGCGGTAGGGTGTGCTAATGTAGGTGAGGCGAGGTATGAGATGTAATGCGGTGATGTATGGTAGGGTAGGATGGTATGGTTGGATGATGTGGCGTAAGTTAAGTAAAGTTTGGTAGGTTGAATAAAGTACGTAATATAGGGTAGTGTGGTAAGATAATATGTGGTAAGATAATGTGGTGTAGGGCATGGTGAGTAGTATTGGATAGGTGAGTGTTAAAAAATGTTGGGATAGGGGGTTGGGGTGGTGGGAAGGGTAGGGTATAGTAAGATGGGTGGTGGGCACGGTAGGGTAGGGAGAAGGTAGAGTAGGATGGGGTGGTGGGTAGGGTAAGGTAGGGTGGGATGAGATAAAATAGGGTGTAATAGGCTTAGCTAGGATAGTGAATTAATATGTAGGTTGGGAGGTAGGTTAAGGTTTGTAGGTATGTAGAGAGGTAGGGTGCGGTAGGGTGTGCTAATGTAGGTGACGCGTGGTATGAGATGTAATGCGGTGATGTATGGTAGGGTAGGATGGTATGGTTGGATGATGTGGCGTAAGTTAAGTAAAGTTTGGTAGGTTGAATAAAGTACGTAATATAGGGTAGTGTGGTAAGATAATATGTGGTAAGATAATGTGGTGTAGGGCATGGTGAGGTAGTATTGGATAGGTGAGTGTTAAAAAATGTTGGGATAGGGTGCGGTTGGGTGATTGATAATGTGTGTAGTAGATAAGAAAGAGTGTGTTGACTAGGGTAGAGTTGTGTGGTAGGTTGTGGTATCCGAAAGGAGATCGACGTAAAATGTTTTATTTTTCATTGTTGCGCTTAAAATTGCGTTCTGAACGGTTCGTTACATGCTACATTTCTTCGTATTTAATATCGTCAAATAAGTTAAAACTTATAAGCATGGGCACTCCGTGCGCGCACCTGAGTCCCATTTTTACTAGTACTTTTAATAAGAAGAGAGTGAGATTGAGATGTCTTGACACATGTTTTTTTTTGATTGGTTTGTTGTTTTTTTTAACTGTTTGGCTGCCGGCCCAATCCAGTCACAAAAAGAATTACTTAGATGGCCCAGTTATGATATATATAGTAAGATATATATTTATATACTGCCAAAAAAAAGGACGGGAGCTGTTGGTTTGGTTTTCCAGTGGTTGGGTTTGGTTTTCTTCGTCTCTGTCACCACTCAATGTCCGATTTCATCTTCTGCAGGCGGAAAGATGGAAGATTTCGTGGCTGGATACACGAACTGCTCATAGGATGATTCGGTGATGATTCAGTCCGTCCCAAATTCACAGCAACGTGGGTTACCATGAAGGCTTGATTTTCGGAGCATTCAATTCGCGATTCGATTCATTCGAAATAAAGGTGCATTCTTTCCTTTACATATCATATTTATATCATTTATTTTTCTGATTGAGAACGATGTCTGCCTGATTACTTGCTTATTGCCGTTGTGAAGGTGTTGGGTATGAAAAGTCCGACCTCTCATTGATACGATGTCGATTTCAACATTTACTCCCGATTTCAAGGATACGCAATAAATTGAATGATAAGGTGAATCCTTTTCTCGTAAATATCGCCTATATCATTTGCTACCGATTTGAATGTGATATCTGCTCGATTTTGTGCGATTTGGTGATGAATTAGTCTGTGGCTAACCGGATTCGAGAGGATGGTAAAAAGTCGAACGCTTAACGGCTATGAAATCGAATGATCTATCGGTTCATCCTTGTGCTACAAACCGGTTTGCTCGTATAATAGCCGATTCCTTTACATTTCTAGCCCGGTTTAGGTTTGATCAAGGTCTACACTGATGATAGTCTCTGTCCGGTTTAATAACTCGATTAATGGATGGTTTAGGTCACTAAGCCCTATTATTCGCTTGATTAAGTGTCCTTGTCCCGCTGATGCGATTATGGTTCAACCGTATCTTTATGGTTGAAATATGATCCTAAAACCAATATGATGACAAAATCCCTACCGTGTTGGCTTGATTATTTTTATGGGGTTGTCTGATTGGTCTCGGTAAGCTGGTGTTCAGTTGCATTGCAGATTCTGACGTTGCACCATTTGATTTGATGGGTAAGATATGTTCGTATACATTAATCCAAAAGCTTTAGCTTCTTTTTATAACCACATTTTACATGATTTTAGGTGAATACCGGTTCTTTGACGTGGAATGAATCTCTCACTTTTATCTCGCACACACAGAGAAGATGATCCTAGTAATAATTTACTTTTATATATATATATATATATATATATATATATATATATATATATATATATATATATTCATGAGTATTTGGACAGCTATTGAGTGATTAATGGGGTTTATTTTTTCTTTGATTTTGACGACAGGAGAAAGAGTTTGAGAAGGGTAAATGAGACAAAGAAGATCAAGCCCAGTGCCTCAAAGCTAGGGGTTTAGATGAATGATACTGAAAAATCAAAGTCCTTGGAGAAAATTATTCAAAAGAATGGCTGGTAATTGTTTTATTATATTTCATTTATTATATGTTAATAACTCTATATATGTGTAAAAGATAAAATAATTATCATTGATTGATTAAGTTGGTTATTTGATTTATGTAAATTATTATGTATATGCAGGTGGAACATCAGCAAATGGGCATTCTTAAACGAGCCCCAATTATTGGAACAGAAGGGCCAAAGTACAAGTATGTTCAAATCCACGTTGCATCAAAACCCCTCAATAAATATTAATACCACCTAAGCCCAATCTGAATATCTGTTTTAACTCCCAAAATCCATATAATAACTTAATGTATTCTCAATACACATGGAAACAGAGTATTGAGAAAGTGAGTAAAGTGGATATATATATGGGGTTTTGACTCCTTATGTAAAATATATAAAAGCCCTAGGGACAATGGGAATTGGGAAACTTTGTTTCCATCTTGGGGAGTTGTAAATTATTAGCTTGTTTTCATTTGTACGAAATTATATAAAAATATTCTATTTCAACACCAAACTTTATGATTACATATCTCGCCAGCAAAAATAGATTAGTGTTATTTTCACATTTCTTTTGCACACTTTACTGAGATTTTTAATGAGGTTGTCTATTTGCATAATGAAATTGCTAATGGTATGATCCATATTGCATAAATTTCTTATACTGTAATAATTAATAATTATGGTGTCAATTAGCGATTTCGTGTTCGTGCCGCCAATAGAACTTATTGTTAGGTGTGATGCCCGAAAGACAATTTTTGTAATTGTTTTATTTAATAAATGAATTGACGTTATTATTCATATTTATTATTCTCATAATCACCGATGTGACAATAGTATTTACACTACGTAAAACCCTAAGTATATCGTTTATGTAATCACTTAACTCGGTGTATGGTATATACACGGGAGGATTGAGTTAGTGAAGATGTACTTAAAATACAATTAGCCCGTAGTGAAGTTAATCGAGAGTATCGGGTCTCTCCTTTAACGTGCTATTAATGCGAACACGCTTGGTGTGATTGTCTTATCCGGACTTTCGGTTAAGAGAACCTAATGGGGCATTTATATATGATAGATATATCATATAGAATTTGACCGATTTGATTAGAGTTCACGATATAATTCCGTAATCGAAAGTCTTATCGAATCAATGGATGATCATATTTATGGATATATCTTAATCCCGAGGTGATCACGATCAACCGCTTGAATCGGTATGAGGTTTGACTTGACGGTTAAGGATTACACCGAGTCCGTGGTCCGAATTACCCCATCTTGGCATTGTAATCGGATTGAGTGAGTAGTCCGTCACGATACGGAATCCATTCCTTCCATTTATGGAAGTAGATGTACAGCCTCTTTATTTGTTAATCCTAGAAACCGATCGATCGCGAGTTCATATTACACCGATTAGCTACCAAAGTGAGTTGTATGAATTAATTGATCACTAGGGGGTTAATGGTAAATAAGGATAAGAGGTTCTAAAAAAGGGTTAACGGTAACTTCCCGATTTAGAATGAACATCTATGGAGATTAATCCATATGTAATGATTATATCAATGGACGCTTATTATTATTATCGTGACGAGATAAATATAATCGATAATCGGAGAGTGTGCGCCTCGGGATTATGGTGGCATATTCCGTGATTGATTTATCGAATATAATTAATCTGTTCGTAAGATAATTATTTATTTGATTTATCGGAGCCACGATTATTAGTCCATTGGTCCCCGACGTGCTCCAATATAAGATAAATTATTCTCGGACGTCGAATCCTAATAATGATATTAATTTTATTCTTATTAGAATTTAATTAATCAATATGTGAATTAATTGTTTAGTGACTATTTAATTAGTTGGAACTAAATAATTAAAATAATTGGAAAAGACATTTTCCATAATCTTGGCAATTAGTGTGAAAGAAAAAAAAATCACATTGACTAGGTCAATGAGTTAAAAATTTCGACCCCTTTTGTTTTATGGTAACAAGAAATTAGTTTTCAGTATTAATAAAGACATGCGCGTAATATATTTATTGGATAAATATTTATGGTAAATAATAAAGATAAATATTATTCTGTATTTGTTCTAGAATATTATGGAATTATCTTTTATTAAAAGGATTTATTTTGTTTGATAAATAAAAATCCTTGCGGCTTAAGTTTTTCTATATAAAAGAGAGCTTAAAGCAAACTTAATAGACACTACAAAATTCAAATTCCCTAGTAAATTAGAGGAAGAATTTTCGGCCAAGGGGAGAAAGGAAAAGCTTGAGTTTTTCCTAAGAAGATATCGTAAGGATTCGAGACGCGAGATTTCCTTCCACCGGAGTTGCTCGGATCACACGTCACGGAAGATCGTGGTGCTCTTCACATCTTCACATTCATCCTTTGCGGTTCTTCAACTTGAATTTTGAGATTCAAGAGGTATGATCTACATCCCCTCAGTGAATAGATCTAGTTATTTTATTACGTGTATTTTATGATCTAGATCCATTAAATCGCTTCCGCTGCGGATGGTATTACAAACAAATGGTATCGATCGCCATGGGGATCTATATTTATACGTATAAAATATTAGATCTGGTGAGCCAGAAACATGTAGATTCTTTGCCCCAATTTTTTTTGGGGCCGATGCATATGTTTAATTTTATGCTTATGAATGTCGTGGTTGAAGAGATGGATTGGGGTTGGCATCATTAATTCGTTAGATCTATTGTAAACTCATATAAACGATGAAAATTCGTCCATACGAAGATATAGGAAATTATGTAATTCTTTTTTATTGCAATTTTAATTTCCAGAAAATAGATCTGTTTAGTAGCTGTTTAGTTATTTCGTGTTTCCCGTTGATCGAACCGTTGAAACGAAGATCCCTCCGGTCAGAATCTAGATTTGAAGATGATGATCAACTCCAAAAATTTTGGCGTCGATCAGAGTCCGTTTCGATATCCGTTTGATGCTGCGAAGAGGCTGCTGTAACAGAAAAACGCAGGATTCACAGAAACACTATCTGTGACTTCCTCGATTTTCTGGGAGAGTTTGGACCGTTGAAAAGAAAATCTGACCGTTCAGATTGATAAACTTGGAGTTTTGGACGTACCATAAAATTTTAGGTCGATCGGATTCATCTCGATTCCCGATCTGCCTCAGGAAGTCATTGATGCAGTGCAGTCAAAGTCAGATTCAGCAGCAAGTTTGGAGGTTTACTGGAGAAAATTGGTAAGTCAAAGCACCGATCCAACCGTCCATATTGAAGTTCAAGGAGTGAAGATAAGATCTGGAAAGTTTCGTCCCGATCTGAGTTCGTTTGTATGCCGATCGTCCAAGAGTTCGAACAGCTGCAGATTTAGTTAGAAAGTAGTAAACCCTAGTTAGGGTTTTGGTTTTGGTTTTTTTTTTTTTTTTTTTTTTTTTTTTATTTTCTAAATAGATTAGATAACGAGGGTGCCAACGATCCATCTCTTGTTTTAAATTTTCCGCATTTATTTTTATGTGTTTGATCATAAAATAGATATAAAACCGGAATTGCCATGACATGCATCATATCATAAATCCACTCCATGCATACATGTAGAATTTTAATTTTGGTAATTAAAATAGGCATGTATACAAACTCGTGTAATTAGTTGAAATTTAATTAATACGTGGTAATTAATAAATTTAGTAACTAATTAATGATCCGAGGACGGGTTATGAAATCGTTAGGCCTTTCGGTGTGTGTTCTCGGTGAACCGCCTTAAAGCCCAAACGAGATCACGTTCTTCAATTCGTAGTGTCTACGAGATTGAATGATGGTAAAAGAACAATAAATCTTGGATAAAAACGGTTCGCTTATAGGTTGGGTGGTCAACTGAGCTAGGCTCGACCGACTTAACCCTCCTAGTGTGATGCATGCACGGGGTCCGGCAAGACTAAGCTACACCGAGAATGGATGGGTGATTCCTTCTTACCTCAAATGAGGTCGTTTTGACCCGATTTCGTCCGATCGTCACATATGTTGTTCCAACGAATAGGACGGGTAGGCTTGCCTTACGTTACCGACACCATTCGAATCCTTGATTTGATGAGCTTTTATGATAACATAAAAAGACGTGGTTAGTTAACCCACAACCACTTCCAAAATATTGAGTGGGAGCGGGGAGGCGGCAAACCAACCCCACGGCCTCTACTATAGATACAAGTAAGTGAGAGAAGGGTGACGCCGAGGCGCTTTGATTTCGCCCCCTAAGGATGGTGTTCGCCTATCAACATTCATGGCTTGGTCTCCAAAGGATAGGATTTACAGGTACTTGTCGGGTCACCGACCTATCCTAAGACGGCATACTCGGGCGCACTCCAAGAGATCCGATATAGTAGGTCACACTCATCATGGGTATTTTTGGATAATATCTAGGCTAAAAAGGAAGGTAGTCAATGAATAAAGGGATGTTCGATTCTCGTGGATGTTCGATTCTCGTGGATGTTCGATTCTCACAAGTTATTCATTGATGAGATTGTCTCGATTTAACCGTCATCTCTTTGACCTACCCTAAGGCGGCACTCGAGATGCGAGGTTAAAACCTTGGAATGGTAGAGTAGACTTAATTTTAGTTTACAATTCCTAAAATAAAATATAGTAGTGTTAAACTTGAATTAATACATGTCATTTTATTTACAACATTATCCCTTACTAAATTGCTTAAAATTTATAATTGACTAGTATTGACTTTGTTAAAAAGTGGAAAGTAACTAGGGACGTTGAACTAGTTAATCGATAATGCAATTAATTTTGAAAGAGATATTTTCTCTTAAGCCTTTTAAAAACCAGAGTAACATATGTGTATGTCACTAAGTGTCATTCGTGTCAAACGGAAGACAAACTTAGTTTGATCAAAGGTGATTTCGACTTTGAAATTCTTCTAGTGAATTTTGAGTATGTAGTAATTACACGAGTAATTTTCTAATTGAAAATTGGAAAATCATGAAGTGTTACTAGTTGGACGATATTTGGAATCGATGAACTAGTGGGAGCTTTATGATTTGTTGTTTTTCTAGAACATTAGAAAAGTGTAATCGACTACACACGTAATCGTTCTAATTGAAAACCGGAAAATCATGAATCTGCTGCTAGTTAGACGATATTTGGAATCGATGAACTAGTGGGAGTTTTATGATTTGTATTTTTCTCGAAACATTAGAATCGTATGTAAGTGTTTACACGAGAGATTTTCAAATTGAAAAATTGGAAAATCATAAAATAAAGCATTCTTTGGTTAGACGGTATTTGGAACCGATAAACTAGTGGGAGCTTTAATGTTATGATTTGTTATTTTTCTAGTATATTAGAAAATCCGAGAAGTCCCGACAAGTAACACTCAAATAGACATCCCACGGTTCAAGAGTAGTGTCTACTCACACGAACCGCTAGTTCAAAACTGTTTCCATTTACGGAAAGTCAAGAATGGGAGAGTATGTCTAAGAGTGTTAGTCATCTAAAATCGAGTTGATTTTAAGGCTAAACCGAAAATTAATAAACCGAAAATCATAGGATAAGGATAAAGTGATTTTGGATCACCAACCTATGAATCCTTGGCGATTTTCTCGAGCTAAGTTCTTTGGAAGAACAAGATAGCAAAGGCATTTAACGATTAAAGGAGTAAACAACGGGCGCTTAATTTTAGCTAGAATAGTGGGAGTGATATAAGGAAATGAATCTCGATTCAATCCTTGAATATCGCGGAAAATTATTTTCTGCTTAAGACTCGTTGAACGAATGGATTTACCTTCTATTCGATAATTTGTTTGTCGATAGAAAGTGAATATACCATTTGTAAATACGAATCCAAGACTCGGACTTTTGTTTGATAAAGTCAAAACCACTTACAACCACTTTGAAATATGTATATAAAACACATCTTAAGAACTATTAAAAGCAATTGGTTTCTATATTTAGATAAACGCTTCTTCATATTCTATAGTTAGTGCATAGTCCCTAAAAGACAAGACCAAGACTGCTCGGGGTGATTCCTTTCTCCCGACCTGTTATATTGTCTCAAAGGTTCGATGACTAAGTTTCCTTTCAATCGAGAAAGGATAATGGATATAAAGAAGTAATATAGCTTGTTCATGACGACCTTCGGGTCCGATGAAAGATACAAGTTAGTAGGAGCTTCCGAGTAGTGACTTCTTGTCTCGATAACTATTCAAACACTCCGGTAAGTTTATCCAAAATATTTTGAGGTTTCTCTGCTTTCAACAGAGATAGAGTATTCTATACTGTAAATGGGCCATCACATAGTCCTGGGGACTCGATGCTCGGCCCGCCTCATAGTGAAATGTTTTCACTATGTGAGAAACCGTTAAATTGCCTTATATAGTTTTTAGATGTGCTACAATACAATCGCTTAACTCAATAAAGATATTGAAGTGAAATAACGGTTTACAAAGTGAAATGTAAGACCGAGAAGTCTACCTAGAATATGCTTTGGAATTTACGGATAAGGTGTGGACTCGGTTCACCCCACTTCCATAAATATAAGCATTTAGCACACGGTGCTTGAAGGTAGGTCCGAAATTTCGCGAACACGCTCGGTCGATGACCAATCGTTCAATATCTTGTAGCATTGAAAAAAGGTTTGTTATAAGATTCTTGAAATCGTGAAGGGATACCATATCTAAGGCGTCCTTCCCGATAGAGTCCATGAACAAAGAAACCTTTGAACCTTGAAGCACGCTTACTCAAGGTAGTTACTAACTGATTAAAATCGCACCACATCCAACATTGGTTGTTGGTGATAACACTAAATACTACTAAACTAAATCAGATTTTTGATCCACCCGTAATGTAGTGGGAGTATGGTTTATCCATTACCCATTACGGTTTCGGCGGACTTTGTAGTCCGAGGATCGATTGATAACCTATGGCTCTTTTGTGAGCGTGATAGTATTCTCGATAATAGAGGTTGGTTTAATAGCCATAACCCTCGTGAATGGAGTTCGGTACTCCAATTCCTGTTCATGCTCTTGTAGAACCACCGAGCGCCTCAGCCCAGTGGGAGTAATTGATCTACACGGAAAAGAGTAGAATGAGTTCGGTATTGCATGATTTCGCTCAAAAGCGTAAAATAGGGGTGATTCCTCGAGACTTTCTTGCCAAACAAACGGAGTCCGATTCATTCAAAAGCGAAGGGTATTGACTTATGAACTTATGACAGATGACCACAAAGGCTTATGTCCTTTGTGGATAAAAAGCAAACCTCTCGGTCATTGGAAGTCATATATTTCTACAATGTGTGATTTGACCGCAATATTGATAAGTCTTTTGTAGACTGGAT
The DNA here is from genome assembly GCA_026214975.1 of Gentiana macrophylla. Taxonomy (NCBI): domain Eukaryota; kingdom Viridiplantae; phylum Streptophyta; class Magnoliopsida; order Gentianales; family Gentianaceae; genus Gentiana; species Gentiana macrophylla. Next base: position 17,833,502 of record CM047808.1, on the reverse strand, counting down.
ATCAATTTTAGTACAAGAGTGAATATATAAATATATATTAGTGTTTGTGAAGGATAACACCGCACTCTAGCTTGGAATCAACATGGGTGTGTTGTCTCAAGTCGAAATCGACGATACCACATTTCTCTCAGCAATGTAGATTTGGACAACATTCTTAAGAGTTTGACTCGGTCGAATTCATTAGAATCATCACTGTTTCCCATCCATCTTATTGGTTAAGATGATGCATCCGTATGCAACATTCGACGAGGAAGTTCTACCCTATGCCTCGTGAATGACTCTCTAAATCTTCGGATCAAGAGAAATGGGATAGATTCTCTTTCTAGTAAGAGATGGTCGTTATTGAACGTCAACTTTGATCGAATCTTAGATTCGGCGGTTAACAAAGCAAGTTTAGTATGTCCTTTAGTATCTTGAAGAGAACGAGGAACAATATGCGGACATATTCATGTGTGAACTTGGATATGTGTGATACAATCGATTTTGACTTTAAGTCGATTGAGGATGATCGTTAAGTCGATCTCGGCTCGATGTTTACTCAAGTACCACATGATTTGATGGACCGGTAACGCTTTCGATTCTACGGATCGCCTCGAGCCGACAACCCGACTAATCATTAAGACCCATGACATTTAGATGTAGTACTCCCGAGTCACCGACCTATCCTACGACGGCATACTCGGAGTGTACTTTGGAATCTGAAATGGTTATGATATGCTTAGTGGGTACTAGAATACGGATAAGTCTCCATTGCTTTAGAGCAAGTGGGAGATGTAGTTTGTTGTATTTTAAATAATAGGGTGTGCTCTAAAACAATTAATCACATGCTTTCGTGCAAGTGGGAGATTGTTAGGTGTGATGCCCGAAAGACAATTTTTGTAATTGTTTTATTTAATAAATGAATTGACGTTATTATTCATATTTATTATTCTCATAATCACCGATGTGACAATAGTATTTACACTACGTAAAACCCTAAGTATATCGTTTATGTAATCACTTAACTCGCTGTATGGTATATACACAGGAGGATTGAGTTAGTGAAGATGTACTTAAAATACAATTAGCCCGTAGTGAAGTTAATCGAGAGTATCGGGTCTCTCCTTTAACGTGCTATTAATGCGCCTGCAACACGCTTGGTGTGATTGTCTTATCCGGACTTTCGGTTAAGAGAACCTAATGGGGCATTTATATATGATAGATATATCATATGTATCGGACCGATTTGATTAGAGTTCACGATATAATTCCGTAATCGAGAAGTCTTATCGAATCAATGGATGATCATATTTATGGATATATCTTAATCTGAGGTGATCACGAATCAACCGCTTGAATCGAAGATGAGGTTTGACTTGACGGTTAAGGATTACACCGAGTCCGTGGTCCGAATTACCCCATCTTGGCATTGTACTGGATTGAGTGAGTAGTCTGTGTTATCACAGATACGGAATCCATTCCTTCCATTTATGGAAGTAGATAGACAGTTCACTTATTTGTTAATCCTAGAAACTGATCGATCGCGCGAGTTCATATTACACTGATTAGCTACCAGTGAGTTGTATGAATTAATTGATCACTAGGGGTTAATGGTAAATAAGGATAAGAGGTTCTAAAAAGGGTTAACGGTAACTTCCCGATTTAGAATGAACAGTCTATGGAGGATTAATCCATATGTAATGATTATATCAATGGACGCTTATTATTATTATCGTGACGAGATAAATATAATCGATAATCGGAGAGAGTGCGATCTCGGATTATGGTGGCATATTCCCGTGATTGATTTATCGAATATAATTAATCTGTTCGTAAGATAATTATTTATTTGATTTATCGGAGCCACGATTATTAGTCCATGGTCCCCGACGCGTGCTCAACAATATAGCATAGCTATTCTCGGACGTCGAATCCTAATAATGATATTAATTTTATTCTTATTAGAATTTAATTAATCGATATGTGAATTAATTGTTTAGTGACTATTTAATTAGTTGGAACTAAATAATTAAAATAATTGGAAAAGACATTTTCCATAATCTTGGCAATTAGTGTGAAAGAAAAAAAAAATCACATTGACTAGGTCAATGAGTTAAAAATTTCGACCCCTTTTGTTTTATGGTAACAAGAAATTAGTTTTCAGATGTATTAATAAGACATGTGCATAATATATTTATTGGATAAATATTTATGGTAAATAATAAAGATAAATATTATTCTACATTTGTTCTAGAATATTATGGAATTATCTTTTATTAAAAGGATTTATTTTGTTTGATAAATAAAAATCCTTGGGGCTTAAGTTTGACTCTTCTATATAAAGAGAGCTTCTCCCAAACTTAATAGACACTACAAAATTCAAATTCCCTAGTAAATTAGAGGAAGAATTTTCGCCAAGGGAGAGAAGGAAAAGCTTGGAGTTTTTCCGGGTAGCATATCGTAAGGATTCGAGACGAGGATTTCCTTCCACCGGGAGTTGCTCGGATCACACGCGTTTAAGATCGTGGTGCTCTTCACATCTTCACATTCATCCTTTGCGGTTCTTCAACTTGAATTTTGAGATTCAAGAGGTATGATCTACATCCCCCTTGTAGAATAGATCTAGTTATTTTATTACGTGTATTTTATAGATCTAGATCCATTAAATCGTTTCCGCTGCGGATGGTATTACAAACACTTATCAAAAAAGAAAGTTAGATGCCATGGTAGAATAAAGGCTAATGGTTATTAATATTATGTTGGATGTTTTTGTTGAGCACTCTCTCGAAGACGTTATTTAATTACGACTTATTTATTTATTTTCGATTCAATTATTTGTAAACACTATATATATCCCTTGTACCCCAATGATTATTGTGAGAAAACATTAATACAATTACAATTATCGGGTATTTTATGGTATCGAGCACCTATCGATCCCGCAACCCTAAACCTTCATCACACCACTTTCTTCATCATCATCAACAAATTACCGGCCATATCATCATCATGGCTCCTCTCGATGTAACCAACGAAGGATCCAAAGTGAATCCACACTCATCTCCACTCTCCCAAAGCTCAATCAGGCAAGCCACATTAACATCATGAAGTTGACAAAAGACACATATCCATTATGGCACGCACAAATTGTGCCATATCTCAAAGCGGCAATGCGTCTTCGTTACGCTTGACGGATCGATCCCTAAACCATCGTAAACAATCACATCGAGAACCACCACTAATCGAAATCCAGTTATGATGTGTGGGTAGAACAAGATCGCTTAATTTTGGGTTTAATCAACACGCCTTTGGACACCGACATGCTCGCCATACGTGCAGGCACACCACCGCCGCTTCTGCTGCGGTTTTGAAGGCTCTGCAAACTCGCTTTGCTTCTCAAAGTCGTGCTAGAATTATGCAACTTAGGGCACAATTGATTAATGCCATGCGAGATAATCGATCAAGATCGTAATTCTTTAGCTATCTCAAAACATTACCGATGAACTCGAGATGGCCGCCAACAAGTCACTATGGAGGAATTTCTTACACAAATTAAGCATCGGGCTTGGACGTGACTATGAATCCTCATTGGGAGGGTTATGGAAAAATCGAGACATTGATCTTGATCGTGTGTACTCACCGCCGCTTCTCAATCAAGCTCGATTCTTTCGCCATGACCAGGCCTCCCGCCCATCCTTCCCGGTTGTTCAAAGAACCAAGAAGACCGGTCTCCCGATCGCTAACTATGCTACAACAGTAACAACAGGGACGGCAAGCAGAGGTTACCGCGAACCGCTCACAAAGCAAAGAAGGTCGACAGCCACTTGCAATCCGGCTCGTATAATTCTAGGCAGCAGGGCCCTTTTCCAGCCGGTCAATCACAGCCATTTCAGGGAACTCGTGCTCCACAAAGATCCATAGCAGCAAAGGTAACTATCGTGGAAATTATAATCAAGGTCGAACAATGGTAATTATCGCCAGGTCGCCCTCGTCGTTATCCACCGGCCAAGTCCTCAATGCCAAGTTTGTTATAAAACGGGACACACAAAGACTTGAATGTTGGCATAGGACCAACTTGAATTTTCAGCCTGGTGCTTCACAGAATCAACGTGGGCCCCGTCCTAACATGGCTCTCCAAGCCACGGCTCCGAATTCTCGACCATCTGACTGGATTCCGGATACTGGTGCTACACAACACATGGCACAAGACTACCACAATTCGAATGGTCACTCCGAACCATACAATGGTCCCGATCGATTAATATTGGTGATGGCTCAGCCTTGCGTGATACTCATCTTAGTAGCTCTATTTTACCCTCTCCTTCACGCACTTTTACCTTAAATCACATCCTCGCTTCACCTAGCCTTAAGAATAATTTGCTCTCTGCTCAACAGCTTTGCCAAAGATAATTCCGCTTACTTTGAATTTCATGGTGATTTCTTTTTGTGAAGGACTATTCGGGTTGCATTCATCATAGAGGTCCTTCACAATGGTCTCTACAAGTTTGACTCAGTCCACTTTAGCTCTTGCCACTTCCACATCCTCCACAGCTCGATGGCATCAACGCCTTGGTCATTGTTCCCACCCAACCATGTGTCGTGTTCTTCGAGTCAAGCACTCTCTGCTTCCAATAAAGCTTCCGATCCAGCTTTGTGAAGCATGTCGCCTAGCCAAAAGTCATCGTAGTCATTTGCTTGTTTCTAGTTTTACTTCATTGCACCTTTGGATTTGGTTTATTCTCGATGTCTGAGACCTTGTCCCGAAACTTCCATTTATGGCAATCAATATTATGTTTCCTTTCTTGATGATTTTACCAAGTTCTTGTGGATTTATCCTATTCGTTATAAAAATGATGTCGAACGTGTATTTCCCGTATTTAAAACATTTGTTGAACGCCTCTTTAATACCTCGCTCAAGTCACTTCAGTGATCGACCGGGAGGTGAATTTCAACGCCTCACGAATCCTCTCACATCCGAGGGTATTAGCCATGTACACTCTTGTCCACACACACATGAACAAGCCGGTGCCATCGAACGTCGTCATCGCCAAATAGTTGAAGTTGGCTTGTCTCTTTTAGCTCAATCTCACCTTCCTTCAATATTGGGAGGATGCTTTTATCACAAACTACTTATCTCATTAATCGCCTCCTACGCTGCCTTAAACTACAAATCGCCTTATGAAATGGTCTATAAACGCCTCCCGATTATTATTCCTTTCTCCGTGTGTTTGGATGCTACTGCTGGCCATATCTTCGCCCTCTTATAATAACCACAAAACAGATTATCGTTCTAAATCGTGTATCTTTCTTGGCTACGCTCCTGATCACCATGGCTACAAATGCCTTGACTTAAGTTCCGGTCGTGTTTATGTCGCTCGTCATGTCACTTTTGATGAGTTGTCCTTTCCCTATACATCTCCTTCCACCCCTATCCCTTATGAGGACCTTTATGCCACTTTACCACTCAATATCATTCCAAACTCCACTCAAACAGGCCCTCTTACCTCTCAGCCGAATGCCTTCACCTCTCCTGCTTTTCTCCGACATCACACCGAACTCTCCGATACTAGCCCCTATTCAACCACAACCACGCCCCCATCTTACAGCCCCTCCTCTTCGTCCTCCACTTCCACCGCCTCTTCTGATGCTTCCGCTTCCAGTACTCCTACTCCGCCACCCCCTCCACCACCTCGCATGGTCACTCGCACTCAAACGAATTCCCTCAAGCCTAAGAAAGATGATCCTAACTTCATTCGTTATCCCATTTCTCGTGCCCTTATTTCCGTTAATACGACGCCTGAGCCCACTAGCTATACTGAGGCTGCCAAACACCGTGTGTGGCGCGATGCCATGCAAGATGAGATTAATGCACTTCTCCAATAAATAACACTTGGGATTTGGTTCCTTCTTCCCTCGTATGAATGTTGTTGGTAATAAATGGGTTTTCCGTGTTAAGTATCATGCAGATGGCTCTTTGGAGCGCTATAAAGCGCGTCTTGTTGCTAAAGGGTTTCATCAAACAGAGGGTGTTGACTACACGGAAACATTCAGTCCGGTGGTAAAGCCTCTCACCATTCGGCTGCTCCTCACACTGGCCGTGACTTATCAATGGCCTATTCGCCAAAGTTGACGCCCGTAATGCATTTTTACATGGTAATTTATCTGGCGGTATTTATGCAAAGAAATGCAGTTTTGTACATCCGGATTATCCTGATTATGTTTGTCGCTTGAAACGTAGTTTGTATGGCCTTAAACAGCTCCCGTGCTTGGTTTGGCGCGCTTATCGATGTCCTCTTTGCTTTTGGGTTTCGGCCTTCTAAGGCGTGATACGCCATTATATATGCTTGTTCGGGAACTCGCTTGTCTCTTTTACTCATCTATGTGGGCGATCTTATTTTGGTTGGCTCTTCCAATGACATTATTCGGTCGGGCTTTAGCGCATTTATCCGCTTTCAATTTCCAATCAAGGACCTTGGCTCTTGACTTACTTTCTTGGCATCGAGGTTCTTCCACACGGCAACGGCCTCTACTTGACTCAACGTAAGTATATTTATCGCTCTTATCGGCGCAGTGTATGACCACCGTTAAGCCATGTAATACACCCATGGCTTCTCACTTACGACTTCAAAGCAGGGGTGTTTCATTTCATGATCCGCCTCTTTATCGGATGATTGTTGGTGGTCTTCGTGATCTTAGTTTTACCAGGCCGGATATTTCATTTGTTGTGCATCGTGTTAGTAAGTATATGCACGCGCCACGGATGATCATTGGGTGGCGCTCAAACGATTCTGCGTTATCCAAGGCTACTATTTCGGATGGCCTTCATATCACCCCGCGCCATCGCTACCTTACATGCCTTTACGGATGCCGATTGGGCGGCGGATCCGATGACCGCCGCTCTATTGGTGCCTATTGTATTTTTCTTCGGTTCTTCGCTTATCACCGGCGCTCTAAGCAAAGAGCAGCAGACGGTATCCAAGAGCGCGACGGAGGCGCATAATACAAGTCGTTATCTCATACCGCTCGAGGTTCAAGGATTCTCATGCTTATTAAGGAACTTGGCTTACTCTCCGTCACATCCCCATTATATGGTGTGACAATATCGGTGCTACTTATCTCGCCGCAAACCCGGTTTTCCATGCGCGCGCGGCAAGCATATAGAGATCGATTTCCATCATGTTCGCGAATTAGTTGTCGCTAAAAAGCTTGATGTTGGCTTTGTCTCACCAAGGATCGGTTGGTGACATTCTTACAAAACCCTTGGCAATCCTCGCTTGCTCAGGTTGAAGGCCAATCTCCACGTGTATCCTATACCCGTGGGATTGCGGGGGCGTGTTGAGCACTCTCTCGAAGACGTTATTTAATTACGACTTATTTATTTATTTTCGATTCAATTATTTGTAAACACTATATATATCCCTTGTACCCCAATGATTATTGTGAGAAAACATTAATACAATTACAATTATCGAAGTATTTTAGTTTTCTTGAACCTTTTCTTTTGCAGACTGATAGACAAATCACAACGATGGCCTGATATCTCTAATATATTTAGTAAGGGTTGAAATTAATGTAGTGATATCAACTAGGATGTCTCCTATGTCTTATAAAAGTAGTCAGCTTCATTGATTTATGCATATGCTTCTGATGAAGGAAATTTTGAAGCATGTGCTGGTTTTTATTTCCATTTCCCTTGTGCTGCTGCCATTCACCCCCTATAAAATGCAGAAGTTTTAGTGTTATGAAGAACCGGTTCTGATTGTCAAGGTATGCCTTTTGTTTACTAATTCTGATAAAATTTGACATTTTGTTTTTTTTTTTGGATATCTTTTTCCATTTTTCTTCTGCAATTGTGTTTGACATAATTTAATGATTATGGTATTCTTGTGCAATTTATAAAACCTTAGGGTTTGCTAGAAAAAAGAATAAATAAACCCCCTTAGATCTCTGATTACTCCGTTATGACTATGTTGCAGATGATTTTGCCACTGTTGGGCTAAACAAATTAGGGTTGATGAATGTTTTCACTGTTTGCCTAAAAGACTATGTGATGAATTTTCTTGTAATGCATACCATGAGTTCTATGTCTTATGATCATGTGGAATAGAAAAATTGTTTTAGACATTTTTTTTATACATTTAAGACATTTTTAAATAAGAAAATTAAGTAAAAAAAAAAGTCTTTTTCATTCAATTCGAATCATTTGTTAAGAAGCTTCATTTATGAGGTATAAGCCCCTTTCTCCCCTGGAGAAGTTTTTCTATGAAATCTTTGTCAAAACGGCATTAGTGAGTTAAGCTGCCCCAATATTGTGTTGTAAACATTTTGGCAAGCATGTGTTCTCAAATAAAGTTTCACAGGCAAGTAATGGCCATATAGGTACGTACTTCTGCTCCAATAGACAGTGTTTACAGAGGAAAAAGGGGATGGCTCTTTGAGAACTGCCATTGAAGTATGCTATACATACGTGTTCTTCTCATCATTGCCAGCTAACATATACTTTGCTCCTTCAAATGTCAATGACCTTTTTTTGACTGACATGTTATCCTTATTGCAGATTTGGTGTATTCCTTAATCTTGTTTTTTGATTGGAAATTAGATCTCTTTTCTTATGTCCTCAGTTTGAATTAGTCAGCTTGCAGATCTTGTATAGACTGAAGGTTAAAATTGTTTAGGTATTGACCATGTTTGTTCAGTCTATACATACATAATGGTTTGATATCATTTATATTGGATGCATGCCTTGTTTTATTGTAAGTGATAATAAAACTTGATTCGGAACTGTTTTTAGCTTTTCCTCAAAAATCTACTGTAAGAAATATTTGTCCATGCTATTCTACAAATATGAATTTAGAGATTTTTTGGACCATATTTGGATGCCTTGTTTTATTGTAAGAAACTCATCCCTGCTTATTCACTGGACTCTCGAGGAAAAAAAAAATATATAACTTTTATAGTCAGATGACGAATGTATTTCTAGAACGTACACTACTTGTAGGTAATGAGTTGACTTATTGAAAAGAAAGAAAAAAAACAAGGAAAGTATGATCAAATTTCTAATAAAAAATATAGATTTTTGTCCATAAGAACAAAATTATCAAAAAATCGGGATAGAAGGAAACTGTAATTTAATAAGGACAAATGTAATAATTATGTAAGAATAAATGTGGAATAGAAGAAATATGAAGAATAATCATAAACACAAAGAACATTAACACGCCAAGAATAATTTCAAAGAATAATTGTGATTTTTGTTATTTATAATCATGAAAATATTACTTTTGTCCTTCCGCACTCCATTTATTAATTTTTTTCTCATGACTTTCTTCCTCCTAAAAAAATATACTTTTATACTCAGATGACAAATATATTTCTAGAACGTACACTACTTCCAGGTAATGAATTGACTTATTGAAAAGAAAAAAAAACAAGGAAAAGTCTTTGATAGACACACCAAAATAGCGTTCAAAAAAAAAAAAAAAAAAAAAAAAAAAGTGGCCAGAGCAAAAAAAAGACAAAATAAGAAGATCTGAAAATGGAAAAAAAGGAAAAAAAAAAATAATGGTTGAGAAGAATAAAAAAGTCACATTACACGCTAAGTATTACTACGTGTGAAGAAGAATACGTAAGAATACAATGTAGTAATAATACGCGTTGCTGTTTTTTCAACCACAATTTTTTTTTCTTGTCCTTTTTCCTCATTTTAGATCAAAAACAGTCTTTTACAACCTTTAACCTAAAAAAAAAATTTGTCACACGCAAATAATGGTGCGGCAAAAAATTTGGTTGTTATTAATGTGTGAATTATTTATGAGCTATGATAGACGTTGAGGTTTTTTTCTTCGCTGAATGTATACGGTAAGACTCAAACCTTATAAAAACCCAGGACATCAGCCCTATCATTACTATAAAACAATATCTAACCAACTTATATAAAAAATTATACGCAGTTTCATCTGATATACTTTAAGAATAACTGATATGGTTGTGCCCTAGAGTAAATTTTTAGCCTATGGCGTCCCCCGATTACCCAGGAACTCCCTGAAATTAGATTTTTCTGAAACTAAGAATACTTTCAAATTAAAAAAGTAATAATAATAATAATAATAATAATAATAAATAATAGTAGTACGTACATGTCGAACATGCTGAAAGTCATCCAAGGCCTTAGCCGAGAAAATATGGACGGAACAGATTTTCCTCAGCAACCGCCACCGGGGTCCATAGGGAGCAAATACCAGGTCCTGATAGTTATAAGCAATGTGTTTGGCCCCGGAGTTTGGTGGCCGGTTCAAGAAATTCACGTCGTGTTTCTTCAGGAACTGCTCCGCCACCGACGCAGACGACGCCACCACCGCGTCCTTAAGCCCGAACCTCAGGTGCATGAGCGGACCATAGGTTTTCGACATTTCCGCAAGGGTTTGGTGCGGTTTGGCGCCGAGATGTGGGAGGTTTCCGAGGATGGGCCATGGTCTCGGCCCTGGTTGGAGCGGAAAACGACGACCATGGCCTGTTTTACGGGAAGAGAGTTTGAGGAAGATGAAGATGACGAAAAGGCCGAATAAGGTGGTGTAAACAATAAAAGGGGAAAGGTTCATTTCCATGTTTTTGTTAAGTTCACAAGCTTTTTGCAGGGAAAGTTTAGTTGAGAAAAACTATATATATAGAAAAGAAGAAGAAAATGATAGTCGGTACCTACCCTAATTTTGTGGTTGGTGTTGGAGATATCCCATGAAATGGGGTTAAAATGATCAACTTTAGCGTGAATTTCAGATACGCTCCGGTGAGATTCACCCGGAGCTTATTACGTCTAAATATTCTACTCACGGAGTAGATAATGTTTGGCTTTGGAATCACTCGATTCGAATATCGGGTGAATGAAAAATTAATCGCCTAAAGTTGGTTGAAAATGCTGTTGGAGATAAGAGTTGAAGAGTACTCAACTCAATATCCCACATTGGAAAGATGAGAGACTTGAGCTCCATATATATAAGCTAGTGTAGATGCTTATAAAAATGTGCTCTGGCAAGAAAACACTTTTGTGCGAGGAGGAGGACTTAGATATTTCCACACGCGGCGTCCGCCGCCGTCCGTCTGCCTCTGTTCGGGTGTTACTATTAATTTTTGGACAAAAGTTCGTTTGAATTTAACCAGAAATGAATTCTGATTAATGTGGAAATGAATTCTGATTAAAATAAGAATTTAATTTAATTTAATTATTTTCGCCAAATTGCTTTTCTTGAGGGAAAATTCGAGCGATTAAATCATCCAACCAATCAGAATTCAGAAGACACGTCATCCGACCAATCAGAATTGTGGGAATAATTGGCCAATTTTTTAATTAAATTTTCGGCCCTATTTTCTTTTCCAAAAGTTCGTTTGAATTTAACCAGAAATGAATTCTGATTAATGTGGAAATGAATTATGATTAAAATAAGAGATTAATTTAATTTAATTATTTTCGGCCAAATTGCTTTTCTTGAGGGAAAAGTCGAGCGATTAAATCATCTAACCAATCAGAATTCAGAAAACACGTCATCCGACCAATCAGAATTGTGGGAATAATTGGCCAATTTTTTAATTAAATTTTCGGCCCTATTTTCTTTTCCAAGGGGAAAAGTCTGATGATGTGTTCGCCAATCACATTTAAGACGGGCCTCTCCACTCCACTATATAAAGAACTCCAATGATGAAGGTTAGAGCATTCAGTTTTCTCTTGTGTCTTCCACTACTAAAAGGGTCGGGCATATAGTTAGTTTTTTGAGTCGAAGAGAAGTCGGAGCATGTTGTAAGTTCGCCGGAGCTTGGATTGTTGAAGTGCCTCTCAATCCAGGACGTAAGCCGTTGTATCTTGGGAGGCAGTTGTTACTACCATGGGCACCATACCGGAGCAATTTGTCTTAAGGAAAGAGTTTTATAACTCGCCTCGGTTTGTCTTTATTTCTGCATTGTACTTTAATTTTCTCAATCGTTTATGTCAGATCTGTACGTTAGTTGCATATTTTGTTAGATCTATATCATATTAGCTGTGTTTCTTTAGGTCTATCATATAGTTCTGTTAATTTGTTAGATCTGCACCATAATTGCTTTAATTTATTAGATCTAAATAATAAAATTAGATTTTATTACGAGCTAATTATTTTCTGCATTTAATTATTCGTAATTACATCCGTGAATTACGGATCTGTTCCGTAAATCCCTCTACACACGACACCTAACACCAACAGTTGGTACAGTAAACTATCGATAAATGAATATTAATATTCTCATTAAGATAATAATTTCTTCCGGTCCCGACTTGGGCATGTGTACTAAAGTAATAATTTCGCTAAATGCATTAAGTAATAAAAAGAAATTGAATACAGTAAAGCCTAATAAAAATATAAAATAATAAATGAATAAATCCAGTTAGAAATTTATATATTAAACTTACATATTTTCAAATGGTTCACATTTCACTTCATATTTTCTGAAAATATGTATCCAGAGTAACTTTCTCTAGCGCAGGATACTTTGCAGATTTGTGACTTTTGACATTACTATTTTTCATATCATTTGACAAATTGTTTGCTAACCTTTTGAGAGTGTTTGATATTGTTGATTGACTAATGGAAACATCAACTTTTGTTGAACCCATCCTTGCAAATCTTTTTGACTAAAAGAAGGATTTTCCTTCTTATGCTGACATAATACTCTCATTTGCTCATCTGTTAGAGTTGTTTTCTTAACTCCTTTCAAATGATGAGAAACCATTGGGAAAACAAGATACGCATAATATGCTGGTTGAAATTATGTTCTATCACAGACTTATTTATAAAGAATTGAAACATTTTCATTTTTTATTTCGATAATAATCTAAGAAAGACAAATTTTATAATCTTTCTAGCTTTCCTAAGCATTTCAATTAATATTTGTCTCTTCATTTTACATACTACTGTAGATGCATAATATTAATTATATCTTTATAAAGTAATAAATGTTAATTTATCGATAAATGAATAAATTATTCATTTATCGATAAACAAATAAACTCGTTAAAGTAATAATTTTGGTCGGTCCCAAATGTATGCATTTATCGAGAGTTTACTGTAAGTGGAAAGAGGCCAATATATTTGAAGTTTAAATCATGTCAAAAGAAAAGGGAAAAAAAAAGTAATGATACGTGTATAACAGTTGTGTCACAGCGAGTGACATAACAGTGATCTGCACTATTGATCCTAATGTGTCTAAATCGATCATGAGTAAATCTAACATTATCAACCATCCATACACCGTTGTGTTTCGTCGTTGCGACAATCATTGTAACCGTATAATTACTTTAAAAATGTTATGACAGACCGCTGTGATAAAACGGATTGCAATAATCAAGAATAAACAATAAAGAATAAATCACATAAGAACAATAACACAGGATTTAACGTGGTTTCCGGCAATATGCCGACTAGTCCACGGGCAGAAACGAGGAGATTATATTATCACTGGAGATTTTACAGACTCTGCAATTGCATACGCAATTGCTGCTGCTATTGATGTTAACTGCAAATATTCTAGGTTACAACAGACTTGTATTTACAGTCACCAAACCCTAAACCTAGCCGCCATAACTAGATACTGGTAGACTGACTAAAATACCCCAGATGTGAACTCTGCAGAATTCACCAGACGTAATCTGCTGATATTTACCCTGCTGACATTGCCTTGCCGGGCATACCTGGCCGACATTTGCCTCTCACGATATACCTACCGACATTATTCAAACCGACTTGCCCTGCTGAGAGGTCAAGTCACTATTTCTAACAAAAAAAAAATCATGTCCATAGTAAATGTAAAGTCATCCTCTATGTTATGATTTATGTATATATAGCAATTGTTTGTATAATATAATCAAATGATTACGGCATGAACGTCCTCGTGTAATCAGATGAGGCAGAAGGTGAAAATTTTGTTTTAGGACAAATAATTAATACATTTTTTTTTGTTATAGTGTAACAATTATTTTTATGGTATAACTAGGTAAAGGTGTGAAAAAAAAGAGAGTATATAATTTGGTTATTTTTTTTTATACTGAATGTGTGTATTATTTCACGTCTTATTAATTTTTTTAGCCTACGTACAAACTAAAAATGCACCAAAAATACACTACGCAAATATACAAACGAGGCCTAAAATATATGGATTTTGATGTAGCGATAAGCCCTATATATTGCAAGACACTACCTCTGTCTTAAAATAGAAGTTCATTTGGAGTTTTCACATTATTTAAAAAAATAGTTAAGTTGGTCATTAATTTTAATAATTTGACTGTCATTAATAGAATAATTGTAAAATAGGGAAAAATCGATGAATATATAATAAATGGAGTAAAAAGAAGAAATATGTAATAAACGATTTATCGGTATTCTAAATGTGATCAAAGTGCTAATTGCAGCGAACAAAACAAGAAATTAATGAAGAAGAACTAAGAACTTGAGATTTCTATTATTGAATAAAGAAGAAGTACATCGGGTGTTTCATACTTGTGAATACTAAGAACTTGAGTTTTCTACTAATGTCTTATATAATGACATATGGCAGGGAAGATATTGTTTGGCTGACCTCAGAAATTTTTTCAATGCAATCAGAAATATTTTACACAAGAAATAATTTTTTTCACTTTTATTCAAAATATTTTCTATGATAAAATGTATAAGATTTTTATTTTTAACGATCCACTGACTTCTTTACTATAGCGTAGATCCGCCCCTACAAGTTAACTTAACTAACATAACAAACTTCTAACTAACTAGCCTTCATAGTGTTCGTAACAATGCCTAGTAGAAGTAATTGCATCTTGTTATTTGATGCTTCAACAAAATGGAGATTTGTATTATGAAACAAAACTAAAACACCATTTAATTCCAAAATCTTGTCATTCCTGTATATAGATTGCACCTAAGAAACATGTAACACATTAACTTTTTGACTTTGTGTGCAAGATGACTAATTAGAAAAGCCAGATTTCCTTATAATAACATGCATCAATACATAGTTAAACATTTAAATACATCTCTCCTTACTTTGGATTTTGTATTTTCCAATTAATCTCTCTACAGAATTAAAGCTATCGTCCTTTATTGTTCTTTAATTTTAGGAAAGGTCAGAAAAACAAAAAAAAAAAAAAATCATAAATGGGAATAGAATCCACATTACATTTTATGTGATTAAAAGAACAAATTCATAATGGACCGAAAGACCCATAATTTTTTTCACACATTAAACACGTAGTAACGCTTAGGTAAAATGTAGTAACAACCAAAAACTAAGAATAAACCCTCATAAAATGTAAAGAACATCCAATGAAAGTAGTAATAACCAATAAACAAGTAGTAATAGCCAAAAACAAGTAGTAATGAATGTCCAAAAATATAAGAATACCAATAAACAAGTAATGTGATGTTTCATAAATATATAAAGTTACATCAAAAATGTAGTAACGTTAAAAATTAGTAGTAACAACCTTAATATACATGTAGTAAAACCAAAAATATAGCAACAATGATACGCTCCTCCTTGCATTCTTGAGATGTTACCGGTCGGATGCCATGTTTATGGTGATAATTGATGCCGAAGGTGAATAATTAAGCAAAATACCATAGATCCGATGCCGAATATGCCGGAAAGACGCCGCCGAAAAATACCACGATTTTGTTGGTCGCTGCCTCTTCCCGCCCAGCGAATCATCGCGACCTTCTAGTTCCTTCCCGCTTGCAGCGAAAGACGAGTAGCGCAGCAGGCGGCGATAATCGCAGCAGCAGCCGCATCGATATCGCAAGAAATGAGGTGTTGATTTTCCGGCATCGGATGCCATGTTTTCCGGCAAATGTCGTCTCCTATGCGAGGTGGAATTGGGAGACCAATGTTTAGGGTCTGATGCCGGTGATGTTCAATGACGCCTCCTACGCCGGTCGTTGCTTTTGAACGCCGATGTTTTTTTTTTTTTGAGGGGGTTTTTTATTTTATAGATAGATGGAAATAGGGTGTTTTTGGAAATTTACATGTGCTTTTGTCACGATTAATTATCGATGATCTTGCATCATGGTTTATTTATTAATCTGTCCTACAATATGGGTAAATGTGAAATATGTATGCGTGGTTATTGGTTAAGTACTTATTGACACATAATTAAACTGACTTAGGTACCAAGGATATGTTTCGTTGGCTAAATGAAGATATATTGGGCAACTCAGTGTAGTGCGAATTAAGGTGAGCTTTTTAAGGGTGTTTAGAAACGTTGTGTAAGAATAGAAAATGAGGTTTGTGAGCCATGAGGTAAGTTGAACACGGAGTTAATTTGTACCTCGAATATGAAGGAATGGTTAGTGGCTCTACGCCCTACAACACATAGTGGGTAAGCTTGACTAGTGCGCGCCTAAGCGTGGATATATATAGACAACGTGCTAGTAATAGCATCATCATGTTTTGACCTCATAGAACTAAATATTTATCTATTGGTATTTATGGGTGTTAATAAGATTTAGTTCAATCACAATGCCCAACAAAAGTGTAGAGTGAGAAACACACTGACGGATCCAGGAAATTTTTTCAGTCCAAATTAAAAAAAAAAAAAGATGGAAATTTTTTTCCAGACCAAATTAAAAAAAAAAAAAAAAAAGATGGAAAAACATAAATGAATAACCTTGAGATAAATAACAAAAAGTTTCTAACCAATCAACTAAATGAATAATCATTGTAAAATTGATCAAATAATATACATTCATAGTTTTATTATTATAAGAGGATATATTAAGAATTTCTTTTTAAATTTGAAATGCAAGTACGATCCCACCCTCAAAAGGCTGGGTCTGTGGAGAAACATAAAATCTCGTAAGTTTTAAAGAAGAAACTTCTTTTACTCAGGCTTATTTATCCTCATTTATAATTGTAATAATATGTTTCTCAAAACATAAAAATTGTAATACTCCTTCCGTCCCAAATTGTTTGGTATATTTTGGGACTTTAATATTTAATGAGACATCAATTACTGTGGTCTGCAGTGCCATTTAATACTTGACTAATCTACCTTTTAGTTTTTTTATATGTAGATCATTTTCATTTTATAAAATACATTGGGCATTTTAGACAACTAAAACAATAACTTTGAGTCAAATTACAGTTATGAGACATATTTTAGAATATTCATAAATGAAATAAATCTCAAACAAATTTAGAGAGAGTAGTTTTTTTTTTTTTTTTTTTTTTTTTTTTTTTTTGAGGGGAGTATTATTTTTCTTTTCCTCAAAGTAAACATTTTTCTTTCCTTTTAACCATCATCTTTCACTTTCCTCTTAATTTGATGGTAATGAATGAGAGCACTTTCCACCGGTTTAAAATATATGGGAAATTAGGGATAAGGACACAATCTAGAATACTTTTAAGAATATGACAAATTAAATATTTTTATAGGAGAAGGACAATCGTGCATAATTTTTATAATGGAGAAGAACAAACAATGAATCCTAAAATCAAGAAATCTCCACAAATCCCCCAAATCAAATGAATTTCGACGTTGAATTTGATAAATGAATCCTTAAAATCGTTGAATTTCGACAATGAATTTTGAAAATTAGTGAATTTCGACAAATGAATTTCGGCAAATAATTTAAATAGTGAATTTCAACACAAGTGAATTTCGACAATTGAATAAATAGTTTTGTCTTTTATGCAAAAGTTTCAAAAGATCATCTTCTACTTAATTGATGAAATATTTCATCATTCTCCCTCATTCCCCCTAAAATATAACCATAATAACATGTCCAAAAAATATATAAAAAATATAACCATAAATATTACGGTTTTTAATTGGTGTAGAATGTGATGACATTGTGATCCTGGACCACTATAAAATCACTGTTTGAAGAATTACTTTTTGAAATCCTAGAACGATATTTATTTTGCAAGCGAGTTTTAGTTGTATTAATTCTTTTCTTTGCTCCTTTGTTAAAATACTCAGAAATGTGCCGGCTCATTTACTAGGTAAGGTTGGTACCTTGATTTTGGAAAGATGTATTTGGGCTTCTTTGCCCACGAACCTACCTTGATTTTAGAAAGATGTATTTGGGATTTTTAGCCCTCGAACATTTTCTAGCTTGCATTGCATATTAGTGGTGTAAAACGAGTCGAGTAGCTCATACTCGTCTTGCGAAATTCTCGTTCAAATACAATTTAACCAAACTCAAGCGGTTAATCAAATTCATCAAGCATAAATCAAAAATTTGAAAACCTGAGTTGAAATGTTTATGATTTTAATCAGGCATTATTTTATTATTAAAAATGTATATTCTTTTGAATTTTTTTGACTAGGTGAACTCAGACACTTTAAAATTTAACATTTTTCAGGCTACTCGAGCTCTAGTTCGAGCTTGAAATTACTTATAATTTTACCGAGCCAAATAACGAGCGATTTTTTACTTATATGAACGAATTCGAGAAAAGAGTTTAAACATCATTGTTTTGAATGATTCTTTGGCTCGATAGATAAATGCTACTACTACATCCGGCCCAAAAATATAAATCATTTAGATGTTGGATTTGTCCCAAAATTTCAGTTCATTTAGATATATTATCTATGAAACATTTATTACATTTTTCTATTTTTATCTTTCATTTATTATATACTTGCCCACTTTTTATTACTTTACATTAATAACGGTTGAAGGTTATTTTGGTAACCAATTTTCTTAATCTGTATGAAAAACCCTAATGACACGTTTGGATAGATGGAATACAATGACTATGTTGGAATGGAATGACTATGTTGGAATGAAATGGAATGGACTTGATTCCATTAATACGTTTGGTACACGCTGGAATGAAATGACGATACTAAGGAAGATGGCGGTGTGACGGTGATGGGTGGTGACGGCAAATGATATGAGTTAATGCATTGATTCCTAGAAGTGTGGGGTTCTTGGCAAAGGTCAAAATACCTAAGCCAAAGCATGTCAAGATGAGACTTGAAACAAAAGATTGCATATTCTTTGGATATGTAAATAACAATAATGTATGTCGGTTTCGGTGCACAATACATGAGACATTCCTCGATGTACATTAAAATATGATCATTGATTAAAGGAATGTTGTATTTATTGAAGAGATATTTCATTGTAAAGACAATGAAAAGAAGGTTCAAGTTCAATCTATAGCCCCTGACCGGATGTTAAGGTATTTGAAGTTTAGAATGAACCTCGGTATACAATATATAAGATATCCAGCAGTATTGGAAGAATACTATGATGCAAATTGGATATTTAACTGTAAGGATTCAAAATCCACTAGTGGATATGTATTAACTATTGGTGGTGGTGTAGTGTCCTGGAAGTCCACGAGACAGACATGCATAGCTCATTTCACGAGGAATCTGAGTTTATAGCATTAGATTAGCGTGGAGAAGAAGCTGAATGGCTTAGAAATATTTTTGAGGATATTCCATGTTGACCTAAATAGTGGCTGCTATTAGCATACACTGTGATAATCAGTGGCTATAAGAAGGGAACAAAGTTGTATGTATAATGGTAAGTCTAGATATTTATTTCGTAGACGCAATACCATTAAATAATTGATATCTAATGGTTTGGATTCCTCGATTGTATAAAGTCGAAGGAGAATCTTGCGGATCTGCTTATAAAAAAAGGTTTAGCTAGAGATCGGGTGTCAATATTTGACAAACGGGATGAGACTTAAGCCTACTACGCATGTTCTCTTATAATGGTAACCCAACCATAATGACTGAAGACCCAAGATCATGGTTCAAAATGGACAACTAAGTTACGAGGGACAGTTAGCACTTACTCATTCTGTTAAAAACAAAAGTGCTTTCTGTGATTTTGTTAGATTAAGCATTAAGCTTTTAATGATTCATATATCTCGGTCAAGCCAAGTGTGGTATTGCAGAGTACTCTTTATAGGAGGTCACCAATTTAAGTGGAAGTGGGGTTGCTTCTAAGAGAATTTGAGGGCTGAATTCTCTAACTTTCATAGTACTCTTTATTGTCTAGGCATGTTGATCAAACAAATTTGCATAAATCATTATTTTGCAAATCTCTTTGCTTCTGTCAAGTTTCATCACCCATGTTTAAAACAGACAATAGGAACACTTATATATTTTTTCGAACAGAAATGTATATGGATATAAATCTGAAAATGGACTTGGTTAGAATTGTGAGTTCACTCAAGCATGCCATGTTGCTTTGTTGATCGAATTCAGTGCGGAAATTTTGTTGTTTTGTGGAAGCATTCTGTTAATATTGTGTTAGATTGTTTGTGAATAGCATTTTAATAACATTGGAATGCTATAGAATTTAAATCGTTTGCTTACGGATCTATTACCATGGAAATTAAAGGCCACAATTTTGTGAGTATGTGTTAGGATCAAGACTTATCAGTTTGATTAAAATGTTGGCAATCTGTCCCAACATTTGTACAATTTTTTTTTTTTTTTTTAAATAATGTTCCAACCAGGGTTCGATCTCATGACCTTTGGCTCCGATACCATATTGTGATCAATGACTACTGGTTGTATTAAAACCAATTAATGCCAAGTAAAAAGCACTATTTTATTTCCTTATCATTTAAGAGTATGGTAATCTATCCCAACAAAGATAATATCTCTTGAAAATTCTACTAATAATCTATTTGATACTTCGCTAATGGTAATAAATTAGTCAAAGCAATTGAATTTGGTCTGCAAATGGTCATATCATTTGTGAAAAGGGTTATTCGATCTGAGCAGAAACTTAATAGAAGTGCATCGCCAAGAACATCCTGACCACACAGCTTTCATCCTCAATAGGGAATTGCATACGTGGCGTGAAATCGTGTGGTCCAGATGCCGCACGATGCAGCTTTCTCTATCGCTCTTCCTCGCATCGTAATAACCTTAATAATGTGTTAAAGACGCACTTTGTTAAAAGTTACATGCTGTTTCGTGCCATTTAGTGTGAGACGATGATTAAGGTACAGAAAAATATACATAAATTAGTACCAAAAAATTTTCCTGCCCATATATTTCATTCTCCATCTTTAAAAAAAAAAAAACAATAAAACATGATCCTTACATTTAACACTTTTGGTGCATTTTATGTGGATAATTTCGGTGTATTAATAACTTTCCTTTAATGTGTAAGCACCGTTTCTAGATATATATTTGCTTACGGATATCACTGTTGATGAAGAGGTGCCATGAAGGGGTACTATGATATGGTTCTCTTTGTTTGATTGTCTGTTTGTTAAATAGTTAATAAAAAATTTATCAGAAAAATTTCAAAAATTTCTGTCACGGTTTCCAGAATGTAAAATTTAGGGCCTGAGTAGTGGACATGCTTTACCAAATATTGGTACAAGTTTTATGTTTCGGTGATGCATCAATATGTGTAAAAATATATTTATCTCAGGTAATTGACTCTTTGAGAATAGTATTTAAATAATGAGAGACTTTTATACAAGCAATCTGGTTGTAAGAAAGTTATGCAAAGTGGCATCATACATTGTGAGCCTCTCATTTTTACTCTCTTTCACATAATACACTTTTATACATGGTATGTGTGAGAGGAATTAGAAATGAATGGTTGTAATGTATGCACTTTGCATAACTCACTACAACTGGTTGTATTATAAAATTTGTCTTAAATAATAAGCCATATTGTTGGTCTTTACTCATATTTTCTTCCGTTGAATTAAAATGATCAATTTTGTTGAACAGTAAACCTTAGATTTGTATTGATCGGGTGCAAGTATTAGATATCAAAGATGTATAACATACAGAACCTTTGGATTTGATTGATTCTCAGTGTTATCCTCGTTTAAAAGATTGTGCAATCCAGAGATGGTTAAAAGTATTTTATTACTTTCATTAACGATAGCACTAACGGTGTTACGTTTATTTGCTGAGAAGCAAATACGAGGCCCTTGAAGTTGAGAATCAATTTGGCAAACGAATTAAGACAATTTGTAGTGATTGAGGTGGATAATATAATGCATGGTTTCGTAAATTTTGTTCTGTACCAACATTATTCATCAAACCATTACATCATACAAATCACCATTGAATATTGTTTCTTAATTGCAAGAACATTGGATGAAATGATCGATTCCATGTTGACCAGTTCGGATTTATCCAGAACTGTGGGGGAGACGATTCTCTCAACAATTGTTGTTCTCAACGGAATGCCACCATGGAATAATAGAAAGGCTACAAGTCTACCAGTAAATTCCTGAAAGTGTGGGGATGCTTAGCAAAGATCGAAATACCCAAGCCAAAACATGTCAAGAATAAGGGCCTGAAACAAATAATGCATATTCTTTGATATTTAAAATGTGATCATTGACCCAACACTCCTAACTATCTCATCAACCTTAATTTTCTATGAAGATTTAGCATAAAACTGCCGAGAAACTTAGATTAAATTTTGTCTACTGTGAAAAATTCTGCTACTTCTGTCGATTATTTCTCGATTGTAAGACTTTGGTCGCTTTGACCCGTTTGATTAATAAATTAAAAAAATTAAACAAAAAAAAGTGATCATTGATTAAAGGAATGTTGTATTTATTGAGGAGATATTTCCTTATGAAGACAAGGTGAAAGAAGGTTCAAGTTCAATCTATAGCCCTTTACCGGATGTTAGGTATTTTGAAGTTTACAATGAACCTCGAGATACTGTTCACCTGTTGGGTAAGTATTCTTAAGGCCGTGACCTTTTTGTTAACCATAATTTGTATTTCTGTGTAAATGCTTTTTTGACAATTTCTCAGTATGTTCCCTTCAAAATTAAATAGAAGGCATAATATTATGTTCAATTAATGATTACGGACACCGTAATCTATTGGTAAATTGAAACGATTTTGTGGTTTGATCTTTCCCGGGTGCGCCACAACAAATGAAGTGAACAGAAATCATAAATTTGCATTGTTGATGTATGCCTGTTAAATGTATGTTGTCTAAGGAAAACTTGAAGAAATATCTCGAAAAAAAAACTCGGAAAAATATATCTAAAAGTAAATATTTGAAAAATATGCATCTTACGCCGTCGAGGTCGTGATGCGTATCGTATGAGTGCCGCCCACGACGAGCTGCTGCTGCGCCGCATGAGTGCCGCATGTGCGCCGTATGAGTCGAGGCATATTTTTTCCGAACATTTACTTTTCGAGTATATTTCTTCAAGTTTCCCTGGTCTAATATATTGACATTTCTGTTTATCGAAGTAATACCTTATAAAAGGATGCATATTAGTCTCTATGACTTATGACTTCATGAATTAAGGTATCGGTTCCATATATATTCAAAGGTTGACAAGTTGTAATTTTCTTAATTTTTATTTTAAAAAAATATCACTTCTTCGGCTAAAAAAAATATTAAAAGAAAAAAAATCTTTGTCAAAGGTGGGTGTCCGTGTATATTTCTTCATGCCCTTTAAATGTTGAAATGTACGTATACGTTCAAGGCATGCGATGGTTTAATATAGAAAAAATAAAAATTAAGTGTTAATTAACTTGTCAAAGTAAAAGTGCTTCATAGCATTTGAAAAGTGATATACAAAACATTTATTCCTGGTTGTTGAAATTTAGTCAATTAAAAGATAACATTTACGTATTGTATATTGAATGGCTTGTTTTGCAAAGTGATACTTTGAAAAGCCATAAAATTGAATCTGAATGTGTTAGGAAATTGGGGCCCTAATTAATATTCATTCATCCCGTTCTAAGGTTGAAGGCCAAAGAAAAGTTGTTTTGAATATTACTTCTGACGTGTTTTTGACTATGAACAATGTGTTGCACGTACTTGACCTTCATAAAAATTTGGTTTAATACAGTTCCGGTGCAATAATGGCAAGGGCCAGAAAAAAAGTCCAAGGGTGAAAGTTCTAAGGATGATCAAGAGGCTAAGCCATTTAATGGTAAGTGCTTTAATTGCGGGAAACAAGAACACCGCAGGAATGAATGTCGAAAGCCTCAGAAAGTTGAACAGTCAAACGTGACAGAAATAGTCACTGAGATATGGAAAAAATTAATATTCGTGACTATTGGAAACAATAGTTATTGGATGTAATTTAGTTTCATTGAACTATAACAGTTGATGAAAGGTCGCAAAAGAAAAAGGAAATTTTGTTTTGACGAAAAAGATAAAATAGTCACGACTCTTTGAAAAACTGGAAAAATTATCTACCTTGTGTTGTAGTCTCAATTACTTTATAATTACTTACTCGTTTCCAAAAAGTTAATGAACGAAAGTTGTTTATTTGGTGCTGTAGATTACAGAAATGGTCATGTTATGTGTTGAAAACGTTCGTGAATTTTTAAAATTCCATTCGAAGACACCGTTGCTAACAATAAAGTTTGTGTTGGAAACTTTGATTATTGATCTTCTGTTAGTGAAACAAAAAGGAAAGGAACATTGGAATCAACCAATTTATCGTCAATGGTGGTGTTAGAATGCAACACGGTTGGAAATCCCCGAGAATGGTTCGTAGACACGGAGGCTACGCACCATGTTTGTGCTATTAAAGCCATGTTTTCTAACTACCAAGTAGTGGAAGGGGAGAAATTATTCATGGGAAATGCAGCCCGTTCTAAGGTTGAAGGCCAAAGAAAAGTTGTCTTGAATATTACTTATGGCATGTTTTTGACTATGAACAATGTGCTGCACGTGCTTGACCTTCGTAAAAATTTGGTGTAATACAGTTCCGGTGCAATAATGACAAGGGCCAAAAAAGAAAGTTCAAGGGTGAAAGTTCTAAAGGCGATCAAGAGGCTAAGCCATTTAATGGTAAGTGCTTTAATTGCGGGAAACAAGAACACCGCAGGAATGAATGCCGAAAGCTTCGGAAAGTTGAACAGTCACACGTGGCAGAAATAGTCACCCAGATATGGAAAAAAATTGAATTTGTCCGTGTGATGATTGCATGAACTTGATGATTGAACATCTTTTGTTAAAGTGGCAAAATGTAACCCCTTATATTACACCTCTTCGATTAAGAGTCACATTGAAGAGTCACCTCTATATACACTTTGTTTGAACAGAAGATGTGTATCAACATTGGAAGTTTAATTAATTTCTCTAAAAATGAGACACAATCATTTATTTTGATAAGACATAACTATTCTATTTTATGTTATCAAACAAAACAACAATTCATTTTCTTCCGTCGGTAACGATGATCTAAACAAATTGGCTTTAACGCATAATAACATTCAACGAAAGTTAATTTCCATTTACAACTGAAGCATGCATACTGACAATGGCACTAGAAAAGATATAATAACCTATGATGCACCGACACTTCAATCTGGCGCGCGCGCGTCGTGTCCGACACAAGACACGACACGACACGCTCCGACACCGTGTCCGACACGTGTCGGCTGATTAAATTAATATTATTTAAAATTTTAATATCCGACACACCTCCGACACGTTGTCGACACACCTCCGACACGGCGCGCCCGACACCTCCCGACACCCCAGACACAATTTTTTCAATTTTTCTTTATGAAACCAGAAAAATATACAATTTTATTTTGATTACTCTGTATTATTTTTATATGTTTTTGTTATATAGACAATCGTTTTTACACTTAATTTGTAATATTTTGAAAGTCAATCATAATTTTCTTTTTACTTTTGACACCGTATAAATAACAAATATCTATTTTAGATATTGATAGAGTTTAAGTATTACATATCTTATTTTGTCTAGTTGTTTAGACTTGTACGGATATTTTTTTGATAAATTTGAATATATGTATATATATAGAGAGAGAGATGTATATATAGATGTTAGGCAACATTGTAACATGAATCTTTCGTTTCCAGAATAATAAAATATATATATATATATATATATATATATATATATATATATAGAGAGAGAGAGAGAGAGAGAGAGAGAGAGAGAGATATGTATATATAGATGTATTTATGTGTGTATATACATATATATGTGTGTGTATATATATATTATATGTAACGTGTCGGGGCCGTGTCGTGTCCTTAACTTTTAGAATTAGCCGTGTCGTCGTGTTCGTGTCGTGTCGTGTCGTGCGACGTGTCCGTGTCCGTGTCCGTGCAACATAGATAATAACCAAGTCATGTATCTTTGCTTCAAGCCAACTCAACTTTTGTATCACAATATGATTGACTTCATATTTGATATAATCAACATGAGAGATACATCAAAGCAACATAAAGAACATGTTCAACAGAATGAATATATGCCGAAAGTAAATACTTAAAAAAAATGAAGGCATAATATCTGGCTAAATTAAAATTTTGGTCCTCTAACTAGACACGTTTTTCGATTTTGGTCCAGGTTTTTTTTCGGCGACAATTTTAGTCCTGTAAGTGGTCTTTTTTTTTTGCAAAAATAATCCTCGAACACCGTAAAAGATCACTTACAGGACTAAAATTGGTCTTTTCCGGCTACAATTTTAATCCTGTAAGTGGTCTTTCCGGTGTTCAGGACTATTTTTGCAAAAAAAGACCATTTACAGGACTAAAATTGTCGCCGGAGAAAAACCAAGACCAAAATCGAAAAACGTGTCTAGTTAAAGGACCAAAATTGTAGCCAATAATATCTCAACAGATGTAACGAATTACTACTACCACTACAAGAAAACTTGTT
The DNA here is from genome assembly GCA_026214975.1 of Gentiana macrophylla. Classification (NCBI taxonomy): domain Eukaryota; kingdom Viridiplantae; phylum Streptophyta; class Magnoliopsida; order Gentianales; family Gentianaceae; genus Gentiana; species Gentiana macrophylla. Next base: position 17,806,875 of record CM047808.1, on the reverse strand, counting down.
TAAAGGGACGACCAATTTTCATCCCTTTAAAGCCGTTGTCGTCTCTATAAAGTTGTCCCTTATGCTTTGTCTCTTTAAACAACTGACTTGTTTAAAGGGACGACAAAATCGTCTCTTTAAATATATGCTGACGTGACACGCACTTTTCTAAAAAAATTCAACGTGTTTTGTATATATATCAAATTATGTTGCCTTTGGTAAAACAAAATTCTACATATATATGACGAATCCGTTCATCAATACCCAACCCATACTCAGGGTTCCAGGGATAACATGAACATACTTAGAGTATATATGCCTTTAACCAACATCTAATCAAATTTCAAACCTGAGGAAATTTTCTAATTCACATACGAGCAAAAAGCAAGCTTATCATATTAATTACTTTTATCATTTCAATAATCATAATTATTATTTTTTTTAAATTTAAGAATTAAATCACAACAGCATATTTTCTACCATTCGTAACAGAATACAAGGAAGACCGTTCATGTATTATAACCTCTTAATTGCTTGTTCCTTCATCTAAACTAGTTTCAACCACAGACTTGTTTGATTTCCAACAACATCCATTAATATACAAAAACAGAATAATGTTTTAAGATTGTCGGGAAAAGTGTACCGGTTTGCTTATTTTGAAAAAATCATGAAGCAATTGCACAATTTGGAAAACATGAAGTGATCAAGAAGAAATGAAATTCTGCAACATTTATATTCACATAAACATATATTGCACACATTGAATCAAAATGCTGAAAACGAAAGTAAAACGAAAACTTATTCGTTTAGACTGAGGCGCGTAGAACGTTTTTCTTAAGACTTTATGTAACGCCCCCAGACCCCGGGCCTGGTAGCGCTAAATGAGTCATAAATGGTCCGGTCAACTGCTTAGACCGCCGTCCTCTCTTGGTCTAAAAGGGCTATGTAGATTGAACCTCAAATATCCATGAAAGCTTCGAATTGAAGCTTCAATAAACTGAACAAGCGAGAATGCATTAAGGGAGAAATTTGGGACAGAATTTCTATTTTTCACTTATTGATGAAATTATGTACAGATCTGTTTATATATACATTTGGATCTTGTAACCGCTATTAACAGAAAAGAGGAATATCCTGGAATATTCCGGGAATCTCGAGAAATATTCCGGGAATATTTTCTAATGAAGAACTTGATCTCAACCTTCTCCTTCTTCCTCACGCTTTGACTGTTCTGGCTTTTCATTCTTATCAGCCCCCCGCAAGCGGGACTTCTCGTAGATAGAACTCAATCCCAGACGATGAAGTAACCACAGAAACCTGGGTGCATTTAGAGGTTTAGTAAACAAGTCTGCTAATTGGTGTGTGGTAGAAATGGCTGTGGGAACGAGAAGTCCGGCTTGAAACTTATCACGAATAAAATGACAATCTAATTCGATGTGCTTTGTGCGCTCGTGAAAGATTGGATTTTCAACAATATAGCAAGCACTTTGATTATCACAATGTAAAGGTATTGGTAAAGGTGGTGATATCCCAAGATCATGGAGTAAGTAAATCAGCCACTGAATTTCGCAGGAGGTGGAAGCCAAGGCTCGGTACTCCGCCTCAGCAGAGCTACGAGATACTGTGCTTTGCTTCTTGGCTTTCCAAGAAATTAAAGATTTTCCAAGGAATATGCACCAGCCTGTAATAGATTTGCGCATGTCGGAGCAGCCCGCCCAATCGGAATCAGAAAATGCCGAGAGCTGAAAATCTGGGGCAGCTGGATATAGTATACCTTGTCCGGGTGACAACTTAAGGAACCGCAAAACCCGAATAGCAGCTTGTTGATGATTCACGGTTGGACAATCAAGAAACTGAGATAATTGTTGCACCGCAAAGCTGATGTCCGGTCTCGTAAATGTGAGATATATCAATTTTCCCACAAGACTCCGGTACTTGGTATTATCCGGAAGTAAAGCAGAGTCATTCTTCGCCAATTTAGTGCTTGTAACCATAGGAGTTTCAGCCGGTTTGCAGCCAAGTAAGCCATAATCCTTAAGCAAATCGAGGGTATACTTACGTTGGGAGAGCATTATACCCTTTGATGATCGGGCTACCTCTACACCCAAGAAATAATGCAGCTTCCCCAAGTTCTTGATTTTGAATTTATCATCCAAAAGAGCTTTAATTTGGTTGGATAAGTGAGGTATTAAGTGGTGGCTAAAATTATGTCGTCCACATAAACCAAAAGAGCCACAAACTCGAATTATAACCCTTGGTGAATAAGGTGTAGTCACTCCGTGATTGTCGGAACCCAAGTTGAAGCAAGAAGGATCTCGAGTTTGGCATGTTCCATTGGCGCCCGGCTTGCTTAAGGCCGTAAAGTGACTTGTGGAGCCTACACACAGCATTAGGAATCTGGGTTTGATAGCCCGGTGGAAGCCTCATATATACTTCCTCAGCCAAATCACCATGGAGATAGGCGTTATTGATGTCCAATTGCTCCAAGTGCCAACCAGCTGCAGCAGCCACAGCCAAAAGGACTCGGACAGTTGTAAGTTTTGCCACAGGAACATAAGTTTCATGATAATCTACCCTCAACTGTTGTGTATAACCCTTTGCTACGAGCCTTGCTTTATAGCGTTCAACATCTCCATTGGGCAAATATTTGATTCTGTAAACCCATCGACAACCAATGGCACTTTTACATGGGGGCAATGAAACAACTGACCACGTATGATTTTGCTGGAGTGCATGAATTTCACATTCATAGCTTCCTCCATTTAGCATCATGTCTACTGTTGGTAACTTGTTTGGTTCATCTCACAACACTTACATTCATAGCAAATTTCCTATAGTTAGGAGCTAATGCATCAAATGACATGTACTCTTGAAGTGGGTGATTGGTGGAATGGGAAGAAATGGAATTGCATATGTAGTCTTGAAGGTAAGCTGGGGACTTTTGGATCTAAAGGATTGTCTAATGGAAGTAATGGGAAGTGGTGGATCGGTTGATGCTTGAAAGATGATGGATGTGGTGGACTAGAGGAGTTGGAGAAGGTTGGAGGGGATAAATGAGAATTGGTGGAGCTGGGCAATGATTGTGCAGGAACATTTAGAGGGCTGGCTGGTTGTAAATTAAATGGGAGGGAGCCTTGACAAGAAGGAATGGGATATGAGTATGATATGTCAAAATCAGTTTTGGTAGGCTTCAAAGAAAATGGGAAGATGTTTTCATGAAAAAGGACATTTCTGGAAATGAGTATTTGGTTGGTTTGAAGGTTAAGCAGGGTGAATCCTTTTGTGGAAGGAGGATACCCCAAGAAAACACATGGTGAGCTTCTAGTGTCAAACTTTTTCCTTGACTGTGTGGGTGTACTAGCAAAGGCCAAACAACCAAAGACCTTAAGGTGAGTATAATTTGGTGTCTTGGAGTATAATCTGTGAAATGGGGTTTGGTTTTGTAATTTGGGAGAGGGTGTGAGATTGATCAAGTAGGTAGCATGCTGGATACACATGCCCCAGTAGGAGATGGGAATATTGGACTGAATCTTAAGGGCACTAGCAACATTTAAAAGATGTTGGTGCTTTCGTTCCACTATGCCGTTTTGTTCTGGGGTGTCAACACATGAAGTCTGATGAATTATTCCCCTACTGCTATAAAATTCAATCAACTTAAACTCATTTCCATTGTCTGATCTTATAATTTTGACAGATTTATTGAATTGAGTAGTAACAAAAATGCAGAATTGTTTAACAAGGATACTAGCTTGAGATTTGTTTTTCATAAGAAAGGTCCAAGTGTATCGAGTATAGTCGTCTACTATAGTTAAAAAATAATGCTCATTATAGACAGTGGCCTGTTTGTAAGGTCCCCAGATGTCAATATGAATCAAATGAAAAGGTTCAAAAGTAATGGAATCACTTAAGGGAAAATATAACTTCTTTTGCTTTGCCAAATGACAAATGGTACAATCCCAAATCTCAGAAGAAGGCAACTATTGGCTCAACTTTCATTACATTTTTGGCTACTTTATTTGACATATGCCCTAACCTAAGATGCCATAGATATGCATCCGGCCTACCAGCTGACTGAGAACTTCCTGCAAAATTTATTTGAGAGGAAAAATATGTTGAACTAGAACTTCCAAGGGGATATACTTCTGGAAAGAGATAATACAGTCCATGATACTGCTTAGCTAATCCAATCCTCCTCTTGATCAAATGATCCTGAATTAAGCAAAAATTGGAAGTGAATGAAACAGATATGTTAGTATATTGTTGTAGTAGTCTGCTAAGGGACAAAAGGTTATGCTTAAAAGAGGGAATATATAAAACATTGTGGAGAATTAGACCAGAAAACAATTTAACATCTCCTGTATGTGTGGCCATAGTGTGATTGCCATTTGGAAGAGTAACACTGATATGTGTAATAGGTTTATAGGATAGGAATACCTCAAGACTACAAGTTATATGATCAGAAGCTCCCGAGTCTATAATCCATTGCTTTGAAATAAAATGAGCAAACTTACCAGCAGGTGCACCAAAATTTGCACTAAGAACAGCAGCTTGATTAACTGTATGTTCAGCTTCATCCTTCTGTCCTTGGTTTGATGTAGTTCTCAGCAAATTTTTCAACTTCTCTAGTTGTTCTGGAGTGAAATACGATGTACCAGTAAATGGAACTGAGTCCTGAAACTGTCCATCTGAAGTTTCAACTTGATTTGCAGCAGTTCTACCACCTCCTCTACCACCATTACGTCCCCTGCCTCTGCCTCCTGCAGGGAACCCATGCTTTCGATAGCACCTGTCCTCGGTATGGCCTTGCAGTCCACAGTAAGTGCATTGAAAGTTCCTATTACCAGACATTGGCCTCTTAGGGAATTGCACACTGCCACTTGGTGATGGGAGTCAACTTTACGTGATTCCGGAGCATTTTCTACCCCCGTTTACCACACTTTTAGCATGTTTCTTGGTAATTTAGACCGTTTTAGGGGTAATATCGTTAGTTTATAGCACGGGGAGTAAATCCGTCACTTTGATGGTTTACTACCTCCTTTTATTGATATTGACCCTATTCCGAGCACTTTTACCCTCCGGAATGTTTTGGTTGTTTTTGGTTGTTGTGATGATGTAGGGTATTGGTGTCTCGAGAACCCGGAAGGCGAAGATTTATGATGATAAGTGTGATCAAGGTGCAAGAATGAGCCAAGAAAGAAGAAAGAATAGGAAAAGGAAGAGAAAGAGTTGGTGCCCGAGTGACTGTTCTGATTCAGAAGCATTTTGACCCATGATGGAGGCATTTTCTGGTCATGACTTCTTCATGAAAGTTGTAGATAATTGAAAGAGCTTTCCACCGCATCTTGAATCACCCAAATTGGAGCTCGGATGAAGAAGTTATGAAGGTTTTACTGCAGCAGAAAAAATTCATCATGCGAAACGCACGTTTGGAGCTTTAAACGTGCGTTTGGACTGTTTTTTCTGCTGTACAGAGTGTTAGAGGCTGAAACGCACGTTTAGGAACCTTCCAAACGTGCGTTTGGCTCATTTCCTGCTATAAAAAGCTGCAAATTTCACAGAGAAGAGGGTAGACGCGAATGGAGTTGTTTTAGGGTAATTTTGGGCGATTTTCTTCGTTTTTAGGAGTTAGAATTAGTGTAATATACCGTTAGAATCGTCTTTCAATCCTCTCTTTGATTCTCTAACTCTTAGCTTCGGTCTATAACATTTCATTGGGCAAAATTCGATCTTTTGTATTCAACTTTTGTGCTCTTCTTCTCCAAACTCAATTTACGCACTTTAATGGTAAATTTCTTCTCTCTTTTACTTGTTATGTCTCTTATTTACTACTTTCATTGCATTTCAACTAGTATAATGTGTAGCTAATTCCTCCCCATAGTCGAATCATGTGATATGTGGTGAAATCACCCCTTGGGTGATGAAATTGGGAGTGGGTAGTGCTTTTTATTGTTGTATCTTGCTCGTTTCACGTCTTAGAACTTGTTATAACGGATTTGGGCTAGATTGATCACCTAGGTCAAACATCACACACACCACTCTTGAGAGTTGTTCAGAGAGAGGGGTGTGGGAAAAGGGTTCTAGGATCGCGGTGTAGTTTCGGTTTAGTTGTTAAACTGAGCTCATCGTGAGGTTACTCGTTTGTACGTTTAAGCGGCTCGAGTGCAAAACATGACTTGTTAGGAGAGAGTTGTTCAGACCTTAACATGGCATAAGGTGTTAGAAGAGAGTTGTTCAGACGCTAGCACCGGGTTTAGGAGTTCGCACCCGTGAAATTGAATGCAAGAGTTCGTTTAGTATAATGCACACTCCCGGTTTTGTCTACCTTAGGGTTGAGATTAGTCACATTGATCATGGTTCGGCTATGTCCCTTTCTCCCTTTAGACTTGTTAGTTTAATTTACTTTAGTTTAATTGAAGTGTACAAACATTCCAACAACTTGTTTGCCTAGACTAAGCAATAAGTTCACTTTGGTACTTACAAGCACATCTTCTCTGTGGGATCGACCTCGGACTCCTGTAGCTATACTAGCAATCGACCCGGTACACTGCCGGTTAGAGAGCTTGTTTAGTCACCATTGTCTTGAGACTAATAGAGATGAAACGGTTGGTAGACTTTCGGTTGGGATTCAAGCCCCGACAATCATTTTGAGCACTTGGTTTTTGGCTTGGCACCACACACACTCCATTTTCTTGATAATGTTGTACCAATGTGTTTATGTTGTAGATGAAACGGTTGGTAGACCTTGATTAGTGGAGGGACTAATAGAGATGAAACGGTTGGTAGACCAGATTGACCAAATGCACCAGACCTGTTCTGAGATGAAGTATTCACAGCCATAACAGGATTATCCAAACGATCAGGATGACCTACACAATAACTCAACTGCCTTTCATGCTTAATAGCCATACCAAACACTTGATTAATTGGAGGCAACGGATTAAGAAGCATAACTTGTGCCTTAACAGGAGCAAATTGATCAGTTAACCCCTTCAGAAACCTGATAACGCACTCTGATTCAAAATAATCTTTATAGACTCTAACAGCACCACAAGTACAAACCGGATTGCAAGTGCAGCAAGGAAAAGGCCTAAGAATCAACAATTCCTCCCACGGTATTTTGAGTTTAGTGTAATAATCTGTAACAGTGAGATCATTTTGCCTTACAGTGTTCACTTCCTCAAGCAAATCTGACAACCTGAAGTGATCTCCATGAGAAAACCTCTCCTGCAAATCAATCCACACATCCTTTGCTGAATTGAGCCACATAACAGATTGCGCAATTGAAGATGATACTGAGTTGAGAATCCACGACAACACCATGCTATTACACCGCTCCAAGCGTGATAATCGGGTTCATCCATAGCCGAGCCTCCAGATTTCCGTTGATGAAACCTAATTTATTTTTCGACATAAGCGCCATCCTCATCGATCTCGACCAAGCATGGTAGTTGTTTCCGGTTAACGGTGGTTGAACTAGAACGAGAGATGGATTTTCATTAGGGTGAAGGTAGTAAGGGCTTAGAGGAACGATTTGGTGTTGATTTTGATTCGCCATAGCGTAATTAAAGGAAATTGAATCGAAGAAGAAAAGAGGAACGACGATGAACAATTCAGAACCGCTCGATACCATGTAGATTGAACCTCAAATATCCATGAAAGCTTCGAATTGAAGCTTCATAAACTGAAACAAGCGAGAATGCATTAAGGGAGAGAATTTGGGACAAATTTCTATTTTTCACTTATTGATGAAATTATGTACAGATCTGTTTATATATACATTTGGATCTTGTAACCGCTTATTAATGAAAAGAGGAATATCCTGGAATATTCCGGGAATCTCGAGGAATATTCCGGGGAATATTTTCTAATGAAGAACTTGATCTCAACCTTCTCCTTCTTCCTCACGCTTTGACTGTTCTGACTTTTCATTCTTATCAGGCTAACCCGAGTTGACAAGACATTGCTTAGCAAAGTGGTGCACGGTGTCTCTTTGGACCATGAGGTACACTGACCGAACCCCCCTTGCAGAAACTTTCCAATTTAATTTTGCGGTAGTATTGACAATTGCAAATAGCTTTTTATTTCATTTAAAGACGGTAGTTTTTTATCCACTAACTAAATAACGGCAGCTAAAAAAAATGAATCTCAACCTATTTAACCAAGAAACTTCCATCAAACAACTTATATAACAAAATCTCAGCTTGGGAATTAGGTTTACTAATCATACGAATCAGTGGTGGATCTATTCATTCCAGAGGTCGCGTGACCGCACGGAGATTCGAAAATTTTCTTTTAGTTTTAAAACGATTGAATTTTGTTGTTAAAAATATCGTTTTGTTGTTAAAAGATTTAGTTTTAGCTCTGATGACCCTGCTGGAATAATATTTTTAGAGAAAAAAATATAGTATTACAGTCCGGTGACAACACTGAAAAAATTTATTGGATCAACCTCAGATACGAATGGAGGTAGAGGATGACCGTGTACAAGTGACCCCTCTAATTTAAGAATATATATATATATGCACGTTTGTTTTGTTTTGTTTGATTTTATTTCATGAAAAACCATAACTAGTGTTGTTTTTTAGGCGTAAGAAATGGCAAGGTGAAAATTGTCATGCATTTGACAACATATCTTCAAATTTCCCTGATATTAACACAAAATTTTGTTGCATTATCACGAAATGTCGGGAAAGTGTCATGTGTTATGCGACATAACATCAAACCACCACAAAAAATGCCACGCATTTGTGACATAAACATTGAGTGCCGGTAAATCGTCGGCAATTAGCGTCATAAGAAATATGTGGCAAAAATGTCCTCCTTTTGTGGCAATTAGTAGCTTATGCCGGTAAACCTACGACAATTATCAAAATGCCACTAATAAAGTGTCGCAAAAGGCCTTATTTGTTGTAGTGTTACCGATGTGGGGCTTTACATTCTCCCCCCTTTATAAGGGACTGGCGTCCTCGCCAGGACGGCCGAGACTGTTCCCGGATCGTACCTACCAGAGGTAACTAGAGGCCATCCTTACACCGTCTTCATGTACGGTGCAGCGCATAGTTCCGTCTGATAGTCGGCTCTGAATACCATTATGTAACGCCCCTAGACCCCGGGCCTGGTAGCGCTAAATGAGTCATAAATGGTCCAATCAACTGCTTAGACGCCGTCCTCGCTTGGTCTAAAAGGGCTAACCCGAGTTGATAAGACCTTTATGTCACACACTTATATGAGGGTGAGCATTCTCTTATTTTACCGATGTGGGACTTTCACTACAAGAAAACTATGATTCAATGACCAAAACTTAATGATAGGATGTAAAACTGTCATTAAATGTTACTTATAATGACGGGACACAAATTAATTTGTTGATGAATGACGGAATTTCAATTCCCGTCATTAACAATCTTATTTCCCGTCATTACAAATACAATAATAAAAACCCTCTCATTATTTGTATAAATTTTTTCATAATACATTTTTTTTTTAATTTACAAATTTTTAACAAAATAACAAACACATTAATAAAAACCCAAAACCAACCCCCCTTTCTCGTTTGGTCATTCCTAAGTCATAACCCTATAGTACTCTAGAACACACACCCACGCCTCCACCCTCCACCCTCCACCCTCCACCCTCCACCACCGCCCCTAACAAACTCTCCCCTGTAAATTCACCATCTTTGCCTATCTCCTCCTCCATTCTTCCGAATAACATCTGCGTAGAATGTAGAATGTATATGCAGTCTCCTCCTCCATTTTGCCCGCCGCCCTCTACCCTCTCTGTATACGAAACGGCTGTGTTGGTCCCTTGGAAAGGCTAACACAAGTTTAGAGGGGGGGTGAATAAACTTGTCACCAAAAACAAATCTGAATCGAAAAATCCAGAACTGAAGTTTCTCTGAAACTCAAACTGATCTTCGATTTACGTCCCTTTAACTTGTAGCGGAGTTCGATTAGCTCAATGCAATATAAGTTATTACTAACTTATATTTAGTCTCGTTAATCGGCAAATGATAAAACTAGCCTTTAACAATAGATGTGTAACCGTAAATTAGATCTTCTATGTATCGCTTAAGTCTTGACTCGATTATCAGTGTTTGCTTTGAGAGATAATGCAATAAATAAAACAACACAGATGTATAAAGTAAATCAACACAAGATTTGTTTATGGAAGTTCCGGGTGGTGTAATCCCGTCGTCTCCCCTTCTCTCGTGGGCGTAGGAGGTATCACTAGAATAATGAGATAATCATTACAAGATTCTAGCACTATGACAAATCCTTCACGACACCCTAGTTTCACTGTCTACACAAAATGAAGAAAGGTGAGATTGCTCCTTCACTCACACACCGATCTTCGGAGGTGGAATTTCTCCTTCACCACCACCACTCACATACACAAATCCATGATCGCACCAATCTCTTGATAGCAACACACGTATGAAGAAAGGTAGAATTGCTCTCTTCAAACTATGCACACCAACCCTTTTTTACAAAGGTAAGGTTTAGAATTAATCAAGGATTAATTCAAATGAGCTATTTGATTTCTCTGGATCGACTTTATAGCTCCAAGATGCCTTCATTCCCCCTTAATGGGTTACTAGATCTTCCTTTGAAGTTTTCAAGGCAATGTCGTTGGCTCCCCTTTTTTCGGATAAATATAATCTGATTTTTATGGATCTGGATTTGGATCTTTGAATATATGCTTGTAAAGCTCTTTTCTGATCCTCCTCTCTCTTTTCTTGAGTGATTCTCTTGTGTATTTATAGGGGTGATGTGACGGTTACTAGCTCTTGTAGCCGTTACACTTGTCATTTAGCCAACGTTCATATGTACGATCTTTTGTCGTATTGATAGTTTAAATTCAATCAAGGCCTTAACTCAGTTTTCTACTCTTCTTCAAAACTGAGTACCTTGTTTACTTCATATCTGACTTTAATTGACTAAGTCAGAGTACACCATTCAGTTTCTTCTTTTTCAGGTAACTGATAATCTTTGTCCTTAAGATTATTCAGTTTTATATGACCTATAGCTCAGTTTCAGGTCACCACAGACTTGCATGAATCCTGACTTATAGTCATGACTTAATCAGCTTCTAACTGAGTTTGCCACCTCAGTTCTTCAATCTTCAACAACTGAGTCTGTGTCCCTCAGTTCTTCAGTCTTCTAGATAAGCCAATCTGAGTCTGCAGTGTCCTCAAATGAACTTATCTTCTTCGCTTTTGGCATGACCGAGTTTGAACCCTCGCTCTTTTATAACTCGCTTTTCTTGTTGTAACTCGCTTTTCTTATTGTGACCCAAATTGTTCGCCTAGTTCCTATTCTATTACAATGCTTGTCTCAAACAACCTATACAAAGTTCGGACTCTAGATAGAACTTATACATTTGTCTCTAGACCATTTCTTGCTTCTTCTTTTATTATGCACTATAACAGTTAGTTACGACTTCATCATCATGGATTATAAGTGATTTGTCTAATTTTGTGACGAATCATCATCAAAACATAAATAATATTTCCAACAATTTCCCCCTTTTTGATGATGTATCATAACCCTCCCTAAAAGCAATAATAAAAGAATAGTGCAAGAAATCATGACAAAATAAATTAAGAAAGCAAACTAGAACAGCCAAGTTTATTACAGATTTGAACAGGCCAAACTGAGTTATAACTGAATAAATTACTTCTCTTTTTTCAAAGCCAACAATTTTTCACCAACAAAGATACTCCTCTTAGTTTCCAGGAGTCTTCTTGCTTTTCCTTCTTCCTCTGTTTCTCCAACTTTAGGCTTGATCTCCAGATAATCATTTAGCAATTGATTTGCTTCTTTATTGTCGCCAGCTTTGGACTTTGCTAAGATTTCTTTGACTTCTTCACACATCACCTTCTCTTCTTCCATTGAAATAAGACTAGATTCCTTTCCTTTAGTCTTTTCAGCTTTTCTTCGTGGTTCCAATTCAGCTTCCCCTTGGTTTGTGTCTCCTTATTTGCCAACTTATCAAGAGATCTCGATACATATTACAATCTTCTTTCTAATGCTCAACCACGCTTTAATCATGGCTTCCTCATCATCCTCAGTTCTTGTATCTTTAAAGTCTCCTTCTGGAATCAGCTCTTCAAACATACTGTCAACTGCTTCTTCATTAATTTGGGTAGTTAGTAGATCAGCATCTACTTGTCTGTCCTGATCTTCAATCAGTTGTCTAGCATAAGCCTCTTCAGCCTTTTCTTCTTTAGTAACATCATCACCTACAGCTTTATCTTCCCCCTTGTTTGAAGATAAGCGAAAGCAATCTTCAAATAACTTACGTAGGGTGATAATGTTTGAATATTCAAATAGGCCTGAGTAATGTATCCTTCCAATTAAGTCATGTAGGTTGAAAATCTTCTCCTGTAGATTCTGTAACAGGCATTCAATGATATCTTTCAGATTTTTCGCCACTTGATTTCTTGGGCCACAAACTTTTCATTTGTTTGATTTGTTTGTGGATGCATCATGAGCTTGTGATGGAGGCGATGTCGTCGATAGTAAAAATGAGTATCGAGAACTGCCGCTTGTTTTTATACTCGGCTTCCACGAATTCAGCGTCTCTACAACTTCTCTTTTCTCTTCAATGTAATCTTCAAACATCCTAGTTGGAAAATCACTTTCTTCAGTTTCAGCACCTTCTTCTTCTTCAGTTTCTTCACCACTTCCTTCAGTTTCATTTTCTTCAGTTTCATCTTCATCATCTCCTTCAGTTTCTTCACTCTCTTCAGTATCATCCTCGATCTGGATTACATTCTCACTTTCGCTTTTCTTTTCTTGAAATTTGTTCCACATTCTCTTCTGTCTTCTCTCGAGTCCTCGTCGCCTAGTCTCACGCCTCACTTGAACCGAGTCCGAACCTTCACTTTCTTCCTTGATGACTTTCCTTTTCTTTGTTCCAGTGGACACTGACTTCTGTTTCACTTGGGTTGGTGTGGATTTAGAAATGGAGAAATGATCCAGTATCCTTTGCACTAGATAGGTAAAACCCTTTTCAAGAAGAAAGATTCTCCAAAGACTTCCTTACTTTCTTTGATCCTCTGCTTTTCATCGTAAATCTGCTTTTATTAATCGATTGAGTATAAATTTGTTCCAATTAAATCTCTCCTCAAACCAAATAGCATAAATCATTTTCATTTTGTCTGTTGAGAGAGTGTAGAAATTTCGAGCATGACCAATGACATTTTTTGTCAGAAGAATTGTCAAGAATGCGAATTCTCCTTTCTGCTGATATATAGAGCCACTGAAATTCTTCTCCTTCTTATTGATTGCAATGATGTTCCAAATCTTCTCTTTTTCTTCTTTCCGAAGGTGAAGGATGGAGAGCCTCCAAATATATCTAGACGGAACACCAAAGTGAAAGTAGTTGTTCATCAATGGTGAAGTTTTTGTCTTGAGCATGAGTTTTGAAGCTTTTTCCATTATTGATGATCTCTGCATTCTGTAGAAATCTCTCGATGCCTTCGGACTCAAAGTAGTGACCTTTGTATCAATCAAATTCTCCAAACCTCGAATCTTTCTCGATCTTCTTTGTAATTTGGATTGCAAGAGTGGAGTTTGAGAATTTTTGATGTGTTGTCCAGCCGGTGGTGATTCCATCGTCAATGTTGTATTGCTCCATTGGATTTGAATTACGGATGCTTGATTTTGGGTGAGCGAGGATTTTGTCAAGATTTTGTCTTACAATCGTTTTCAAAATGAGAGTCGTGTCACAATCAATGAGATTATGTAGGGATGTACATCTTCTTTTTCTCCCAGTGATTGACACATGGCTTGAGTGATTTGTCATGTCACCAAATGTCGATGGTAGCCGGAAAGTCTTTACTTTTTGTGCTTTTGTCCTTCATCGCCTTTTGCCGTCCTCGCTTTTGTATGGAAGTCAGCTTTCTTTGGATTTTGCAATATAAACCGACTTTTCCCCAAAACAGCTTTAAGTTTTCCTCGGTACCCATATCTTCTTGGGTCCGGTCAAGTTAGTTACTTGAGTATTACTTCAGCTTCTTGGTTGAGAGAATTATACCTTCTCAACTCTTTTCTAGATAAACCATTACGCTCAACCTTAGTTGATTTCACAAGGATTCTTTTAGATTTAACATTTTTAATTTCTTTGTGTGATCTACTAGGTCTTCCAGTATCTTGATTTCTAAGGTTTGTTCTTGTTGAGATCTCAAGACTGGGTAGGGATGGGAGATTATCATTGCCTTTGTCAACTTTATCGAGCATTGTTCTTTCAAAGAAATATGACAACTCGGCCTCAAAACTCATTCCAATCTTTGGCTTTGTCAAGCTCTTTGTCTTTTTGTTCCAATTCCAAGGAGAGTTTTTCGGTTAACTTGACAAGATTAGAGTTTCTTTGACTGAGTTCAGCAAGTGATAATTGAGTGGAAGAATGTACCTTTTATTGATGATTCGAAATAGTTTGTACATTCTCTTGTTGTCAGAATGAGTCTTCTATAACAATATCTATCTCGCAACAATTCCTTTCCTTCTTCTTTTGAGAGGTTTCTCGGTGATGGAACTCCTCTGGATTCTTTAAGATGATCATTGAAGTTTGTATCCACTTCATCACCGAGTTGAGGTTCGGATTTGTATAAAGATTTGTCGATCAACCTTTCGATCATTTGATCCTCAAAATCGATATATTTTGCAAACAATTAATCAAGGGATGGGTAAGCCAACTTTTAGCTTTAGATGTAGACATTGAAACTATATGAATCGACGGTGAGGGTCTTCAACAACCGGTTTGAAGTGTATCTTGGATCTCCTTCGAAGGAAGATTTGCTCGATACCAATTGTTGGTCCTTTGGAAAGGCTAACACAAGTTTAGAGGGGGTGAATAAACTTGTCACCAAAAACAAATCTCAGATCGAAAAGTCCCAGAACCGAAGTTTCTCTGAAACTCAAACCGATCTTCGCCTCGCCCCTTTAACTTGTGCGGCGGAGTTCGGTCCACTCAATCAATATAAGTTATTATCGACTTATATTTAGTCTCGTTAATCGCAAATGATAAAACTAGCCTTTAACAATAGATGTGTAACCAGAAAATTAGATCTTCTATGTATCAGTTAAGTGCTGACTCAGTGTCTGGTGTTTCCTGAGAGATAATGCAATAAATAAAACAAACACAGATGTATAAAGTAAATCAACACAAGATTTGTTTATGGAAGTTCCGGGTGGTGTAATCCCGTACGTCTCCCCTTCTCCTGTGGCGTAGGAGGTATCACTAGAATAATGAGATAACCGTTACAAGATTCTAGCACTATGACAGTCCTTCACGACACCCTAGTTTCACTGTCTACACAAAATGAAGAAAGGTGAGATTGCTCCTTCACTCTGCACACTGATCTTCGGAGGTGGAATTGCTCCTTCACCACTCACCACTCACATACACAATCCAGATCGCACTAATCGCCAGAAGAACACCGTATGAAGAAAGGTAGAATTGCTCTCTTCAAACTATGCACAGCCAACCCTTTTTTTTTACAAAGGTTAGGTTTAGAATTAATCAAGGATTAATTCAGTGAGCTGTTTGATTTCTCTGGATCTGACTTTATAGCTCCAAGATGCCTTCATTCCCCCTTAATGGGTTACTAGATCTTCCTTTGAAGTTTTCAAGGCAATGTCGTTGGCTCCCCTTTTTCTGGATAAATATAATCTGATTTTTATGGATCTGGATTTGGATCTTTGAATATATGCTTGTAAAGCTCTTTTCTGATCCTCCTCTCTCTTTTCTTGAGTGATTCTCTTGTGTATTTATAGGGGTGATGTGACAGTTACTAGCTCTTGTAGCCGTTACACTTGTCATTTAGCCAACGCTCATATGTACGATCTTTTTGTCGTATTGATAGTTTAAATTCAATCAAGGCCTTAACTCGCTTTTCTACTCTTCTTCAAAATCGAGTACCTTGTTTACTTCATATCCGACTTTAATTGACTAAGTCGAGTACACCATTCGCTTTCTTCTTTTTGGTAACTCGATAATCTTTGTCCTTAAGATTATTCGCTTTTATATGACCTATAGCTCGGTTTGAGTCACAACAGACTTGCTCGAATCCTCGACTTATAGTCATGACTTAATCGACTTCTAACCGAGTTTGCCACCTCGCTTCTTCAATCTTCAAAACTGAGTCAGTGTCCTCGCTTCTTGATCTTCTAGATAAGCCAACCGAGTCTGTGTCCTCAAATAACTTATCTTCTTCGATTTTGGCATGACTGAGTTTGAACCCTCGCTTCTTCTATAACTCGGCTTTTCTTGTTGTAACTCGCTTTTCTTATTGTGACCCAAATTGTCGCCTAGTTCCTATTCTATTACAATGCTTGTCTGAAACAACCTATACAAAGTTCAGACTCTAGATAGAACTTATACATTTGTCTCTAGACCATTTCTTGCTTCTTCTTTTATTATGCACTATAACAGTTAGTTACGACTTCATCATCATGGGTTATAAGTGATTTGTCTAATTTTATGACGAATCATCATCAAAACATAAATAATATTTCCAACAGGCTGCTTGAAATCCTCTTTGCCTTTACTCTTTCCTATCCCCGATTTCTGCAATTACTTTTGCAAATTTCATGGCTACTATGTTCATCATCCTCGTGGTGTATTTCTTTTATAGAAAGTTTCGCTCTTCATTTTCCAAATACGATTTCGTTTGAAATCACGAAATCTTGTGCAAATTGATCTAGTAAAATCTAGAAGGCAATTAAGAAATGGATTCAAGTTGATGGCACAAGGCCTTGCTTTGTTTGAAGCCTTCAATTTGAAGATATGCAACCGTTATGTACAATCTCTCGGATGGGCATCCTCAAGACGTGGACAAAATCGAAGATTTAATCTTCGAATCGTGGTCAAGTTCGTGGAAGTTTATTTCTTTTAATTATCGTTTATATCACCAAATATTCTACCGATAATGAGCTTTGATTATGTGTTGATTCTCCGCCTTGTGTCGCTTTTTTTTTTTGGCGACCTCTCAAGAAGGCACGGCCGATTCGGTCGATCAATGATTTAAGATTGCTCCTTAGTCGCTTGGTCGGTGACCATACTTGATACACATGCTAAATCGAGCATTAATTGAAGAATCTGCAGCCTTTTAATTTTTGATATCCGGCAGGCAATTCTTCGCCTCGAATCTATGAGATTGACCCGGTGAATTACAACCCGGTTGCAATGGTAAATGGCTGTGAACCCCTCAATTGCTATATATATGTAGCACTTTTGGGATTGGTATATTAAATCTCACACATTGCTATCCCCACTTTTTCAAAATAAAAAAGTTATCTTCTTTGTGTTTGTGCAAAGTTGTGGGTCTCAGAATTCAGAAAGCTTACACGATCAAGTGGCATATCAGAATCGTAAACTTGACCTTGAATCGGTTGGTAGGACTGTGCTGAATCAAGTTGGAGGTGATACAAGTTCTAGCACTCTGTGGCATACAGAGGTACTGAACAGTGGTATGTAAACTCTCCCGCTTATCAGTAAGTGTGCTACATCTGTTTTTACAGCATTTCTAAATTGTATGTATTTGTGAAAGTGCTGTCTGTCTTTGTGTGTTTGAGTCCCTGTAGAATTCAGTTTTGTTCTAAGTGTGGTTAGTGCTAAGATTGATTGATTGACTGAATCTTTTGAACAAGTCAACCTAGTGAGGACAAAAGGCTTTTGTTCAAGCTGAATTGGTGATAATCAATCTTGTGTGAATCTAGCCCTTAGTAACAAGTCTTGAATTGGTTCAGTGTTGATTTTGTGTTGTACCCTTATTACCCCTAAGTTACTTGGTTCTGACTTGTGTCTGTGACTAAGTGTCTCTGTGTGGTCAAGGCATTTGACTGCATTTTTGTTGGAATCAGTAAATTCATTTACTGATTTTTACTATGTGCGATTTGTGCTTGAATATCATATCAGTGTTGCTGCTAATCTGCATTGTTCAATCTCATACACTACTATCCTGCTGCACATTGCTTTTCACCTTGCATATTCTTGCTGTGCACTCACTTTAATCTATCTATTGTGCGGAATCATTGAATGTAATCTGCTTCCTGCATAATAAGTATTTACTGCACCTATCTGGTGAATAGCTTGAGCCTCTAACTGCTGTTCTTGTGAGCCTGCAAATATTGTCAGATATGAGAGTCGCAACCACCTTACTACTAGACTCATTGAATTTGTACTTGCTTCAGTTAGAAACTCACTTTAAAATAGTACCTTGGAGCTACTGATTCCTGTGTTATCAGTCTGATATCTTAGCTTTGATAAACGGTTTCAATACCTATTTATCAAATCAGATACTCGGCTTATTTGATCAGCCTTGTAGTTGGCTCGTAGTCTGTGTATTAGTCTTAATTGAATCAGTGAATTAAATAGTTGTATCTTCTGAGTTGTATTTGATCTTGGACTGAGTTGATATTTGTGTAATAGTCCAATTATTATCTCAATCAGGTGACTTGGACATTTTCTCGATTATATATCATGTAAGAGTTTTTTTTTACACTGTTATCGAGATCGCCGAATATATATATATATATATATATATATATATATATATATATATATATATATATATATCTTGATTTCTGTAGCTGTTGTAGTGTAATCAAGATTTCTGCTTTTTCCCTAATATAGTACTTAAACTAATAGTGTACTCCAAGCTTGACCTGTACTGTGCTGATAAACATCATTTTAGGTTTTTGCAACTAAAACTAACTAGTCATCCTTTAAACCAGCCTGCACTTTATATTACTCATCAAAGTCTTAATATTGTTGTTGAGCCTGTTGTATTTAATTGAATCAATCTTTGAACGTGATCCCTGTTTTGATCACACCTTTTATATTCACATCATTTGATCACTAAGGTTTTATTAACATAAGAGAATGTTTATTAAGTGAGCTTCCACACTTAATTACTAGTACTTGTGTTAAGTTCGAAAAGAGTTTAAAAATCCGTTAACACTCTATTCACCCCCCCCATCTAGAGTGTATTTGTGCTATATCGATCCAACATATACCTCCCATCTTTCTATGTTTTTACACTTCAATATACATCCCATATTGTTTAGTTTGTTCGGTTTCACTCTGCTAAGTTCATGTTCAAGTGCTTTTCTTCAAGTATGTTTTGAAGTTTTGGTTATAACCTGTTTGCATGTTTGCTTTTGCATCGATCACGTGGTCTTGGTCTCATGGCATTTTAGTCAGTCTTAATATGTCATATCCTTGTTTTCTCCGCCTTAGTATGGTCGATTAACATCAAGTTAAGTCTGCATGGAGTTGCATCTCAGATCTATGTCTTAGTCTTACTTCATACTTGATTATCTTCAATATGCCTTTGTGTGTTGTCTCAGATCACCAAAAATCCGAGACTTTGCATAAAGTATGAATACCTTTTGATCTATTCAGCTTTAGTTGTCTGCAAGCTCTGGTCTGCATTATTTTCTTAGTCTCGTTAATCTGGTTTGAGTCTTGCTATGTCTAGCCGAGTCATTCTCCTTGTATCTCATGTTTAGTTCATGCTCATGTCTTGCATCACCCATGCCTTGTGTCCAGTCTTAGTTTAGATCTCGCCTTTAGGTCATGCTTGATGTCCAGCCCTCGCTACATTTGTTTGATCTCGATGAGGTCACCTGTATGTCCCGGACATGTTTAGACTTTTCTAGGCATGTCCAAGACCTATAGGATGATCCCGGTGCATTATCATGTTGTTTGGTTAAGTCTCTCTCTCTTCATCCTTGTTTAAGAACCGTGTTCTAAGTCATTTTAGGGATTTAATTAAAGCACTAATTTTAACTGTGGAAGCTATTATACGAGGACCTTATGACTAATTCAGCTTTTTTGAGGAGCAATTCAACAGTTTTGACATCGAGGGTACCGGGTAGAGAGCAATGGCCGTGAAGCAGAATTGTCCGAGTTGGTTTAAGAAATCTTTGTCTACTACTAATATCACTTTAATGCTTCTCCTTAGACCTTTAATATCTATTATGAAGCATGGACATGTAGTAATAACATGAAATGTCATGATTATGTGAATATCTTTTTTGGAGTGTTCAGTATGACTCTTTTACCGTGCGGTGTCGAGTCCAAAGCTAAGGTCCTAACGAGACATTAAATTTTAGCAATTACCATAACCACTCTAAGTGAACACTTTGATCTGCTTTTTTGTTTTGTAAGAGTGCCGCATAAGTTGGTTTGATTCAAAATGCATTGAGTGTCTTTAGAAATGTTTTCAATCAATCACATGGTGTATGCGTACATCATTTCTAGTATTACTTATTGTATAATTTTTGACAAATTTTAGAATGGTTTCTTACACCTTTTAAACTTTGTTCGATGCTACATTCTAGGCTTTGCACTTTTTGAGGCCATTGAATCAAAATCGAGCATGGCGATTTTATCATCTTCACCGCAATATCTATTTTGCAAGATGATGTCGAATCCTCGCAAGCACTTAAGAGTCTTTGGTCAAGAGGTAATGATTCTTAAAGTTTTCTTTTATTTAGTTTAACTTCTATGAAATCTTTGTCCACAAATTGTGCATCCGGCCCTAATTTCAAACAAAGTCAATCACATGATGTACTCGTGGTTGTTATATTTTCATGTTCTTTTGCAATATTAACATAATACAAATTTTCGTTAGAATTCTGTTTTGTATTAGATACTCTTACAAAGGCAATGGAGGTTCAAGCTATGAATATGAGAAGTGAAGTTTCAATGATCAAGAAGGAGGTTATGTGTGTGGTGAAAGAACGAGAAAGCAAATAAAAAGAGTTTGGGTACTCAAAAGGTCTGGTTACTATCTCTTAATCGCTTCCCAGAACTTACAACTCTTTTTTATAGACAAATTATTTCCTTGTTCTGTCTTTTGGATTGGTGATGGTGCCATTCAGCACCAAGTGAAGTTGTAGTTAGTATTTGATAATGAACATTTGAAACTGGAAATGAAGGTTTCATGTAATTTTGGCTTGTGTTTTTTTTTCGCAGTGTTCCTATTCTATTTTTTTGGTTCATTTTAGTCTAAAAGAAAAAGACGTGTCCTCATTAAACCATTGTATAATGAGTGGAAATGACCCTATAATGAAGGTATATGTCATCATTAAATCACAAATTAATGATGGGAAAATAACCTATTAATGACGGTATGTGTCATCATTAAATCACAATTTAATGACGGGAAAATGACCTTTTAATGAGCACATGTGTTGTGATTAAATCGTTGTTTAATGAGGGGAAAGGAGCCTATAATGAGTGGATGAATTGTTATTAAAAACAATGTTTAATGATAGGAATATACCGTCATTGAATGTATTATACAATTAATGACGGGAAGCGATTCCCGTCATTATTACCTTTAATGGCGGAGGCGGCAATGAAGGATATTTCCGTTATTAAAAGCCTTTAATGACAGAATCGGACATTTAATGATGGGAATTCCTCTCATTAAAAGTCGTTTTTCTTGTAGTGAATTTACACTTCATTGTCCCGACTATGTGCACACGGATATGACAACATGTCTCCCAAGATACAACAGTCTCCTCTTGTTCTAGTCTTGCACCACTTAGATGTGAACAAGCGGCGAACTAATCCGGCTTTGAATATCTCTAACTATGCACAAGATGCATGTGTAACACAATGTCTCAAACTATCTTCACTGTCGGTTTTGTATTGTTTTCATTGTCGGCAGAGACGGAGCTGTGTACAAATTGAGGGGGGCTAAGCCCACCCGGACAAAAAAATATTACACTAAAAATATGTGTAGTCTAGTCGTATCCATAAAATATTCTTAATCCAAATTTCACCCGATTTAACTCGATATAGTCCATTAGCCCACCTCAAGTAAAAATCCTGCTCCGCCCTTGATTGTCTCACAAAAATAAATACATGTTATGTTTCCTCTCCTGGTCGGGGGAGAACAAAGATGAATATATCTTGTGCCCACCTTAGAAAAATGTTGAACCCCAACATTAAGGGTCCCCCTACCCCCGATCCTACAGGAATGTGGGGAGATGTTAATCAGGTAACCTAGAGCTTAGAGTCAGGGGCTTACTGGTTCCCCATCACTGAAGGTTCTCGTTGAATTCAGAAGCAACTTGCAATGAGACTCCATTTGTTGAAAGGTTCTTTGAAAATCAGTGTGTTGGGGAGGGGTGGGTGGTGGTTTATTGCTTTGAAAAGTCATCGCTTCTTTTCGGTCAATTCACTTTTGAACTAATTTACTTTTGTAGAAATCACTGCGAAATTTTCCTCATGCTCAAGCACATGTAAAAGTCCGGACATAGGGATTGCGGCAAAGGCAAGCTTGGGGAAGTTCCTACTCTTAAAATTAGACTCAAAAACTAAACTTCAACCCTAGATCATCAAGGGCTTTTACCCTCGATTCCCGAAGGTAAAACTTTTCTTCTATTTACAACTCGTAACGCTTTATTACGTGAACTACTTTTAACGTTATCATCGTCATTTCTAACAGATAAAAGATGAAGCATGGTGGTTGGTTTTGTTGGTGATTATATCACCAATGTGATTTAGTGTTATTGGACTTAGTTTGAGGTTTGGTAAGCTTGAAACAATCGATATGAGTTAGGAGATGCGGGGTGCATGCTTACAATTGATATTTACAAGCTTACGAGAGTGTTAGATCAAGTGTTGAACAAAATCCAAAATTCTGCTGCTTATTGGACGGGCGTCCATTTCATATGGACGGGCGTTTGACTTCAGACGGGCGTCTAGGTTCACTGGACGAGCGTCTGAAGGGTGCATTTACATACAGGATGTAACCTGGTTGGATGGACGAGCGTCTTAAGAATCTGGACGGGCGTCCAGCATTCTTCAGACGGGCGTCCAAGATGTCAAACGGGCATCCGAAGTATGAATTTACATACGAGATGTGACTCGCTCGTGATGGACGAGCGTCAAGAAATTGGACGCCCGTCCAAGATGCTTTCGACGGGCGCCCAGATTCTAAACGAGCGCCCAAAGAGGCGATTCAGAGCAGCGCTTTTGGTCGGTTTTGCTGGTATCCTTTCGGGTTTTGGACTGGTAACTGATTCTGAAAGGTTGTGTATGTAGTGTTATATTAGTATAACATCACACACACATATAAAAACACTTGGAACTTCATTTTTAAAAAGAAGAATAGAATTTGAGAAGCAATTTTTCTGTTTTCTTTGAAATTCTTGAAGCCTCAAGTTTAAACACACATATCTACAAAATTTCTATAGCATTCTTTCATCTTATTGCCAAAGATTGGAAGAGAAGCAGATTTATCCCGTGATTATATTCGAGTTAATTCCCGGAGGCAATTCAAGGGAACGAATAATTTTCGCAGGAAAGATTTCCAAATCGACTCTGCGATCATATCAAGTTATCTTGCATTTCAAGTTTAGACACCATTGTTCTAATCATCCTATAAACTCCCTAACAATCTGCGAAAATTATTGTGGTTTGAACAATGTCAAGTATCAAGAGATGACTTCCAATTTCAAAGAAATTGAACAATTCAACGGTGAGGATTTTCGAAGGTGGCAAAAGAAAATGCACTTTCTTTTGACTGCATTGAAGGTTGTGTACGTGTTGAGTACACCATGCCCTCAGATTGATGATAACAGCACCATGGAAGAGTCAAGGAGAAAAAGTAAGTGGGAAAACGATGATTATATATGCCGTGGTCACATCCTGAACGGTATGTCTAATAACTTGTTTGATACCTATCTTGAAATTGAAACTTCTAAAGAGTTGTGGGATACTTTGGAGGCAAAGTATGTGAGTGAAGATGCTTCAAGTAAGAAATTTCTTGTTGGTAATTTTATGAAGTATGTTATGGTTGATAATCGTCCGGTTATGGATCAATATCATGAATTACTGCGTTTGTTTGGTCGGGCTTTTCTATGCATAAAATGGCTATGGATGAGTCCATTTGTGTTTCAAGCATCATTGAAAAGTTGCCTCCCTCTTGGAGGGATTTTAAAAATTCCTTGAAACATAAGACGGAAGAACTTTCTTTGATTGAACTTGGCTCTCATCTTAGAATAGAGGAAAGTTTGCGTTTGCAAGAAAGTGGTAAAAATGTTGTAGGTTGCGGTAAGAACATTGCAGGTGGCTCAACTTCAATCAACATGGTTGAAGTTGGGGAAACTTCTAAGAAAAATAATAATAAGAGAAAGTTTGATTCCAACAACAACAAAAACAAAGCAAAATTCAACAAAAAGCCTAAAGGGGGCTTGTTGGTATTATGTAAGGAAGGCCACTTTAGGCGGATTGTCATGCTAGAAAGCATAACAATGGTAAAGGAACCGGTAAAGGTTCGGGACAGGGTCGAAAGATCCGGATCCATCAAAACATCAAGGTACACTTGTTAATGATTGTGGCTTTAATTCGATGTGAATTATGTACCACCGATTTCAAGCATGTTATTTGCGGGATGATGATGTTAGTTGGTGGATAGACTCGAGCGACAAGACATGTATGCAAGGATAGATCGTGGTTCTTAACATATGAAAAAGTTGAAGACGGATCCATTGTGCATATGGGAAACGAGTCTAAGTCCTTTGTTGTTGGAAGAGGAATTGTTAATTTGCAATTTAGTTCGGAAAATTTGTAACCTTAAACAATGTTTTACATGTTCCTTTAATCCGAAAACTTGGTTTCGGTAGTATTTTATGTAAAGAGGGCTATAAACAAGTATATGAGTCCTCTCGTTATGTATTAACTAAACATGGCATGTTTGTAGGATTTGGTTATCTTAACAATGGTATGTTTATGCTTAATATTGTTAATAATGGTTTGTATGAAAATGCAGCTATGAATGTTATGCATGTAAATGTTGATGATTCATACTTGTGGCATGCAAGGTTAGGTCATGTGCATTTTAGAAGAATGTTGCAAATGTCTAAAAATGACTTAATTCCTGTTTGTAGTACGACTATGAATAAGTGTGATACTTGTAACTTAACTAAAATTGTAAGACAACCTTTCAAAGGTGTTGAAAGGTCGTCTACTATTTTGGAACTTATTCATAGTGATCTTTGTGAATTTAGTTCTACACCATCTTTTGGAAACAAAAAGTATGTTGTTACTTTCATTGATGATTGCACTCGTATTTGTTATGTTTACTTGCTTTTACCAAAGACGAGGCAATGGAAAAGTTTAAAGTGTTTAAAACCAAGTAGAATTGCAACTTGAAACTAAAATAAAGAAACTTCGTACGGATAGAGGTGGAGAATACTTTGATCCACCATTTTTTGAATCTTGTGGGATTATACATGAACGAACTACACCTTACACACCACAACAAAATGGCATAGCTGAAAGAAAGAATCGAACTCTAAAAGAGATGGTGAATGCTATGCTTTCTTACTCGGGATTGAGTGAGGGTTTTTGGGGAGAAGCTATGTTGACAGCTTGTTATTTATTGAATAGGATTCCTAATAAAAAGAGTCCTATTACCCCATATGAGCTTTGGTATAAGAAGAAGCCAAACTTGCATTATTTGCGTGTTTG
The DNA here is from genome assembly GCA_026214975.1 of Gentiana macrophylla. Lineage (NCBI taxonomy): Eukaryota > Viridiplantae > Streptophyta > Magnoliopsida > Gentianales > Gentianaceae > Gentiana > Gentiana macrophylla. The sequence continues at coordinate 17,781,393 of CM047808.1, read as the reverse complement.
GGGATGTAGAAGCGATCAGAAGACTACCCAATCCCAAGATTAAAACCTTGGGGAAAGAGGCATTGATTGCATATTTATTGGATATGCTTTGCATTCCAAGGCATATAGGTTCTATGTTTTAGAACCAAATGATTCAGTTCATGTTCATTCCGTAATTGAATCAAGGGATGCTCTCTTTGACGAAAGTCGGTTTTCTTCTATATCAAGGCCTAGAGATGTTGTTCCTATGAACATTGGATTTAAAGAAAGTTGTGGTGGTGTAGAGTCACAAGATGAGCCTTTGGAGCTTCGAAGAAGCAAAAGGGCAAGGAAAGAAAATCTTTTGGTCCCGATTTCCAAACATATTTGGTGGAGGGTACAAGAGATGAAGTAGGATTTCAATATGCATATTGTTATCATATTGATGATGATCCTAGAACTTATAAAGAGGCTATGGAGTCTCGGGATGTTGCCTTTTGGAAGGAAGCCATTAATGATGAGATGGATTCCATTTTAGGCAATGATACGTGGAAATTAACGGATCTTCCACGTGGTTGTAAACCATTGGGTTGCAAATGGATTTTTAAAAAAAATGAAAATTGATGGATTCATTGAAAGGTATAAAGCCCGGTTGGTGATACAAGGCTTTAGACAAAAGGAAGGCATTGATTATTTTGATACTTATGCCCCGGTTGCTAGAATCTACACTATTAGATTGTTGATTGCCTTGGCAGCCATTAACAATCTTGTTATCCATCAAATGGATGTAAAAGCAGCCTTCTTGAATGGGGATTTGGATGAAGAAATTTATATGAAACAACCGGAGGGTTTTGTGATACCCGGAAATGAGCATAAAGTATGTAAGCTTGTAAAATCACTGTATGGGCTGAAACAAGCTCCCAAACAATGGCATAATAAGTTTGATGAAGTTGTATTGTCTAATGGTTTTAAGCTTAACCAAATGGACAAATGTTTGTATAGCAAATTTGATGAAACCGGAAAAGGTGTAATCATTTGTCTATATGTTGATGACATGTTGATCTTTGGTACAAACCAAGATCAAGTTGACCAATGTAAATCATTTTTGTCATCAAGTTTTTCAATGAAAGATATGAGGGAGGTGGATGTTATCCTTGGAATAAAAATCATAAGGAATGACAAAGGGATTACTTTGACACAATCTCACTATATCGAGAAAGTGTTGAAGAAATTCAATTGTGAAAATTCTGTTCCGGCAAGAACTCCCATGGATCCTCATGAGAAATTTGAGTTAAATTCGGGTAATCCGGAGTCTCAACTTGAATATGCTCGAGTTATAGGATGTTTGATGTATGCAATGACTAGCACACATCCGGACGTTGCATATGCGGTTGGAAAACTTAGTAGATATACTAGTAATCCAAGTAGTGTTCATTGGCATGCGGTGACACGGGTGTTAAGGTACCTTAAGTTTACCAAAAATTTTGGTTTAACTTATGTTGAAAATCCTTCGGTTATAGAAGGCTACTCGGATGCTAGTTGGATATCAAATGAAAATCATTCTTCTACGAGTGGTTGGGTGTTTCTACTTGGAGGTGGTGCCATTTCATGGGCTTCCAAGAAGCAAACATGTAATGCAAACTCAACAATGGAATCGAAATTTATTGCCTTGGCTTCGCCGCTTTAGGCGGAATGGCTTAAACATCTGATTTACGAGATTCCATTGTGGCCAAAACCGATATCACCAATTTCTATCAATTGTGATAGTGAAAACACATTGGCTAAATGCTATAGTCAAGTGTACAACGGAAAGTCGCGACATATTGGAGTTAGGCATAGCTCGATTCGTGAGTTGATCACTCACGGGGTGATTGATGAATTATTTTTATATGATTGAATTTACGTGATTTTATACGTTTTGTTGACAAATTCTATGTAAAATATCTAAAATTATGATATAATTAGTATAAATTATTAATCTTTATAGTTTAGTATAGTTAGTAGTAAAAGTTAGTATTTATAATAAAAGTTGTAGTTTTTGTACCGGTTTTAATGACCGAATATTGTGTCTATTTTACACGGGTATTTTTTGTTTATTTCATTGCGTAATCCTAAGATGAACTGAAATCCCGAGTACGCATAATTTTTTGAAGTCAATTCAAGTTGTTGAAAGGAGTTATAAAGTCGCCACCGATATAAATGATCAAGAGAATAATTGTTTCAATCTCAAAAGGACGATAATACAAATGGCTCATCAAGAATACGCTTTCTCAAGAAATGGTCTTGATGAAAGTTGTAGAGAATTCAACGAGCTTTTCAACGGAAGTTCGATTATGTCATTCTCGATATCAAGAATTCAAGTTACGATTTTTAGAAGATAGTGTGTAATTATATATAATTATATATAATTACAACACATGCTAAGTAATGATTAGAGGGTAACATGGGGGCACATGTTGTAACTAATCGTAATGATTGCCATCATTACACCGACCGATCCGCAGATTTTCAGACCGGTCCGGGAAGGAAGAAAATCTATAAAAGGGAGCAAAGAGAGACTCATTAGAGAGTGTACCAATATATATATATACAATATTCTATATATATTCTCTCCTCTTCTTTCTCTTTTTCTTCTCCTTTCTTAGTTTGTAAATAGGCTTTATGCCAAAATAAATTAGTAGTAGTAGTATCGTAGTAATGCTCGGAAATTATCGGAAGTTCAAAGTGTTGTTTGAAGTCGTTGTAATGTCCGGAAAAGACGATTTCGAGTCAATGCCAGCTGTAATCGGGTAATTTCTATAATAATTATGTTTATGTTTGTTATTTTCTTCTTTTTAGTTTTTATAATGTTATTAGGCTAAATCTAATAACTAGCCAAAGTTATGTAATCGTATTATTTCGATCTTTTCGTTAAAAGAATGATGTTAAAATAAAATGATCAAAATTGAGTTAAAATGAATCTTTTTCTATTTCGCTACGTAAAGATAACATATTCGAATGAAGTAATCAATCAGATGAATACCACATATAACTCTGGCGATGAACTCACCCGCAGAAGTCGTGATATGAGTAAAAATAGAAAACCGGAGGGTAAAATGGCCGTCTGATTAACGGAATCCTATTTCCTACCCGGGCGATTTGTCCTAGTAAAACAAATCTTATTAAAATTTGTACTTTAGATCTTAATAATGTTAAAATCACGCTTTAATTGAAACTACACCGCTTGTATTAAATCGATCCGCTTGACAACCGGAGCCTCTTGAATAACATCGCCATCCGACAAATGGAATCACCTCTTTATCCGGGGTAGATTTGTACTGCACTGCTTTGACTAACTAAGTTTAGCATGGGGCGCTTGTGGACATTGGACTGATGACAATTTGACATATGACAATTTCATACGCCGTGTGAGGAGGAATTGTTGACATTAGAGTACACCGCTTCATTTACTCAATTGACCTAATAAAAAGGAAGATCGAACACATTCTATTAATTGAAAAGATCGAATAAATTGATTACATATACTTTGGCTAGTCTAGTCTATAAACTATATATTGGTATCTATATATTTATATATATATATATATTTTTACTATTTATGTACATCTATATATATTATATTAAAATAACTTTTAACTTTTAATTACGATTTATTTTATGTTGGTTAGAGTAGTAGTAATCATGTTATAAAATTGCGGTTTAGATCGAGTTAATAGCAAATTTTTTGGTGTTTAACCACACTTAAAAGAATTACCACTTTTTCCTCGAGGATTCGACACCGACTCACCACTTTATCACTACAATTTGACCCGGTACATCGCCGGTTAGATCCGCTCTAACCTAGAAAAGGTCCGTCCCTTTCTTGACGCCGCTTCTAAGGTCCGGTTTGGTGACGCTCGCCTTTCGGGCGCCGCTGCCGGGAGACAAAGTCGCTATTTTTTTTTGTGTCTATGGTTACTACTTGTATTAGCTTAAAATTCTCGAGGATAAACCAACACTCTTGTTATCACATTTCTTTTTTTTATTTTTCGTTGGTATCTACTTTTTCTTTTAGTACCAATTTTCTTCTTCTTTAAAACTCGAGCATTTTTCTATTTTAATTAGTTGATGACCGTAAGCGTAAAGCCTCACTTACTCCTTATAAGCCTGATATAAACGCTACGAAAAGGCGCTATGGATAGAGAGTAAACGTGGTCAAACCAAATTAGACTCTTTGGAAAATCTCCAACGGAATCATCTTCTAATAAAAATAAAGAAATGGTCAAACTAGTGATGAAACAAACGAACAGAGGCTAGATCATGCTTTAGTGGCATGGACAAAACCTCGTTAATATTAATAATAATCGAAATAATAATAATAGGAACAATCAAGATCGGAACCGTAATAATCGTAATAATCCGCCAAACCCGAGACCTATCTCGTGATCAAACTGTAAGGAGAAACCGCACTAATAATCCCATACTTTTACCGAATGAAGGAGCGAATAATTTCAAATTAAGTCTCATCTTTTGGTTTAATTGACGCAAGAGCCCAATTTCTAGGAGAAGATGATGAAGATCCACATCATCATCTCTATCTGCTTGAAGAATCGCAATACAAACCAAAAGTCAAGGTGCTCATAAGAATTAACGAGGATGACTATGTTTCCTTTTTTCTTTAAAAAGAAGAGCCCGAGATTGGTTTATGTCTCTTCCACACCACTCGTAACTAGTTGGGAGGATATTCAAACCGAATTTCAAACAATATTTCACTCAGACGGAATTTGGAATTAAAAGTCGAGGTTGCTAATTTTAGACAAGGATCTCAAGAAACACTTGGGAATGCGTGGGAAAGGTTTAAAAATTGTTAAGAGCTTGTCCCGATCATGGTTATTCCTTAGATATGCAAATTCAACTTTTCTCGTCAGAATTAAGAAAAGATTCACGTGCGTATGTAGATCATGCATGTGGTGGGTTCGTTAATGATGAGTGAAGCTCAAACAGCTTTACGATGCTATAGAAAAGATTTCCAAAACAACAGTAATGTGGGAAACCGGTTCTAGCACAAGAAAAGTAGCTTTTGCAGATGGATGTACGCCAAATACGGAAGTTCTAGCACATTTGGAGAATTTAAGTAGAAAGTTTGATGGATTACAACAAGGTAAGAATCAAAATTCGTAAAATAGTACTCCAACCGAATACTCAAATCATGATAATGTGTCATTAGTGATAAAGAACCAACAGATATATTCAAAAGAGGAAGTGAGTTTTCTTCAAGAAAGATAGAAATTTGAACAATGCATATTCAAACTCATTTAATGCTATTAGAAGAGACCACCCAACTTTTAGATGGTCCTAAAACCCTAGTAAGCCAGACAACCGCCGATCAGCTCAAGATAAGAATATGAATAATAATCAAGTTTATCAAGGAAATACATCTAATCGTAATTTACAATCATTACCAAGATCCTATCCTCAACATACCACTCAAAGTATACCAAGAACTCAAAGTTCAACTCAACTCGCAGGCGGGGTTGAAAATGGGAAAACTGATGGAAAATATGATGGGTGTAGTATCTACTCAAGCTAAGAATATGGAAACAATGATGACTTCTATAGGTTCAACAAGAAGGACATGAGTACAATGAAAACATCTATGAGTGGACATGATACCGTAATGAGAACGATAGAAGCTTCATTAAGGAATATGGAAGATCATTTGAGTAGGGAAGGTGAACGTAATAACAAGTAGAGACCTCCGAGGATTACCAAGTAATACCGAAAAGAAACCCAAGAGAGGTAAATGTTGTAGTTACGAGAAGTAGGAAACTCTATGGTAGTAATGGAGTAGAAAACTTCGGGAATAATGAAGTAGAAAATGATTTAGATAAAAATGAAGAGACTAAAGATGAACTTGACTTTACGGATGAGGAAGAAGAAATCATAGAGAATTTCTTGAAAAGGAATAGAAGTTTGGGACCCGAGAAGGAAGGTGAAAATGGGTAAAAATCCCTAGAATTTTGAAAGACCCCATGGATAAAGATTTAAGGAATCTATTTAAGGAACATGTTAGAGTAGAAGATAAAGAAAACAAGGATGAGAAACAGAAGAATCAAGGAGTATGAAGTAGAGATTGATTCAGTGGAACAAATTAAAAGAAAAATTCAAGAACTCAAACATGGCGATCAAGTAATACTCCAAAGGATAAAGGAAAAGAGAGAATGACTTCAAACCAAAGGTTATAGATTTAGAGTCTTTACCTTTTCCACCTAAAGATCAAATTAAAAGATTAAGACCGATCGTAGTATGCTCGCTTCTTGATACTTTTCGCCATATTCATGTTAATATCCTCATATCGAAGCTCGATAAATATGCCTGCCTATGGAAAGTTTTTTGAAGGATATACTATCAAATAAGAAAAAATTAGAGGAATATGAGAATATATGCCTAAATGAAGAATGTTCTGCACTTCAAAGATAAGTTACCACCTAAACTAAAAGATCCTCGGAAGTTTTACGATTCCGTGTGAAATTGGAGGATTTTTTTAAGCAAGAAGGTCTTATGTGATCTTGAGCTAGTATAAATCTCATGTCTTATGAGGATTATAGAAAGCTAGGCATAGAAAGCTTACTAAGATCGAAATGACTTTGCAAATGGCGATGATCGATTAAGTACCCTAAAGGAATTATTGAGGACGTATTGGTTAAAGTAGACAAGTTCTATTTTCCAAGAGACTTTGTAGTTATGGAAATGGAAGAAGGATTTTCAGCCACGCGCTCTTAGGACGCCCATTTCTAGCTACAGGAGAACTTTAATCGATGTTCGTAAAGGAGAATTAATTTTGAGAGTCAATGAAGATGAAGTTGCTTTCAATATTTTCAAAGCTATGAACCATCAATACACATCACTGTAATCATGTTCTTTTATAGAAGATATTCATTCTGCCTATGATAATCAGCTACCAACTTTTGAAGATAGATTAGAAGAATGTTTAACTTTATCTATCTATAAAGAAGATGAGGAAGACATTGAAATGAAAGAGATAATCCTTTCTCTAGATAAAGGAAGTTTTACTTTTAAACCACCATGGCATAAGTATTTAGAATTAGAACTAGAAGGACCAGCCTCTTAAATCATCAATAAGATCCGCCTAAGAATCTGAATTGAAACCGCTACCTTTAAATCAAATATGCTTTTCTTGAAAATGATAACCTTTACCGCTTATTATTTCATCAACTTTAACGGAGCAACAAGAAGATCAATTACTAGAATGTTGAAAAAGCATAAGAAAGCTTTTGGATGGACAAATGCTGATTGATATTCAAGGTATTAGTCCGAGATATGTGTTCATAAGATAATTCTAAAAGAAGATGCTAAACCTTGTATTCAACCGCAACGCCGCCAACCCGAATTTACGCTAATCGTTAAGAAAGAGGTTATTAAGCTATTAGAAATGGGAATAATTTTTCCTATATCGGATAGTGAATGGGTAAGTCCAACTCAAGTTGTACCAAAGAAAGGAGGTTTCACAAAGGAAAGAGAATGATAAGAATGAATGGATTCCAACAAGGGAAATTACAGATATCGAATGTGCATTGATTTTAGAAAACTAAATGATCATACTAAGAAAGATCATCATCCACTTCCATTCATAGTGCAAATGTTAGAACGCTTAAGTGGACATAAGTATTAATGCTTCTTAGATGGTTATTCAAAGTTATTTACGATATTCATTGCAAAGCAGAGATAGGAAAAGACAACTTTCACATGTCCTTATGGAACTTTTATGTATAAAAGAATGCCGCTTGGTTTATGTAATGCTCCTCGCTACGCTTCAAAGATGTATGATGTCTATATTTTCCGATATGGTTGAGAAATTCTTAGAAATTTTTATGGACGACTTTAGTGTTTACGGAGACTCTTTTAATGGTCGTTTGTTACACTTAAACGAACGAGTGTTACAACGCCGTGAGGATACCAATTTAGTGCTTAACTCGGGAAAAATGTCATTTAATGGTATCGTAAGAATTGTACTAGTCATAGAATCTCAAGTAGAAATTGAAGTTGATAAAGCTAAAGTCGAGGTAATCAAAAAATTGCCTCCACCGCTAATCTAAGAACGCAAGAGGATTTCTTGGACATGCAGATTTTATAGAGATTTATTGCATTTTTTCAAAGATAGCAAAGCCTCTAAGTCATTTGCTTGAAAAAGAAGTATCTTTTAATTTTGATAGTAAATGTATGGAAGCATTTAAGACCCTCGAAAGCTAAGTTGATTATCGCACCAAAGATTGGTGGCACCAGATCGATTTACCTTTTGAGATTATGTGTGATGCAAGCGATTTAAATTGTAGGAGCTGCTTTTTTAGGTCAAAGGTATAATAGAATTCTCAAAGCTATTTACTATGCATCTCATACGTTAAATGCAAATTTCAACTAAACTATGCAACTACGTAAAAGAACTCATATCGTAATTTTTGCCTTAGATAAGTTTAGATCGTATATTGTTGGCTCTAAGGTAATAGTTTATACGCACTATTCAAAGATTGAAATATTTAATGAGTAAGAAAGATGCGAAACCACGCCTTCTTAGATGGATTCTCCTACTTCAAGAATTTGATATTGAGATTAAAGATAAAAAGGAAGTGAGAATGTAGAGCGCATCATCTAAGTAGAATGGAAATCGAGGAAGAAATAGGAAATGAAATTAAAGATTCGCTTCTCGATGAACAATCGCTTAGAATCGATACTCCTTCAACCATGCAATTATTAAAGAAAAGAATTCCTTCTAAGGAAAATTCACCTTGGTTTGGAGATATCATTAACTACTTAACTCTGTGATTACATTCCGCCTCATTGACTTGGCAAATGTAAAAGAAGTTCTTTTATGACTTAAAATTTTATTACCGGGAGGAACCAGATCTTTTCCGTAAATGTTCGGATGGAATAATCGTAAAATGTGTGCCTGATAATGAAATTTTAAGTGTTTTATCGCTTTGTCATGATCGTGAGGCGAGAGGTCATCATGGAGGTTGGAAAACCGCTTTTAAAGTCTTGCAATGTGGTTTTTATTGGCCTACACTTTATAAAGATGCGATACATATGTTAAATCTTGTGAATCATGTCAAAATGGGGAAATATATCGAAAAACATGAAATGCCTATGCAACCTATTTTAGAATGTGAGTTATTTGATGTTTGGGGTATAGATTTCATGGACCTTTCCTATATCGCTTGGAAAAAGATTTATTCTTGTAATGGTAGATTATGTTTCTAAATGGGTAGAAGTCAAGCTCTTCCCACTAATGATACCAAGGTTGTCATACGATTCCTTAAAAAAACATATTCACTAGATATGGCATTCCAAGGGCGATCATTAAAGATGAGGTTCGCACTTTTGCAATCGACCATTTACTAAGTTAATTGAAAATATGGTGTAACGCATAAGTTAGAACGCCTTATCATCCGCAAACCAAAGGTCGTCGCAGAGGTGTCGAATAGAGAGATTAAAAGAATCATAGAAAAACAAGTGGATTCAAACCGTAAAATCGGGCGCTTAGACTAGATGATGCGCATGGGCATACGTAATGCCTTTTAAAACTCCAATTGGTCGTTTCTCCTACAAATTAGTCTTTGGTAAATCTTGTCATCTCCCAAGAGAGTTTAGAACACCGAGCATTCTCGGCTATTAGATTTTTAAATTTCGATCCTAAGGTCAGCCGGTGATCATAGACTACTTCGCTAATGTAATTAGAAGAATTTCGCTTTGATTCATATGAAAATGCTCGAATCTACAAGAACGCACGAAATCCTTCCATGATAAGAGAATATATAGTCGTGAGTTCCATATAGGTGATCGAGTGTTATTGTACAATTCACGCTTAAAGTTGTTTCCAGAAAGCTTAAATCAAGATGGACAGACCATTTAAAGTAACACGAGTTTATAAATCTGAGTCGTTGAACTAACTCATGGGAATACAACTTTTATAGCCAATGGTCACAGGGTGAAGCTATTTTTGGAAGGTGAAGAAGTCTCTCTCATAAATGAAGTGATGTTGTCGATCGACCCTCCGAAGACTAAAAAGCAAAGTTTTTAAAAGTCGAAAGTATCAAATTACCAGGTTTTATCTTTACTTTTATATGTCTAAACTAGTTTCGCTTTTACCGGATGTAGACGTAAAAGAACCTGGATGTCTTTTTTGTATAGATTAGAGTTTTTGTTTTGCTTTTGAAGTTTGGTTTTAATAGAGATATCGCTTTACTATGTGCCTTAGTTTTTGAAAAGAACAAGCAATTGTTGAGAGAGAAAAAAATTGAAAGAAGTTTGTAATGGCACGCCGGTAAGCTCGATAAAGAGAAGGGGCTAAGTTTTTAAGGAAGTGCGTAATCAGGGAAAGATTGAACACAATGGGCAATGTGGGAAAAATATAACTCAATCTCAGAGTGAGTGTTTGAATGTAATTAAGAAGGAACGACAGTGGTTAACCGAAAATCCCGATGGACTTCCAAGACTTAATTCAAACGCTACATTTCTAGGATATAGTTTGCTTGAACGGTATGTTAGAAATCTGAGTTTATAGAAATTGAAGAATTAAAACCCCGTAAGTTCAAGTCTTTTTCTTTTAGTTTTATAAAATTTTTTGCATAACTTTGAAAATTTTATAAAATTGATCTTTATAAAATTAAGGAGTTTTATAAAAGTTTTATAAAAAGTTCTTTAAGTTTTTAGATATTTTATAAGAATTAATAGAAATTTATTGAATTTTTATAAAATTTTAAATAAGTTTTATAAAGATTTTATAAATTTTGAGAAATTGTTATAAAATTTATAAATTTTATTTTAAAGTTTTAATTGAGTTTTATAAGTTTTATATCAAAATCCAAAAAAAAAAAATTTCGAAAAAAAAAAAATTAATATCGACTCGATCCGCCCTTTATCAGACCGGTCCGGGTTCGAAAGTTAACCTAAAAGGACGGATCTTTTCTTCTTCTTCATTTCTCCTCTTTCTTCAACAAAGAAATTACAAAGACCATCATCTCCACCCCAAAAAAATTTTATTTTTTTCTCAAAAATACAAATTACACTATACCATTACATACATTCTTCCTCTTTACTCTCCTCTCTTCACCAATAGTGAAAAATTTGAAAAGATCGAACACAAGCTCCATTTCATCCCGGAGGCTTATACGACTTTTCCGGCCACTTTTCACTGCTTTTGTTCACTATAAGGTATAATTTGTTTACTCTAGTTATCAATTTCATGATTTTTATAATTTTTAGATTTATTTTCAACTGCTTTGAATTTTACGTGTGTTGTGACATTTTATTTTGTGTTGTTTTTCTCGTTGTTTTTATTGTTGTTTTGTCAATTCAATATCGTAGAATGGCCTCATCCAAATAAAAATCTCTAAGAAACGAAAGCCTAATATTCCAATAGAAGTACCGGTCGAGAATTAAAAGATTTAACACCGGAAGAAGAATCATAGTTTTGTCGCATAAATTTCACCTCAAGCTAAGAATGCTTATAAAAATATCTATAGTAAATGTGGAGTTGTGTTGGAAAGAGGCTTAGATTTTGATGACTTAGAGAGGAGGTTAGGCGATTTTTTAGTAGACGCCAATGGTTGGATTTTGCAAATCAGAGGACAGAGAGATCAATACTACCTTAGTGGCGGCGTTTTATGCGCTTTGTCTACTTTGACACCCACCGAGGGTAGTATGATGTAGTCTATTCCCTTAGTTCTGACATGTTTTTTTAGTCCGAACTGATTAATGCCGCTTTTAGTGGTAGAAGTTTTTCCAGATGAAGAAGATTATAGAGTCATTTATAGATTAGATGATCCCGCTATGTATGAGCAGATTGCCTCTGAGCTCTCGAGGGAGTTTGATGCTACAAAGCAGAATGGGTGGATAATGTGATTTAATTATGGGAAGTGTTTTAGATATCCGAGGGCAATCAAAAGATTTTTGAGCCATACTCTCTATCCCACTACCAAACACACCGCTTTGGTAAAGAAGATTTATGCATTACTTGGGCGATGATTCATGATGTTAAGGTGGATGTGGGGAAGATCATGTATGAAGGGTTTTCGAAGTTTATTGTTATCGCCAAGGCAGGGAGTCACATGTACTTTCCTGGCTTTATTTTCGATTTATGTCGAGATCAGAGTTCCTTTCCTGCTAACGACAAGTTGATGATGGCAGATGAGTCCCCCTCGATAGGCCCTAGTCCGAGGAGGTCTCCAGAGGGTTCGATAGACTCGATAGTTAGACGTAGTGCACCTCCACCGCCCCACCAGCCAAAGATTTTCATCTTTTTCTCGAGCAACATGCAGACTTCTCCCCAAACACTATTACATACGATATGTTTCAATCCTTAGTATCGATGTGTAGCCCGAGGACAAAGCAAATGGCTTTGTTTGTCGAGCAGAGTAGGCAAAGTGGAGTGATGATTTACGTAGAGGGATGCCGAGACACGAGCAGCAGATGCATCTTGATCCTTCTTTCGATAAAACCGCCTATCCGCCTCGCAATCTAACCCATATACGCTACTGTAATGGATAGCACCTATTCCACCATCTCGTAGCTTTCATCATATACCAAATCCTTTTGAAAGCCGCCTAGTGGTCGTGGTGTCTTTATACAGTTCTCGTGGTGTCGTTACATCTAGTCGGGAGGATTTTCGATTTTGCAAGGATGACGCTGGCATGAGTTCGATGGATCTCGACAATTCGGGCCGACCACGACTACGCTTTCCACACCCGCTACGCCATCGGTTCCAAGTTTAAATGATCCAGCTTTATCCAAATTGAGGATGATGATGTTGACATTATTTGATTTCGCATAACTTTGTTAGTTTTAAACATTTTCTATCTCGCTTATTTTATTTTCCGCATTTTAAATACTAAGTTTGCTAATTTAATAGTTTTTCGCTTTCATAATCGCTTTTATGTCGTAGTAGTAAATTTAATCATTTTTAATAGTATTTAAATATTTCATAAAAATCTAAAAAAAAAAAAAAAATTATTTTCGTATGTCGCTTTTAAAATATAATTCGTGTATCGCTTATCCGTATCATTTAAATATGTTTTATTAACTTATTTGAACACTAATAGCCATGAGCCTATTAAAGATAAACAAGCAAACTTGAACTTTACAACCTGCATACGGTAAAATATCTTAAAGCCGGACCGGTCCGGTCCGGGCCAGACCGATCCGGGAGTAAAACTCACCGAGTCATGTTGAGAGTTTTAATATGCAGCCACGCATACTCTCCATACTTGTCCATTTAAGGCAAGAAAGCCAAAAGTAAAACTTGCAAATTCACTCAAGAATTTTCACCTTTCTATCTCGCTTAATTATTTTCATCTGCTTTAACTAAAATGTCAAACCGATCATCACCATCACCAATTCATACGATCCGGAGGCGCTTGATGTTTTTGTCCCGAGTCTAGCGCTTCAAATGTTAATTTGTTGGTGAATGCGAGGTTTGCAAATTCTCCTATATTGATGGAAAGGGTATCAATTTTGAAAAAAATTGATCACTTCGAAGGGATTTAATTCGTAATCAAGGATGGAAAAATTTGTTAAGCATCCTCGAGGAAGAATTAATGTTTCTATTGTTAGTGAATTTTATTCAAATTCTTTCTCATCATTATTACGGTAGATCCGCACAACTTATATCCTGTCGTGGTACACTTATTCACCACCACCTCATATTATCAATCATATCTACGAGATACCGATTTTCAATCAAATCCATAATCTTCATTATGAATATCAACGGGCATTAGAAACTCTTGTCATGTTGTTAACTATGTCACGGAAGCTTTTCCGTATTTGTTTCCGAGTTCGATCAAAATTACGACTCTACCACTTCCGCTTCTACCGCTCATCCGAGAGCATGGAACACTTCATTAACTCACGAGTCTATCCGACTAGTGACTTTGCAATGGTTAGTGATAATGTGATACTTTTGTTATTTGGCGCTGATAAGCGAAGCTCATGTGGACTGGGGATTTTGATTTTTAGGACGGCAAAAACTTTGCAAAGGAACGGTATAATAATGGAAGGCCGATGCCTTTTGCTTGGTTAATTTCAAGGTTATGTATTCATTTGAACGAAGTCCCCAAATTGCTTCACGATGAGATATATCCGCCTCGTGATTGTCGTAGAGATTGCTACCGGTAGAGAATCTGGTTGTTCGCCAACTATTTGAGATAGTTGTTAGTGGTTTTATTTAATTTAGTTTAAGTTTGGTTTGCTTTAATAAGTTGTAGAGTTGATTAAGGTTAGTAAGTTAATAGTAAGTTTGTTTTATTTTTATTTTTTTAGTCTGTAATAGTTTCTTTTGTTTAATATATATGTTGTTTGATTTTAATATACGTGTGTTATCGATGTTTATAACGATCATCTATAATTTTAATTTAATTTTCGAACCTACTTTTCATACTCATTGAACATCGACGATGTCACTGTAAGTGGAGTAGAGTTAGGTTTGAAAATTCATTAAAATTTTCAAAAAAAAAAAAAAAAATAATTATAAAATATAACCTTTTTCATATAAATTAGTACTTTAATTACTTATTTCTTAGTTTTAATTTTTCTTGAATAATTTAAGTTGGTTAATATATGAATAAAAATGATATAATTCGAGAGGATTAATTTTTGATTTAGTAAAATATATTAGATATATAATGAATATGTTTTATATCTTTTATAAGATTTTTAAGATTTTGAGTATGTATAACTAAATAATTTTTGTCAAATATTTCTTTTATGGAATTATTCAAGTAATTTTTATATTTATAAATAAATTTTTAGATAATTTTCTTTTCAAGATTAATTATGAATTTGGAATCAAAATTAGAATGATGATTTTTAAGACCACAAAAATATAACTATACCAAATAAATTTCACCCGAATAAAATTTCCAATTTTTGACCCCACCTCACCTTTTTTTAAAGAGTGATTAAGACCTCACTGAATTTAGCCATTTTGATTAACTAGAAATTTCCGACCCTTAGCTTGTTTTGGTCTACATTTCTTTGACATCCTTCGAGTTTGTACGCATTTACGAGAGAGATTTACTTGACGTAAAAGTTAAGAGTTGAGAAAATGGTATATGATTGAATGAGTTCAGATATGTTAGTGTCCTATGAACAATTTATATTAGGAACAAAGCACCATTTTTACACGTAAATTAATCAAATATCGTATCTTCCTATCTTTGATCGACAATATAAAAATAAAATATATCGGTAGTAGCTACCAATGATTTGAGTGCAGTGAGGTGTTATCTAGAAACGCCCTATATCACTACGAGGTATAAAGCTCCCGATAAAAATTAAATCATAAGATCTCAAGAATAATTACGGGTTTAAGGAAACCGACTCGTAATTTTAGATCGAAAGAGTAGTACTCCGATCAATCTTGATGAAGCAATGCTTGTAAAATTTGATTATTCTACACACACTCACGCTTTAGTTCTTAATGTTAAAAAAAAAAAAAAAAAAAAAAAAAAGAAAAATCTGAAAAATAGTTGGAATAAAAGGATGTTACTAATCGAATCTGCTTTTGATCAAGAATGTGAAGACGTAGTACGCATTTACTTGCATCTTTCTCTTTTGATTTCCTTTTCTATCTTTTCGATTAACCAATGTCCTATCCTAATATATTAAGCCAATATGTCTTCTATCCGACTTAGTTAATGATTCCGTAAATTGTAATAATCGAGATAGAAAGTATTTCTAATATTTTATTTATATTTCAATTATTGCATGCATGTTTCCATCTAATTCATATTTGATACTTAATTCATTTAAGTTATATAATCTCCTTTCTTAAATTTCTATAAAATTTATAAATTATATGTTTGTAATATTGATTTATATATATTACTTTTGAAATTTTAATCTGATCAATTATATTATCTCATTATTTATATATTATCGCTATTTTTGCTCGATGACGATCAAAAGCTAAGTGGGGAGTAATTTGATGTATTATTTTATATGATTGAATTTACGTGATTTTATTACGCTTTGTTGACAAATTCTATGTAAAATATCTAAAATTATGATATAATTAGTATAAATTATTAATCTTTATAGTTTAGTATAGTTAGTAGTAAAAGTTAGTATTTATAATAAAAAGTTGTAGTTTTTGTACCGGTTTTAATGACCGGAATATTGTGTCTATTTTACACGGGTATTTTTGTTTATTTCATTGCGTAATCCTAAGATGAACTCGAAATCCCGAGTACGCACACTTTTTGAAGTCAATTCAAGTTGTTGAAAGGGAGTTATAAAGTCGCCACCGATATAAATGATCAAGAGAATAATTGTTTCAATCTCAAAAGGGACGATAATACAAATGGCTCATCAAGAATACGTCAAGAAATGGTCTTGATGAAAGTTGTAGAGAATTCAACGAGCTTTTCAACGGAAGTTCGATTATGTCATTCGATATCAAGAATTCAAGTTACGATTTTTAGAAGATAGTGTGTAATTATATATAATTATATATAATTACAACACATGCTAAGTAATGATTGTAGGTAACATGGGGCACATGTTGTAACTAAATCAGAATGATTGCCATCATTACACCGACCGATCCGGCAGATTTTCAGACCGGTCCGGGAAGGAAGAAAATCTATAAAAGGGGAGCAAGAGAGACTCATTGTAGAGTGTACCAATATATATATACAATATTCTATATATATTCTCTCCTCTTCTTTCTTTTTTCTTCTCTTTTCTTAGTTTGTAAATAGGCTTTATGCCAAAATAAATTAGTAGTAGTAGTATCGTAGTAATGCTCGGAAATTATCGGAAGTTCAAGTGTTGCTTGTCGTTGTAATGTCCGGAAAAGACGATTTCTCAGTCAATGCCAGCTGTAATCGGGTAATTTCTATAATAATTATGTTTATGTTTGTTATTTTCTTCTTTTTAGTTTTTATAATGTTATTAGGCTAAATCTAATAACTAGCCAAAGTTATGTAATCGTATTATTTCGATCTTTTCGTTAAAAGAATGATGTTAAAATAAAATGATCAAAATTGAGTTAAAATGAATCTTTTTCTATTTCGCTACGTAAAGATAACATATTCGAATGAAGTAATCAATCGTGATGAATACCACATATAACTCTGGCGATGAACTCACCGCAGAAGTCGATATGAGTAAAAATAGAAAACCGAGGGTAAAATGGCCGCCTGATTAACGGAATCCTATTTCCTACCCGGGGCGATTTGTCCTAGTAAAACAAATCTTATTAAAATTTGTACTTAGATCTTAATAATGTTAAAATCACGCTTTAATTGAAACTACACCGCTTGTATTAAATCGATCCGCTTGACAACCGGAGCCTCTTGAATAACATCGCCATCCGACAAATGGAATCACCTCTTTTATCCGGGGTAGATTTGTACTGCACTGCTTTGACTAACTAAGTTTAGCATGGGGCGCTTGTGGACATTGGACTGATGACAATTTGACATATGACAATTTCATACGCCGTGTGAGGAGGAAATTGTTGACATTAGAGTACACCGCTTCATTTACTCAATTGGACCTAATAAAAAGGAAGATCGAACACATTCTATTAATTGAAAAGATCGAATAAATTGATTACATATACTTTGGCTAGTCTAGTCTATAAACTATATATTGGTATCTATATATTTATATATATATATATATTTTACTATTTATGTACATCTATATATATTATATTAAAATAACTTTTAAATTACGATTTATTTTATGTTGGTTAGAGTAGTAGTAATCTGTGTTATAAAATTGCGGTTTAGATCGAGTTAATAGCAAATTTCTTTGGTGTTTAACCACACTTAAAAGAATTACCACTTTTTTCCCGAGGATTCGACACCGACTCACCACTTTATCACTACAAGTTTGACCCGGTACACCGCCGGTTAGGATCCGCCTAACCTAGAAAAGGTCCGTCCCTTTCTTGACGCCGCTTCTAAGGTCCGGTTTGGTGACGCTGATGATATCTGTTGCTTTTGTGAGATCTCAAAAGAATTTAGCCGATCATTTGACCAAGGCATTGGCTAAGGACTTGTTCATCAAGTCGCTTGTCGGGATGGGTCTACAACCCATTGAATCTTTGCATTAGATACCCAATTCCCTCCTAATACGACATTAGGGGCTGAATTCAATGTGGAAGGCCTAGTGACTTAGATTTGGCACATGTGTTTTGTCCCGAAGGTATGTGGCGAGCCTGCATGTGAGGTTGATATTAATCTTAATGAGTCTTATGAAAAGTGTTGTTGCAGTACACGATTAATAAGACTCACCTATATGAGTATGAAGTTTGGCCGCTTCAAGAAAGTTAGGGTTGGCTTTCTACATGCTCATGAATTGATATGGACACAAGGCCTGGATAAGTGTCAAGCAAGCTATAGAAGTTGTTTCTTAATTCATTTGTGTATTATCTTTGAAGTATTCAAATGGGTAAAGGGGTTCAATGCTTAGTCACACCCCAATACTAGAATATTTTGGAATGTGTAATATACTAGATGGTAATTCAATCATGTGATATTATTATTGAAAGATGAATTGTTGTGTGTTAAAAAGTTTTAACTAAGTCAAGGGTTACACTAAATGGGGGAGGATTGTTGGTGATTATATCACCAATGTGATTTAGTGTTATTGGACTTAGTTTGAGGTTTGGTAAGCTTGAAACAATCGATATGAGTTAGGAGATGCGGGGTGCATGCTTACAATTGATATTTACAAGCTTACGAGTGTTAGATCAAGTGTTGAACAAAATCCAAAATTTCGCTTATTGGACGGGCGTCCATTTCATATGGACGGGCGTTTGACTTCAGACGGGCGTCTAGGTTCACTGGACGAGCGTCTGAAGGGTGCATTTACATACAGGATGTAACCTGGTTGGATGGACGAGCGTCTTAAGAATCGACGGGCGCCCACATTTCTTCGAGCGGGCGTCCCAAGATGTCAAACGGGCGTCTGGTATGAATTTACATACAGGATGTGACCTGTTCAGATGGACGAGCGTCTGAAGAAACTGGACGCCCGTCCAGTATGCTTCAGACGGGCGTCCAGGATTCTAAACGAGCGTCCAAAGAGTGGGCTTCAGAGCGCGATTTTGGTCGGTTTCTTGGTATCCTTTCGGTTTTGGACCGTAATCGATTCGAAGGTTGTGTATGTAGTGTTATATTAGTATAACATCACACACACATATAAAAACACTTGGAACTTCATTTTTAAAAAGAAGAATAGAATTAGAAGCAATTTTTCTGCTTTCTTTGAAATTCTTGAAGCCTCAAGTTTAAACACACATATCTACAAAATTTCTATAGCATTCTTTCATCTTATTGCCAAAGATTGGAAGAGAAGCGATTTATCCCGTGATTATATTCGAAAGTTAATTCCGGAGGCAATTCAAGGAACGAATAATTTTCGCAGGAAAGATTTCCAAATCGACTCTGCGATCATATCAAGTTATCTTGCATTTCAAGTTTAGACACCATTGTTCTAATCATCCTATAAACTCCTAACGAGTTTTGGGCAAAGACATCTACTTTTGAACTTCTTAATTGCCTTGAAAAGAGTTACGTTCAGAGACCAGCTTGGTGACTCATCTCGATATACCATCAATTTAATTATAATATATGAACAAAAGTATTTACATCTCCAATAAAAAAACATTCTCAAGGCTAAAAACTCCAAAAGTCAAATTGTTTCACTATTATCCATACATATACACATTCTCAATAATTAACAAGAATAATCAATATTTATTAGATGTGTATATATTAAAAGAAATCAAATGACAACTTAGTTATTTTATTCTATATTTTAGATATATTAATTACATTCTTAATCTGAGTGATTCTTCATTATACGACAGTTAAAAAAACGGAGGGAGTATAAATTACATCGATTCGTTTAGACAAAAGTTATGCCAAAGACTTTGATTTTTCCCTATGACGAATATTACTTTTGTAATTTGTGCAGGGAATGAAGCTGTTTTCGGTCCCAGATTGTTATATATATATTGGGTTTGAACAAGAGCACAACATTCAAGATTTTGCTTAATAACCTCCCTCTACCTCAAAGCTACCTCCTGAAGTATAAAATAGGAACCTTTTGTCTCTTAATTTAATGAAATCACAAATTTCACTGTTGAAACAATAGCGAAATACAGTGAATTTTGACGGGGGCAGTTAATTGTGTCGATCGGTGAATCCTTTAGTACAGTTAATTTTACGGTTGTAGTATTTAATGTAAACTTAGTGAATATTGATAGTGAATTTCACATTCGTTCCGTTTCAATGCCCTATTTTCACTTCAGATTTTGTAAACATTGACACTGAATATCACGTGGGACATTCCGGTGAGATATTCCGAACAATATTTATTTTATTGATAAAACGATGAAACTAAAATACAAAAGACGACCAACCCAAAACATAAAATCTGCACGAACTCCATCTCATCAAAACCTCTTAGTAGCAAAACCTAATGGCAAAATCCACTAAGAGAAAATAGTACGGGGCTGTTCGAACCGACGACAAAAAACCTTGCATCATTTCCCAAGAGTTGGATATTCCCCGCTACTCCCAGCACTTGATGACACTTGTTGGACTTCCACTGCTTTTGCAAGTTTCATTGGTGTAGCCACAATATCCCTTGGAAGATTTCCTTGTACATCCACCATCTTTGATGTAGCGTTAATCCCGTGTAGAAAAACTTTGAATTCATCCTCTAAACACCATATGTAAATGAGATTCATTGCCCTCATCTTCATTAGTATCATCTAGTGTTGTCTTGTCTACATGTGTTCTATTAATGCTAGCACCTTCTCCATTAAAAAAATGTCTTGTGCGGTAGAAACTAGAAAGGCCGGTTCAAGACTTTCAAATGAGCCTCTGAGTAACTGCCTCCCCGGTCGACTATTTAAAATCGTATAGCCCGCTCGGGCCTCCCCTGTCACGTATGGGGATCCCCTTCGCTGCATTGCTTCATTTCGTTCATTTCCTCTTTTTTTTTAGGGTCGAGCAACCGCTACATTTCTTGAATGGTCGCTACCTACATAACTTTGCATTATAAGATGGACGTGTATCACACTTGGATCCCGTGAACTTTTTTTACTAAACGACGCCTTTTTGGTATGTAGTGGAAAACACATTTATACTCCTCCGAGCTCCAACCCAACAAATTCTCCGGTTGTCGAAATTTTCTCCAAATTTAAACCCTCACACTCTCACAATCGGTTCCATTCTCCTCCCTGATTCTCACAGCAAGCAAGGGCTCCACTTTCATGCCACTGTAGCGCATGTGCCGCACCGGCACTACTTACTAACTAGGAAGAAAGGCACCCATTCTGTCTGTAATTCTATAAGCAAATGCCCTTGCTATCGTATTGGCTAAGGTTAGTTGAGAAGTTGAGATAAAAAACATTTCTTTTCTCATGGTAACAAAACATGCAGTAATTGAGAAAAGAATACATAACTTTTCTTTTCTCAAGTTTTTTTTTCAGTACTAAGCTATTAAAAGTCTCACAGCCCCCTAAGACTCAAATTCAGACATTGACGACTCAGACACAAACACAAGTCAAATGTCAAAGAGATCGAGCCAAAAATTAAAAATGTGGAGTGATAAGGTTGGAAATTTGAATAAAAACAGGGTGTGTGAAGTGATAAAGTCCTCTTAGTCATAATCTTTTGAACAAAGTGTTAGTTTTATCTCAATATATTCGAATGTATTGTTTGAATTAGGATTATCCACTAGGGATCCATTTGAATAAATTAGGGATTATCCAGTGGGGATTCATAGTATAATTCATTGTATAAATTAGGTCTCTTTCGATTGAAAAACACACAGAGAGAGGATTTACCTTTCTCAAATTTCTTCATACCACTTGCATACCATTTGCGTCATGTTCCATAGCTTCCGCCTCTCTCTCGATTTTCTTTTATGGTATCGAGCAAGGTTTTCATAAACACACACGCAGACAAACAAGCAATCAAATCAAGCAAATCATCACAAAAACAAATCAAGCAAATCATCACAAATCATACACAGATCAAGCACTCCATCACAAATCATACACAGATCATACACAAAGCAAGCACTCCACTCACAACCAAATCACACAAGATTCAAATGGTAACACTTTCACCGAACGTTAGCAACTTCATTACCTTGAAACCGACTCGGAGAAACTATCCACTGTGGAGAGAACAAGCCTCGCCCTTCTTGCCGAAAGTCAAGATCTTGTGGGACATCTTACAAGGGAAACACCACTCGAGAAAAATTCATCAAACCTGCGAGAATCGAAAAATGCGAAGCGACAATGAAAAATCCGGACTATCAAAAATGGAAAAAAATCGCATGCATCACTACGAGAGGTTGGCTTATTGGCTCTCTCTCTCAAGAATCACTGGGTCTAGTAATAGGTCTAGAGACATTCCCGGTCAGTATGGGATGCTCAAGGATGCATATGCACAAGATTCACAGGAAATGGAGTTCACACTCAAGCAGTAGCTCACATACCTAAAAAAGGATGAAGGTAAGACCATTGCAGAATATATAAGAATTTTCAAAGGACTTTGTGACAGTCCTGCAGCCATAGGCAAACCAGTTGAGGACTCTGAGAAAGTTTATTTCCTTCTCACCAGTTTAGGACCAAGCTATGAAACCTTTACTACAACTATGCTCAAACCACAAAGACCTAGCTACACACGTAATTAGTCTCTCATCTACAAAACTGGACTGAGGAGAAGCCGGGGTTTTCTCTTTCACAACCCCACCTTATCGGCAATCACCATAACAAATGGCCTTCTATGGTCAAAATCACCCAAACACACAAGAGTTACAAACCACCTGCCAAAGACAAACCAAACAGATTTGAATCATCCGGAAGAGGGTTCGAGGCACAACAATCTACATGTAATTATTCTCGGCAGTACCTATTCTGGCAACAACTCACAAAGGAGGCCACCACCATCAGGGGAGAGGAGAATGACCAATGAAGAAAGAGAGAAATATCAGCATGAAATGTGCCAATACTGTGGAGTCATGGGGCACATAGCAAAAATCTGCTGGTGGGTTCCAAAGAAAGACCAACAAAACAATGAACTACCACAAGCACTGGCTGCCCTCACTTTGGACACATCAATTGCTGACACAGAATGGACAGTAGACACAGGGGCCTCTCATCACATGACTGGTAAGTCAGGTATGCTACATAATCTTCATCATTCTATTGGTTCAGACTCTATTATAATAGGAAATGACACCACATTACCTATCACTGGAGTAGGACAGTCTCATCTTAGACAAAAACACACAACTTTACCACTGAATGATGTTCTACTAGTTCCACAACTCACAAAAAGTCTCCTATCGATCCAATCCAAGCGACAGCCCGACCAACTTTGTAATATGTGAATTCACTAATGAAACTGTCTTTGTTAAGGAACAAGCAACAGGACAAACACTGACTACAGGGAAAAGAAAGGGTGACTTGCATGTTCTTGAAAACACCTGAGGCACACTACTCAAACAGGTTCAGATCAGGCACAAGTGAACTATGGCATCAAAGATTGGGACATACTCAGATGGGGACTGCCCAGACTCTAAAAGTAAAAGGATTAATAGATGTTATTGGAAAAATAAAGACATATCACATATGTGAAAGCTGTCAGTTAGGAAAACTTAGTAAATTGCCATTTTTTGATTCTACAAATGTCAGTATTGCTCCTTTTGAAATAATACACTGTGATCTTTAGGGGCCAGCCCCAATTAGATCTATTGGCTGTTTTTCTTATTATGCTAGTTTTGTGGATGATTTTTCAAAGTTTACTTGGCTTGTTCCACTAGTACATAAATCTGATTTCTTCCAAGCATACATAAATTTTGAAAACTATGTGCACAGACAATTTGAAAAACATATTAAAGTATTTCACTCAGACTATGGAGGAGAATTTGTTAATAACAGAATAAGTGCTCACTTTCAGTCCAATGGCATCCTACACCAATTATCCTGTCCACACACACCACAAAGCAAAAAATTAGAGAGGGCCTACAGACCATACGGGAACTAGGTATGACTATGTTATTCCACAGTAATCTGCCTCTGTTCTATGGACAGAAGCTTTTGCTACAGCAGTGTACATTATGAATATGACCCCATCTGCTGCCATAGATTCTGATTTACCATACCACAAGCTATACAAAAAGGACCATGTATACTCCTCACTTAGAGTGTTTGGCACTAGGTGTTACCCCTACTTGGGACACCAGACAAAATAAATTTGACCCCAAGATTGTCCCTTGTGTGTTCATAGGCTATAGTATGCAGCATAAAGGTTATAAGTGCTACCACCCATCAACTAGAAAAGTTATTATCTCTAGGCATGTTGTGTTTGATGAGACTCCATTCCCTTACAAACCCCAAACCTACCATCACTCCCATAACCCTCAAACAAATCATGTAAGTACCTTTGAGGACTGGCTCCAACCAACTTCTGGCCATACAACCCACTTTCACCCTCAACTTCCTCAGGAAACTAATACCACCTTCCCCACCATCCCAGACATCCCCATTTCTCACCCTGAAAGTGAAACAGATGACCCTTCCATACAACCAGATCATACCACTCTCATTCCAGATTTTTCTGATTCCTCAATATCATCTGAGCCTGCACTCCTATCTGATACTGAATCGGATGTTCCTACTCCTGTATCCCTAAACTCGAGCACATCCTCTCATGATTCCTCAGACCGTGACGCCCCACCTCTCTCCCCTGATCCCCCACTCCTAGGCACTCACCCTATGACTACCAGGGCGCAAATTGGCATTCTATAACCTAATCCTAAATATGCCTTGACCATTTCCACCTTTCCTACCATCCCTAGAGAACCAAGGAATGTCACAGAAGCTCTCAAACACCCTGGTTCGAAAGCTGCAATGATGGAAGAACTGCAAGCTCTACACCAAAATCAGACTTGGGAATTAGTAGCAAGAACCCCTAACATGCACTTAATCGGATCCAAATGGGTTTTTAAGGCAAAACTTCATCCTGATGGTACTCTAGAGAGACTCAAGGCTAGGCTAGTGGCTAAGGGGTACAATCAGGTGGATGGAGTTTACTTTATAGAGACCTTCACCCCGTTATCAAACCTGGGACTATCAGACTTGTCCTTGCAGCAGCTCTAAGTCAACAGTGGACCATTAGACAGCTTGATGTGAAGAATGCATTCTTACATGGCTTTCTCCATGAAGAAATTTATATGTCCCAACCACCAGGTATGGCTGATCCTCACTTCCCTACACATGTATGCATATTAAAGAAGGCCCTCTATGGCCTTAAACAGGCCCCTAGGGCCTGGTTTGACAGGTTCAGCTCCTTCCTCATATCTTATGGCTTTTATTGTAGTCTTGCTGACCCTTCACTGTTTGTATATCACTCACACTCTGGCTCTATTTTCCTACTTTTATATGTGGATGATATGTTCTTAACAGGCTCTAACACTCAGTTACTGATCTCATTTATTAGTCTCTTGCACACTGAGTTTGCTATGAAAGATTTGGGCACTTTACATCATTTCTTTGGGTGGAAATACTCTATCGGCAGGGACTACTATGCATCTATCTCAGGCACATTATGCATTAACTATACTAGAATGGGCCAAGATGGTGGACTGCAAACCTATGACAACACCTTTGGAACTCAAGCCTCAGCCTAATACAGAATCAAGTCTGTTAGAAGATCCTACATACTATAGACAACTCATTGGACTACAATACCTCACCTTCACAAGACCTGACATTGCCTACAGTGTCAATTATGCATCTCAATTCTTGCAAGCACCTACACAGGTTCATCTCAAGATAGCTCACAGAATACTCAGATATGTCAAAGCTACTTTGGCTCTTGGATTGAAATTCACAGCAGAGCCCAGTCCTAGCACTCACTGCCTATTCAGATGCTGATTGGGCAGGCTGTCCTGTCACTAGAAGATCTACAACATGTTTTTGTACGTTTCTAGGCCCTAACCTCCTATCCTTGTGTGCCAAGAAGCAACCTACTATATCAAGATCCAGCACTGAAGCAGAGTACCGGGCCTTGGCAAACACAACAGCAGAACTCACATGGCTACAATACCTCACTCAAGATCTTCACCTACCTCAGTCCCTTATTCCTATTGTGTACTGTGACAACTTAAGTGCACTATACCTCACTATCAATCCAGTGTTCCATGCTCGGACTAAGCATATTGAGTTGGACTATCATTTTGTGAGAGAGAAAGTGGCTCAAGGAAGACTTGTCACCAAGCATATCCATGCACACCATCAAGTGGCCGATCTGTTTACAAAGCCAAAGAACTGATTCCTCCTTCACTAATTCCTCAAAGAACTCGCTTCACCCTGTGCACGCTTTGAGGAGGGTATTAAGAGTCTCACAAACCCAAGACTCAAATTCATATATTGACGACTCAAACACAAACACAAGTCAAATGTCAAACAGACGAGCCAAGAATTAAAAATGTGGAGTGATAAGGTTGGAAATTTGAATAAAAGCAGTGGTGTGCGAAGTGATAAAGTCCTCTTAGAAGTCATAATCTTTTGAACAAAGTGTTAGTTTTATCTCAAGATATTCGAATGTATTGTTTGAATTAAGATTATCCACTAGGGATTCATTTGAATAAATTAGGGATTATCTAGTGGGATTTATAGTATCATTGTATAAATTAGGTCTCTTTCGATTGAAAAAACACACAAGAAGAGGATTTACCTTTCTCAAATTTCTTCATACCACTTGCATACCATTTGTGTCTCATTGTTCCATAGCTTCCGCCCCGATTTTCTTTTACATGCTCACTTTCACTTTTATATCTTGTGTCGTCGGGCGGACCCACTTTTTAGAAGAGGAGGGTGCCCGGACCCACTGGATTTAAAAAAAGTGAAAAATACGCTGCTTTGACTATTTAGTAAAAAAATTGAGTTATTTTACCCTAATCCCTCCTTCACGATTTCAATTGATTTACTTCACATTTACCTCATCGGCTCCTCAATCCTCCCTTCGATCACCATCGGCCCTTCTTGTTCCCCGATTTACGTCTCGCTTCTTGTTTTGTAGGCTCGCAATGCAGCCGTCCGGCATCCGCTGCATTAAATGTCGTTCTTTGTGGTCGTGGAGTAATCAAATAACATTCTTCGATTCGCTATCAATCAAATCGATCACACACATTCGAGCTTGACTTTCAGTTGGTGGTTCGACTCTTGAGACGAAGCTTCACCAGCGCTCAACACTCCACCAGCCCACAATGTTCCTCGCTCGGCATCGGTGGCTCCGGCCTTTCCAGGCTCTACTCTAGCCCACTCCATAATCCATTTCCAGCTGCCAGCTACTCCAAGTCTCTAACGGGTAATGTTTCTATTCATGAAATTTAATTTAGTATAAATGAGATTTTGTGGAAAGTGTGAACTGTGAAGTGTTAATTATAAAATTGACTAAGTTATCAGGGAAAGTGTGCTTTTGAGTTTTTAATACCGAGAAATTGGGTCCATTGGGATTTGGAAATGGAAAGTAATAATATTTAATAATATTGTAAATTGTAATACAGCAATAGTGTAGTGCCGTAGCGGTGTTAGTGGTGCACTGGTGCTGAAAGCCTGAAATGCTTAATTGAAGTTGAGATTGGAGAAGTATTTGTTAAGTTGATTAAGTGTTTTTGTTAGGTATTAAAGTATTATACATCTTGATTTTTTTTAAATCACGATTAGATTGATAATAAGTAATAAAAGTGTGGTTTTTTTTAACAGATAATTGAAAATTGGAACATGAACATTCTTTACATCGTTTTTTTAAGAACTGTCGGAAAGCACCAGAGAAAAGTGCAATTGATATTGAGAATTCAGGGGTGGGTGCATCTAGTGTTGCCGCATCAATTTCTTTGACTTCTGGTTTAGCTAGTGGTGCTAGAGAATTTGTTGATTTGAGTAGCCTACCAGCAGATCCTGCATTAAGGAAAAAAATAACTGAATATCATCCGAATCAAATTAATGAAATTAGAAGAGCTTATTTGTTAAAGGGGCCTTGTCAACCCCATGGTCATGATTTTCCTGTGAAAGATTGTTCTGGCAGAGATCGTCGATTTAATGTGAAATGGTTTGATCAACATTCTAATTGGTTAGAATATAGCATTATAGAAGACAAAGCATATTGCTTGTGTTGTTATTTGTTCAGAAATGAATTTGGTGATCAAGGTAGTGGTGGGGCATTTGTAAATGAAGGTTTTAGTTCTTGGAATAAACCAGAGAGGTTAGAATCCCATGTTGGAAGAACGGCTAAGAGTTCTCACTCTTTGTCATTGAGGAAATGTGACGATCTAATGAAACAAGAGCGATCCATTGAGGTTTCTTTTCATAAACATACAGATGTTGAGAAAAGTGAATATTTGGTTCGCTTAAGTGCTACCATTAATTTATGTAGAGTTATGCTACATCAGGGGATTTCTTTTCGGGGTCATGATGAGTCTGATGATTCTTTGAATAAGGGGAATTTCATTGCATTTCTTGAATATTCTGCTGATATATGTGAGGCTATTCGTAAAGTTGTTCTTGAAAATGCTCCAAAAAATCAACAAATGACATCTCCTAAAATTCAGAAAGATGTTATTAGTTGTTTTGCTAAAGAGATACAACAAAGAATGATTGAAGAAATAAAAGATGATTTTTTTGCATTGTTGGTGGATGAGTCTAGTGATGTATCAGGAAAAGAACAAATGGTTGTGGTTTTTCGATTTGTTGACTCTCATGGGAATGTAAAAGAGAGATTCATTGGTGTTGTCCATGTGAAAGAGACATTCTCTTTGATCTTAAAATCTTCTATAGATGGATTATTTGCTAAGTTGGGCTTGAGTGTGATGAAAATCCGAGGTCAAGGGTATGATGGGGCAAGTAATATGAATGGCGAGTCCAATGGGTTGAAAACTTTGATTTTGAGAGAAAACGAGTCTGTACATTATATTCATTGTTTTTCTCATCAACTTCAATTGGCTCTTGTTGGAGTGGCTAGAAAACATAAAGATGTTGAAGATTTCTTTTATAAGACATCCATGTTGGTGACTGTTGTCGGCCTCTTGTAAGCGTAAAGACATGATTCGACAAATCCATAAAGAATACATAACGGAAGGCATCACTAGTGGTTTGATTGACACGGGAAAGGATTAAACCAAGAGTTAAGTCTTAAGAGAGCCGGAGATACACGTTGGGGATCTCATCATGATTCTTTGATAAACTTGGTTAATTTGTTTTCAATCATTATTGATGTTCTTACAGCTTGATTCAAGTGATGCTACACATTCATCAAAAGCCCCAAGCAAGACGGTTTGTTGAACTATCTTTTATCATTTGATTTTGTCTTCATTTTGCAATTGATGTTGAACATATTAAAGATTACAAATGTGTTGTAACAAGCTTTGCAAAATAAAGAAGAATACATTATGAATGCTATGAAATATGTTAAACTTGCAAAGAGCCGGTTGCAAGCATTAAGAGATCATGGATGGGAGGATCTTTTAAATAGTATCACTTCATTTTGCAATGAGCATGAGATTGGTTGTTTGAATATGGATGATGCATATGGTACTCTAGCTAGTCGTCGCCGTAATCCAAACAAGCACATTACCAATGATTTTCATTATCGCGTGGAATGCTTTTATGGAATTGTGGATATGCAACTTTTAACGATGAATGATCGATTCAATGAGATCAATTCGAGTTGCTTCTTTGTATTGGTAGCTTGAGTCCACTTGATAATTTTGTTTGCATTTGATTTGGCGAAGGTTGATGAAGCTAACCGAGTTTTATCCTAATGACTTTTCTCATCTTGAATGTGAGACTTTAAAGGACCAACTAGAGACATATATCATGGATGTGAGATCGATATCATATTTAACAAGTTGAATGGGATCGGTGATCTATCTACATTGTTGGTGCAAACAAAAAAGCATATAAGGGTATTTTTGGTGTATCGGCTTTTGAAATTAGCGTTGGTTTTGCCGGTTGCAACAACAAGTGTAGAAAGAAGCTTCTCTGCAATGACTCGTTAAGACAGATTTATGGAATCGAATGTCCGATGAACTTCAATGATTTGTCTTCTTTGTAACATTGAAAAAGATTTGCTACGTAGTATTACAACCGATGTTGTAATTAAACGATTTCAAAGCATGAAACCTCGTAGGGGACAATTGTAATTTGTTGGTTATGGTTATTTTGTGCCTTAAACAATTGTTAATTATGGGCTATGTTTGGTAATTTTGAGTACGGATTACTTGGTATTTGTTGTCTAATGTATTATTATTTTGTGTCTGGAACAATTGTAAATCATCGATCGCTTACTCTAATTTTTCACCCAAAAATGTAATCATGTCGGCTTTTATCAGTTTGTGCCCCAATTGGATTTTATTCCCTGGTCCGCCATCTGCTTTGTGTCCACCTTAGAACTTTGGCCGGTCGAAGTTCTCGTTGAATTCAGAAGCAACTTGGAATTAAACTCCATTTGTTGAAAGGCTCTTTGAAAATCAGTGTGAAAGGAAAAGGCTGCTCATTCAATATGGTCTATTGTTTGTCTTAGTGTTGTCTGTCTTTATGTAGTAGCATACAGAAAAAAACACTTTGCATCCGTTCTCGAGTTCTCATTTCTCAAGGACTCAGAGTACCTGCCTCTCATCACCTCGTGTAGGAACTGCGAAATTTCCCCGTGTTCAAGGATTCCCGAAGGTAAAACTTTTCTTCTGTGTACTACTCGTAACGGTTTTACATGGAACTACTTTAACGTTATCATCGTCATTTCTAACAGATAAAAGATGAGGCATGGTGGTTGGTTTTGGGTAGCACATCTACTTCTGAACTTCTTGCTTTAAAAAGAGTTACGTTCAGAGACCGGTTGGTGACTCATCTCGATATACCATCAAACACTCATAACATACAGGTTCGACTTTAGTATTCATTTTTCGCGTAAGCTATCCTCTTCGATTTCTACATTTTTACGGATTTTGAGGTGCTTCCATAATGAACAGTCACTTGGGCGGGATTCACCATATTTCATACCCCAAATCTTGATACCGGATATACCGAGTAAAAAATAAAATCACTGAGATCAAAGTTTATTAGTATTGCTAGTTAGTATTCCTTGTAATTTGGCATTTTAATTAGGTAATATAACAACTACTCCTCCTTTTTCTTACCGTCGTTATTCGAATTTCTTTGCTTTTATTTATCTCATCATTTTATATTACCAATACGATATTTATTAATATTTTCCACCTTTACCCCTCAATTTAATTATAATATATAAACAAAGTATTTACATCTCCAATAAAAAAAAGATATTCTCAAGGCCAAAAACTCCAAAAGTCAATTTGTTTCACTATTATCCATATGTATGCATATACACATTCTCAATATACTACAATTAACAAGAGATAATCAATATTTATTGGGTGTGTATATATTAAAAAAATCAAAGGACAACTTAGTCATTTTATACTATATTTAGGACATATTAATTTTTTTCTTAATCTGTATGATTCTTCTACGCGACGCTTAAAAAAGCGGAGGAGTATAAACTACATCGATTCGCTTTGATAGAAGTTATGCCAAAGACTTTGATTTTTCCTATGACGAATATTACTTTTGTAGTTTGTTGCAAGGAATTAATGAAGCTGTTTTTGGTCTCAGATTGTTATATTGGGTTTGAACAAGAGTACAACATTCAAGATTTTGCTTAACAACCCCCTCTACCTCAAAGCTACCTCCTGAAGTATAAAATAGGCAAACTTTTGTCTCTTAATTTTATGAAATCACAAATTTCACTGTTGAAACAATAGCGAAATACAGTGAATTTTAACGGTGACAGTTAATTGTGTCGGTGAATCCTTTAGTACTGTTAATTTTACGGTGGTAGTATTCAATGTAAACTTAGTGAATATTGATAGTGAATTTCACATTCATTCCGCTTCAATGCCTTTGTTCTCACTTCAGATTTTGTAAACTTTGACACTGAATATGAAGTGAGACATTCCGTGAGATATTCCAAGAAATTTTATTTTATTGATA
Organism: Gentiana macrophylla; assembly: GCA_026214975.1. Classification (NCBI taxonomy): domain Eukaryota; kingdom Viridiplantae; phylum Streptophyta; class Magnoliopsida; order Gentianales; family Gentianaceae; genus Gentiana; species Gentiana macrophylla. The sequence goes on along the minus strand of CM047808.1, from coordinate 17,749,331 downwards.
AAATGATGAAACTAAAATACTAAAGACAACCAACCCAAAAACATAAAATCTGCACCGAACAATATCTCATCAAAACCTCTTAGTAGCAAAACCTAATGGCAAAATCCACTAAAATAGGAAATAGTACGGTCTGTTCGAACCGAACGACAAAAACCTTGCATCATTTCCTAAGAGTTGGATATTCCCTTCTCCCGGTGCTTGATGACACTTGTTGGAATTCCACCGCTTTTGCAAGTTTCATTGGTGTAGCCACCATATCCTCGGAAGATTTTCTTGTACATCCACCATCTTTGATGTAGCGTTAACCCTTTGTAGAAAATCTTTGAATTCATCATCTAAACACCATACGTAAATGAGATTCATTGCCCTCATCTTGATTTTAGACTTAAGCTATCCTTTTCGATTTCTACATTTTTACGGATTTTGAGGTGCTTCCATTATAAACAGTCACTCGGGCGGGATTCACCATATTTCATACACCAAATCTGTTGGAAAATGATGGTTAAAATGAATATTTTAAATGATATGTAATATTGTGCCTATTGGGCCTAAGTGGTGAATGGAAAGTGTTAGTAATAAAGGGAAACTTGGAGAAACCAATTTCTCCCACATTGGAAAGAAGGAAGGAAAATAGCCAACATATATATGATGTTGTATTTGTTGAAATAGTGTCCTAAACCCAATCGGGTTGGACCGGATCCGACCGGGTCGGATCATTCCTACTATTTCTTTATGTTTATACATATATTAAATGGCTTTTATGTTGTCATATATCTGTTCTTCTAAAGAACCAATTATGAATTGTTATATGATAACGTCCTTAGTATTAAACTGTGATAGAGAAACCATGATAGGCGATTATGGTTGATGAGATCCCTAATCACTTTAATAAGTTTGATACTTAAATGTCTCTAGGCTGATGTACTATCAAACAGGGCATTGATAGTATGAACAGGCTAGCACGTATTAGATGTCTTCGCCTTTAGGCGGGGATAGATCTCGCTCTATCGGGTGTAGAGACACTTGGGTATGCACGTGGACGTGTATTAGAATGCGACGTTAGATGGACCCACTTACACGGATAAGTGTCACACTATGTGACGGTTGTGTAATTATCCTTTTGACCGGAGTCTTCATGGCATCACGGTGTGGATTGTCATGCTTTGACACTATTGAGGTTTCCCCTAGCCACGGGGCAATCATGCGGTAGTGATTGGGTATGATACTGAAGCATGCGGAGTATACATGATTGGTCGTCCGGGAATCGCGTATCATATGATTGGGATCGAATATCCGAAATGGCCTTCTTATAAGGAATGTCTTACTCTCGTGAATCTTTACAAAGTGGGAGTAAATGAGTTACTTCTAGAGAGCTTGATATCCAGATTATAAGATACGGTCGTTAATATTTGACACTCGATGTACGACCGTATGGATATTATTACAGCGATAGGATTGTAAGTTACACGGTAACTGTTTCACATGAAAGGTAGTAGTCATTGCATTTGACTCTTCCGATGATTGGGGGTCACGGTGTGTTGCTAGACGCTATCCCGTGATCGTTAGGCATGAAGGGCATTTTAAGTAATTTGCACTTTGTGTCTCACGGCCAACATATTCGAAGCCTATCGGGTCACACACATAAGAACATCTAGCCGGGATTAAAATGTGGTTATAGATGATAACCAAATAAGGAAAGTTTATCTCGAGACTATAAATGTTATAGTGGTAAATTAATATGGTGGTATTTATTTATTATGAATAAATTAAATACAAGATATTAATAATATTATATTAATTAAAGAATATTACGGAAGCCAATTTGTTGGTCAAAGGGGTACCACATTGAAGTGTATAAGATACACTGGCTTGGATTAAGCAATTTAATTAATTAGATACTTATATATTAATATTAGATATTAATATTTATAAATATATGCATACATGCGTGTTGCACATATGATGTGCATGTGCACATTTGTTTCCAATATATATATATATATATATATGTATAGATTTATTTTGTGTAATAATATATATGTGATATATATACACATGTGTAAATTGATTTATGGTAATAAAATAAAGATAGTCAATATTAGATATTGACAATATCTTAGAAATATTCAATATGAGATATTGACAATATCCTAGATTTATTTAATATGAGATATTATAATAAATGAGATAAATCAATCAAATATATTTTCCTTATTTTATTGGGAAAATGTTTTCTTCTCCTCCACACCTTCTAAGAGGCGCCACTTTCATTATAAATAGGAGGTGGGTGTCAAGCTCTTTTGTACATCACAATCGCAAGAACTCATAGTTCTTGTGTAAAATAGAGAGCATCTTTTGGAGAGTTGGAGAGAGGGGAAAAGGGCCGGTCTTGCAACCGGAGTTTTCCAATAGCAATCCATGATGGGATTCCGGCGGGCTGTTCGTGTGGACTAGCGGTAGAGGCCGAACACTTGGACGGCTCTATGCAGAACTACTCTCCTTAGACGGTCAAAGCGTCGATCTTTTAGATCAACCAAGGTAACCACCGTCTTTAGCTTATTTGTTTATTGCTTAAACGAAGTCGATCTTGGGTCGATAGGAAATAAATTTTTGAATTCCGCTGCGTTCCTGCATAGATTTCCTAACAGTATTAGTGTAGTGGTAAGAATTTACCAACTTTATACACCGTTTCTACGCGCGGGGCGCAGGGGGGGTGCAAATCCATCCGGATTTCAGCTTGAACTTGTGTGAGAGCGCGCGGACTGCGGACACGAATGCAACTCGATTCAAAGGCTCCCAATGAAGGTTTGATAACGGTCATTTTGTGCCCATTATTCTAAGATCTTTTTCCCCGATTCTAGTTTAAGAGAGCCTTAATAGAGTAATAATAACTCGTAATATGCTTAATTTACATATGTACCGTTCACGATTCATTATTATGTATTTTGATGTTTTAGTATATTATTTGATATTACAACCCGTATTTTATGCAATGTTTGCGGTGAGCTATTTCGGGAGTTGAATGGATAAACTTCGGAGAAGATTTAATAGAATTGCATGCATTTATGCAAGAGGGCTCATACAAAGGAAAAGAAGCCCAACCAGATGAAGACATTCGGTCGACCGAGCATGTCCATTCGATCGACCGAGCGCCCACAAGCCCGGCAGAAGATCCGACACCTTATTAAGCGACTAGGGTTTAGTAATTCCGAGTTAAGTCGGTTTTCCAAGGTCGCCGATTACTTCTATATAAACACTATGTCCTTAGTAATTTTGATATACCATACACACCAACAACTCATACACAACAATACAACAATCATAGAGAGTAGGATTGAAGATTTCTAGGGTTTTCAATATGTAAGCCCTTGTATATTTTCTTGCCTTCTTTATTTTCCGTAATTAATTTCCCCAATTACGGTTTTATCGTTTGAGTTGATTATTCATAGTTAGATGATGTAGATCTAGGATATGACGTTAGGGCGGTGGCGATGCCTTGTCTATGAGGATCACATACCCTACGTCCTCTACCTAGTATCTATGCATGAATTTACGTTGTTTGATTACGTGGTATCTAGATCTATTTATATAATAGCTTGACGAATTGTCTTGCTTTAATCCATTGTATTATGCGAGAAACGCTAAGATATACGCTCGAGATGTAATCAGGACAGAATTGTTCAGTGACCGAGTGTCAACATTCGGCCTAATCGAAGGCCCATTCGTCTCAAGTTAATTTAGCCAATGCCTTTATGGTTAGGTTGACCCATTGAATTTATCATCTTAGTAGGTATGGCTATGGCTACGTTACTCGCTTTAGTTTAATTAAAACGTAAAAAAGGAAATACCAATATAAAACTCTTAGGTGGGCTTACGAATTGCTCTTCACG